>JAQNCA010000008.1:10431401-10441596 GCA_029783725.1 Acanthurus tractus
CCCCCCCCCCCCCCCCCCCCCCCCCCCCCCCCCCCCCCCCCCCCCCCCCCCCCCCCCCCCCCCCCCCCCCCCTGAAGATGTGGGAAGACTACAGAGGCCAACAGAAGCAAGTTAACAGTCATGTAGGGAAGTGTAGCCACTGCCAATGAATATATTAGCATTCTCGTGTATTTATGTCCAAAGGGCAAGCATCTCTATGTGCTAATGTCTCGAAAGGACTTACTGCTGCACCATTAGAACTCTGCTTTTCTATTTCAGATTTCTATTCTTCAAAACAATTATCACAGCATTAGTTTGATATCAATATTTCAAGGTATTTTCTGAGATTCAGTCCATTGAGTGAGTGCCAGGGGAAACGTGACTCTAAATGAAAGCTGTGTTGAGCAAATGCAAATGTTTGCTAACAAGTTGAAGATATATGAACTGAAATGGCTGCAATAAGCTGCAGTCTATTTCTGCTTTCCATCAGGGGCAAAATAAAAAATAAATCAAATATACTAACTTAATAAATTACAACACTGAATCAATAAATATTAAATTAGAACTGCTATTGTGATATATTTTGCTAGTCAGTAAGGATTTTCTTCTTTATGCAAGGCTGGACAGCATGTCAATACATCAATATTCTGTTCTGAGACATATCATATATCATCTTTGATTCAGCACATCTTGATATGGTATAAATGTTTTCTTTTACTGTTTTCAAATACTACGTAACAGCAAATGATGTAATTTTCAGACTGTTCTAATATTTACCTTTAATCATTATCTGCACATAAAAGATTATTTTTAAAGATCTCATTCTGTCAGTATTTCTAGAAAGCATCAGAGGCCAACAGAGGCAATGTTACAATGTTGTTGCAATATTAAGATATCAAGGTAATTGGTCAAAAATATAATGAAAGCTCAATACTATCTTGATGGCTCCAGTCATTTCAAATATTAATCATTAGTTTTCACTGGGTTAAAGTAGATCCATTTAATTGGGCAGTTTTCACTCTGTTTCAATCAAGTTTAGCCAGTAAACATTGCGGGTTAGAAAGCAGGTGACGTGACAAAAGTTACAGATCAGAAGAGGAGCATGTTACATGAATCTCAGCCTACTCTACCCGTGCACTCCAACAACCACAATAAAGAAAAGCAGGTCGACTCTGATGGACGTGACACGGAAAAGTGGGGGTGCACCAAGGCCGGCAGATTCAGAGAGAAGGGCTGACGGACAGTAAAGACAACCTGAATGGCATACGGGCCAGCAGTTGAATGAGTTTGGACTTTATCAGATTGTACCCAATTGGAGTTGTATGAGAAAAGGGCACTGTTTGGCCTTCAAGCTCTGGCTCAGCAATCACAGCTGACATTTGAATATGTGGACAGGCAGATTGAATCCACAGCAAACATCGGCAAGAAGGTTAGAGCTGATGAATAACAACTAGCTGCGTCCCAGTGTGTATAACCAACTCCTCAAGAAGGACAATGACCAGTAATATTAGTATCATGTCTCTTTAAGGACTCTGAATGACTGCTGAGGCCTTTTATGTAACAACTAAAAGACACTGCAGTAAGAGAGAGTCGATAACAACACACTGACTTTTACTTGTTATCAGTGACTGCAGAGGTGGGTTTGAAATTTTGAACATGTTTTTCTTATAAAACCTTTTTTGGTATTCAAGAAAAAAAAGCCAATCTCTTAAAATTTGAAGGTTGTCTTAACACAAGCAGCCACACAATAACATCTTCTAAATAAAACAGACTGAATGTTTTTAAATCAGGATTTTTTTTCTGATATTTGTATTCTTTCTGCCTGCACCTGATACAATACCAGGACTGTGAGATGAGCACGCTTATTCCTCTGTTTTAGAATTTAGGATTTAGCTGATATATAAACAAGATTATAAATCTATCCTAACAAGATTCCTTTTTTTTTTGTTTGTTTGTTTGTTTGTTTTTTACACTTTGCACTATAAGCACATTTCTGTCACTTGTAAATTAACATAAGCTTTATTCTCAGATCATGCCATTCACATTTCCTGGCAAAACAAAACCAAAAATCACTTAACTGCACTTCACAAGTGGTAACAAACATGAACCCTGATCTGTTTTCTTCTTCTCTATATGACACAATTCTTACTTCAGATTTAAAAGAGCTGGAGTCAGGGGTATAATGAAATATGACTTCACTTCACTGTGAGCAGCCACATAAAAAGATGCCACAAAGAGGCCCCACACAGGCATTACTGTCTCACTAGCTTTTTAGCAGACTCAGTGCTGTGGTCCTAAACTCTGATGCAGTTACTGCCATGGGGCTGCGTTTTATGTACAGTGCAATTTTGCCAGGCTCTATCTACATTATTTAGTGAACAAAACAGTATAGGTACACATAAAAATGATGTTGTGGAATTTAAGTCAGCAGGAAAAAACAACTTTTTAACAGCAAATTATGCTGCTGATGCTGCAGAGGCATGTTCTGTGTGTGTTGCATGCAAGATTGGACCGTGACATATGGAAAAGCATTACACATGACGCTGGTTTAAACATGTTCCTTGCTTCTGTGACCACCGTGGCATGCCAAGGCCATGATGTCTGCATAGTTGCATAGCACTAGAGTAGAGAAACGACACTGAAACACGGCTACACACACACACACATACACACACACACACACACAGCTTGCAGTCAACAGAGCACAATACCGCTTTTCATTCCTTCTTGCTCACGTAATTCTCTGGATAGTAGGTGGGAGGGAGTGAGAGACAGAGACAGACAAAGAGAAAGTCAGAGAGGGAGGAGGGGTCAACCAAGGAGAGGAGAGATGTGCCCCGACCAACAACGTGACTGCCAGGTCAAACTCCCTCTGGCTGTCTCAACTGTTCACCTGCCCCTTCTCCGGTGTACCTGGGGGATGCATCCAGGAACGAACTGTGGGGGGTCAGCATCAGATACAGAGCACCCTGAGGCGGTGGCTCACCTGAGCTTTGAGACCTACATGCACAGAGCTTTTCTCAGTGTCTTCCATGCGCCCTAACCATTTATTTTACTGAAAGAACATATAAGTATATAGAAAGAGAGATTTATACAAAGAATTTATTAAGATTTGCATTATATTACTTCTTTTTTTCATGACAAAGGCTGGATATATATTTTAAACAATGGTGTTTATACAATACCCAAGTTTCCTACTTGTTTTTAAAAATTATAAGAATGTTTTTGTTCAGGTAAAAAAAATATGCCACATTTCTAAATGAGTTTGTCATGTCTATACTGTTTTTAGTCTTTTAGCTTAGCTAACTGTGGACTGGCTGTGACTTAATATTTATACACATACCAAGAGATATTCTGATTTTATAAAAAATTAAGACCTAAGACTTAACCAAAAAAAATGGAATGAGAGTTTTTACTGAAATGTTGAACTACTGAAGAGTAAATGAAAAAGACTGATGAGGAACCTGACCAGGCATTCAACTTCTGATACTTTGAAACTCTTTTTTTTATTCTTAATCACTATTCTAGTACAAATATGAGATTTCAGCTGCTTTCACTGTTCATTTTCATGGTCAAAGGAATAACGAGATTTGCTAACCCAAATTGTCGCATCTCCTCTTTGCAGTTAAATCTCTGCAGGTGACCGTGACTTTCCCATTAAAGCTGAGGTGGCATCTAACCCTTGAGTAGTCAACTGAAATGTTTGCCCTAGGCTCTTCATGTGACTCACAGCTCGGCAAACGTGTCAAACGCTGTACTCTTTCTCTCCTTTTCCACCTTTTTGTCGCACCATGGCAAAACAGCAAGTGCTGCTGCAGTGTGCATCATCAGTTTTTTTGTTTTTGTGTGTGTAAGGAGTTCAAGCTTGGTCAGCCCCTTGGGTATTATGAAAAATAAAGATATGTTTTGCTTGACAAAGCACTTGAAATACTTTAAGAATGAGTGTATGAATTAAAACATTTTAAATGCTGTGCAGAATTGCTCTGCAATTTTCTTTTGGCTTAGCCTTTCAAAAAAATTTCAGAAGTGAACTTTCTTGATTGATATATCAATCATGAAGCAAGTCAAATGTTGGATGTGTTCTTTAACATATTTTAAATCTGTGTTGCCTCCAGTTGCTATTCCTGCAAATGCTAAGTGAAGGGCACTTGGCTCTCTGCTGCAGCAATCTGACAGTCAATCGGCTCAACCTGCCCACGTGTTTGCAGGGAAGCCAAGACAAAACAACACAATAGACTGTGAGTTTGGCACACGCCAGAAAAAAACAATAAACTCAGCTCATATTTTCAGAGGGACCATTTACTGTCAAATAAACCACAAATATAATCCCACTTATTGCCTGGTATTACAGCTGGGCATCGATCCTTGGTGCTCTGCCACGGTTCAAGTGTTCACAGCCTCCCTGAAACCTCCCTGAGACAGATTTCCAAATAGAGGGATGGAAACACGGCTCAGGGTTTCCAAGATTAAATATTTGTGATTGTTTCACATAAAGAGAAGGATTCATCTCTCAGGCTTGGCAGCAGACTGGCTTACCACTCATGTGCCATAACAGGATAGTGCAAAGGAGGAAAAAAATGGAAAGGGATAGCAAAACAGGCTGTGTGCTACCTGGTACTCCATCATGGCTGTCTGAAATAATGGGAAATCTATCAAGTCTTAAGTGGGCCCACTGAGGGTGCTGAGCAGAGAGCTCTCCAGAGTCACTCTGACCTGAGCTGGTTATAGTTTACCGTACGACAAATTTTGACAAGCACCATCTAATCAGTCTTTATTAAAACAGTCAGCAATGCCCACGATGCACTTTTATTCAAATGCTTGTTGCTCATGTGCATGAGAGATGTACTTGATATTTGAGTGAATTTATTACTCATTTGGTGAAAAAAAAGCATCATGGGACCCAGCTGACCTGGTTTGTTAGTGCACTGACAGTAACACATAATCTACAGTGTAATCAGACAGGCTGATATGAGGTGCAGGAAGCCTAGAGGGACCAGCAGCGGCTGATAAGAGAGAATGATAAACCTGGGAGAAAAACAGACAGACAGCTGTGATGGAGAGATTGGTGGGAGAGTGGCACAAAGCATACAGTAAATAAGGAAAGAGGGCGGACAGCTGAGATGGAAAAAACAGAAGGCACTGACTGCTGAGAGGAGCTACAGCAGAAACAAAGCAAAATGAGGCTTTAAAAGTTTTTAGATACTGTGGCGCAAGCTGGTAAGGAAATTGCTCTCTTTCAGTTAACACTGGTGATTGACCAGATGAGACGGAGTGAGTGAGAGTGACCTCTGATTCATTGGTCCTTGCTAGGGGGTAGACAAACAAAACATGGCTGTGGATCAATTTTTGCTCTGTTAACCACAATCCAAGGTTAACTAAGAGGGGAAGGGGAGCAGAGGGAATCGATCTCCACTGTTTGTAGAGCACCAGACCATGACACAATCACACACACATACTGTTGTGATTCAAAAACCTTGTTTCTCTTTAAAACTCTTAACAGTTGCTGGTGGGAGAGTTGTGAATATTAAAAAATAATCAGATCACAACTAATCTCATGCCAATATTCAATTAAGCCCAGCACAGAGGCCCTCAAAGACAAAGCCCTTTGATATGGAGAAGCTGTCAAAAGACCTCTAGTATCACATGCAGTTTCTCCACTGCTGTGCGCATGCAGTTGATTTTTTGCTGAAATTCTAAAAAACAGCATCAGCTCGAGTTAGAATGGAAAATATGAAGCTACAACAAACAGCAAGCCCAGTTAAGTAAATAAACTTCAAGTAGATGTTTTTACAGAGGGGTCATACTATACTATTTTTCAACAGGGCACAGTGACTCCAAGTATTTAACAAAGAGCATATAACGTGTTTAGTAGTAAGTGCATGAGGTGCTGGTAGATGGATTTTTTTCACCTTTAAACAGAGTCAGGCTAGCTGTTTCCTTATGTTTCCATTCTGTCATTCATCAGATTATGATAAGCAGCTGCTGGCATGCTTTATATTTACCTTTCAGACAAGAGAATGATATCTATCCTCTTATCTCACTCTGTGGAGGAAAACAAATTAAACATATCAACCAAATGGTCAAATTACCTATTGTGTAGAAAATACTGTGAATGTTGGTCCAAACATGAACACATGATATTATTAATAACTTGTAACATCTCTGCAATGGATGTGGAAATTTTCCTATCATACATGATCGGCAGGATGATGAGTTTTTTCTGCCAAAGTGTGAAAAGTGAATAGATTAAATTGTTATATATTTAGTTTATGTTGGAAACATAAACATAATCTATTAAACATTACAGTAATGATCTAAAGATCTCATTTTACCACTGTAATCTCACAGTATTTAGTTGAAACAAGTTTTCTGTACTTGTTTTGAGCAAAACACAATATAGGGATGGTTACACTGTCAGATAAATAGCAAATCATTAAATCAAACTTGTTTCCCTTAGTGTTTCATTAGTGCAGCCCTAGTCTATATGCTGGAGACGGCTTCAACTTTTTCCTACCACTGTGTGGGAGACGATAATAGTGATGCACCTGGCATGGTGGGCATCTGCCAGCAGCTGAATACGGCAAACAACAGCTCATTTTATGGCTGTAAAAAATACAGAAATACCTCAAAAAATGCCTCTTCTTGCTTATCCCAACAGATGTATAATGTAGATGTAGAAACAGATGGCGCACAATGTTTTAAAAAACCCAAATGTTGCTAATAGCCAGCAGGTAAATTGTACTCTTGATTGAAAGGGTCCCAGGGTGTGTAGCAAGTCGTGTCAGCATGTAACAAACCTAAAACAGACACACAGGATGCTGACATGCAGATTTTTTACTTGTATTGTTGTTTTTATATGAATCTTACTTTTATGGATTTAGAACCAAATCCTGCAAGTCTGACAGCATGAATATCTTTGATGTAAGCTTTTGCAAAACAACAAGACATAATATCAAAGACATCTCAGGACCAAGCAGCAGGGCAATGCAGATGAGAGCCCACCCGTTTGGAAATGCACACCGTATGCAGTTACAGATTTCTCCAGGCTACACTGGGCTCTTTGTTCCTCAGAAGACCAGGTTATTTCATGGAGATGTCTCCTTCGCACTTCTGCCTGGGAATAAATCTTTCACAAGGATACGGCAGTTGTTTAATCTGGCACAAAAACGTAACAAAGGAGGCAAAACACCGCAGGAAAACACAGAGATATTAAATTTTACATCTATATGTGAGGTCTTCAATCTCTCCAACAGATTCAGCTGCTGGCAACATTCAGGGGAACGATTTATAACTTCCAAACAGCCTTTGCCTGGATATTGAAGTCATATTTGGTTTCACTAATTGAATGAGACTTGCGGTTCTGTAATAGAATATTCATATAATTCTATCAGGCAAGTGGTTACATTCCGGCAAGAGGGGAGGCAAAGAAAGCAAACAAAAACATTTCAGTGGAAGGTTTTAATTGTAGACGAGGCCTTTTGTTACTGTGCATAAACAGAGCAGAATTTGCAATTAATGAATAACTAAACTTCACAATCTTTGGGGTGCATGGTATTCAAGCTCCACAAAATCAACAATGAAAACAAGTTTCTCCTACAAGTTGAATTATTTATATCAGTTTTACCTTGTAAAATGAAGTACTTGAAAAAAAAAAAAAAAAAGTAAAACATTTACATAAGCAATAACAGATCGGTCTCTTTGGGACCTCTGGCCCCTCCCAAAAAAAACACAATGAGGCCAAGAACACTGTTTCTACTTTGTTCCTTTTATCTAACTCCAAACTCTGACTTTCCCTCTCCATGATTTCTTTGTGTTGCTGTAACTTGATATGAAAGCACTTAAAAAAGGGCATACTCCATTTCCTGATGAGGCTCTATTGTATTCTTCATTCTACTGCCCAGTTATCTTAGTAAGGATCTTCCAGGCTGCCAGCAAAGATTTATGAGCACCTGTGTAAAACCCAAAGAGGTGGAACTGTAAATCGACGCACCCTGTCTAGGAATTATCGCCAGATCCATCATCACCCAACTTCATTTAGATTAAAGTCTAATCCAAAACGATTGTGACAATTGCAGCCTGCATACTCAACTTCTTTATTATCAGCCTATGTTTGTAAAACAGACCCCATAAAGTAGTGATGTACTGATACCATTTTTGGTCTCCATGATACCAACTTGAACTTTGTGTATTTACTTTTTTTAACAGCTGTTTACTCTGTATACTACCAAGCCTGTGTCAATGCAATGCTTTTGATGTGCTTAACGTCTTAGGAAGCTTAGTTATCTGTTTACCTGTGCAGTAACAAACTTGTTTTTGACACAGACATTCAAAGCTTCCTTGGAAAAGTTAAATAAGAGCTTTGAATGTTAAAAATGACATTTGGTACAGCTCTAGACAACCGTGCCACAAAGCATTTTCCTGAAAGTAAAAATACCAGTACTATTCATATATTTATATATTCCAAAAAAACGCATTCAGACCTTTTTGTCTCAATAATGTTGCAGCCATTGATCAAACAACATTTGCCCCAGAGTCACTTTCACTGATGCAACATAGCATGACAACAGGCTGCTTCCACAACCTGAAGGTACAAACACAAGAACCGCACCATTGACAAGTCGCCCCCCTCAGGTTGTCTTCATACTGAGCCGTGTTTAATGACTGGGTAATTATATAAAGTCCTCAACAGGATAATCCAAACTGCCTGCCAACTCAGCCTCGAAAACATTCCATCAGTCATCATGATGGGTAATTACAAGTAATGGACAAATAATAGTGTGCAGTGAACAGTGTGTGAAAGTGGCTTAACCAGGCTGTGTGACAGCCTCCCACAGCGATAGCATGTTCTGCAGGAAAAAGAACGAGCGCAGTGGCAGCTCTGAGGATGCTGACCTTATACACCTGACACAAACCAAGGCACTGCCCTGTTTCTAAAATAATGAGGCTTGTTTTTCTTAAACGAAGAAGCAAAGTGACAAAGAAAAATGGGCCTATTGAGGCACAAATTACATAAAAACATAAGTGTCTTGTGAAATCATTCTCATGAATTTCCTCCAGGTTTTCTGCCCTTCCACTTTTATGAGCCACCAGATATTTTTCTTTTACAGATGAAAGGCAGGAGATGGGATGATAAGATGTCAGGTGTGGAAGTAAGCCAACATGACTTCCAACTTTCCCCAGAGTGAGACAAATACTTACCTCAGAAGGAGCAAAAAAAAGGGTCTTGAACATCTGACATTTGAGAAGAAAAGGACCTACAAAAGTGAGTGACTACATTAATAAATCAATGAAGAGTGTCAAACCAAACATCAAAACCTTCAGCGTGGAGGGAGTGGCTGAGCTGGAAGATTCACTGATGAAATTGTTGAGTGAACGAAGCGAAACCAAGTTCAAGCCCTTCAGGGAGAGACACTAACTCGTGCATACCAGCCACTATATAGTGCTTAAAGGTCACAGCTTCTGAGACTTTGACTTTTGACCCTGGCAGTGATGCTCTTGTAAATAAAAAATATACAGACAATATTCAGACAGCACTCACACTACACACATTATAGGAGCCTGAAATATGAGTCTGGTGAAGGAATGCAGCCCCCGACCTCAGACTGTGTAATGGCCTTTGTCGTGACACAATGACTCACTCACACACATTCATGAGGAGCTTAGGGAACATGTTTTCACTACATTACTGCTATTACATATTTGAGAATCCAGTGGGGCTCCATTTAAACCTCAAAAGCCATTTACTTTCACCACTTCCAGGAACCTCTGCGCACATAATCAACACCCCACTTATAACAAATACTCACATGAGTAACTTTTACATTCAAACAAAAGTTTTTATCTCATTAGCAACTCAAAAGGCTCTTTTCAGCCCTTCAGATAACAGACACACTTGAACATCCAGAACAACCGGAACTTTATTTATAGAAGGTGAGTGACTTTAACTTATTTATAGGGGTTGGCAATGTGAGTGTGTGTGTTAGTACACCCACACTGGGCTGTGTTTTACTGGCTGGCTAGCCTCCAGCTGTCATCAACCGGCTCCAGTCACCCAGAAACAGTGACAGGAATGAGAACACCCTCATCATACTGATGGGAATCAAGTACTTACTTATCGATCAGGTATTAGTGTCACTGTGGTTGGATGATAGGACAAATAAACCAGGAATAGGGTGAATCTGTGGCTGATAGACTATTTGGGGATAGTCACAATGGC
>JAQNCA010000008.1:10441696-10462706 GCA_029783725.1 Acanthurus tractus
CGATGCATATATCTCCACAGTGAAACTGTTTTTTAAATGAGACAGAGTGAGGAGGACTCACAATGCTGCATCTTTCTTCACAGTTGCTGACCTGTCAGATCCATGCATACTGAAAGCCGTCATTTGAAACACTTGGGACAACTTGAAAATAGCCTGTGAAACTCTGGCCACTTTAAATATCGCTCCATGCTGCACTGCATTTGAGAACAAACCCTATTTGTTCAGAAACAGCGTACCACCTCTGTGTAATCTTATCGGTATCAAGTTAAAATGATTTTGTCCTATTCTTGGCGCTAAGTCTTTTCACAATGTTTAAGATCCTATCTGCTCACAATTGTGCTTTCAACTCTGCGTTGGCTTCCAAAAAAACATTTCCCCTGAAGATATGTGACGGTCAGACAAAAGATGGTGAGAATACCGTCATCTTGATCACTCTCAAGTATTCTATGTCAAAGAAAAGGGAGAGCCAAATCTGGCTGAGCTGGTTGCATGCTGTTCCCATTACTTTAGAATAGATGCAAGGCTGAGGATTAAGTCTCAGTTTACAGCACAGCAGAATAAAAAGGTAAAAGATCCAATGAGAAATGGTAAGGCTGAACTTTTCAGCTCAGCGCCCTACCTGTAGCCACTGGCTAGGTTTTCAATGGGCTGCAAATTAATAAGGTGATACAAGGACATTGGGCTCTCCAGAGAGATTGAGATTAAAAGTGAGAAAACAGGGAGCTAAGTGAAGAGAGATAGAGAGAAACTACGCACAAGGCTGAAGACAGAGAACGAAAGAGCAAGAGCGAAAGAGCGAGTAAGGTGTGTGACAGGAAAACAAAATCAGGAAATTGGGCAGAGCAATGGAGGAAGGGTGGACAGCATACAAACAAGGTGCTATATAGCTTCTTATATACTGACATTCCCTCCTCGCACCAACACCCTGAATTCACATTGTAAAGGGAAGGATATCTGTATGTGCTCAGTATTTCTAGTACTTTTACTCTGCTGACTTTTATGGCCTCACACTGAAATTCATGCAGTCGTACAAGGTCAAAAGTGACACTCACACTGGCCAATACATTTTACAGTGCAATTCATCAGATAACTGCCAAAATCAGTTAACATTTGCAGTTAAAGTAATATAGAAACAATGCACTGTCATATGTATGCAGGTACAACTATGGGAAAAAGATTGGAGCAGCATTGCAAGCTTTAGATATTCAAAATTTCTGCCTATTCAGAATTGGGGAAGATAAGATAACATTTGGTATTCTGTGTTCTCAGTGTCCTTCACACTCTCTTTGTTCTGTCATGTCAAACCTCATCTCTTTAAAAGAACTCATTATCGAGAGGGGAGAAGTTCAAAGACGCTCGAAGAAAGCAATTAACACATACAAGCCAGACTGGAGGATTCCTCTGTGGTACAGTCAGCAATGTTGCTGCTGGAGAAGAAGAGAAGAACAAACATCTAGGAGAGCTCTGGGATGCAAGTCAGATGTTTCTGTACTGGATGAGTCTAAAAGGCATTATCAGACTGCCAGAGCTATTCTTCAAGAGCTTATATAATCATATTCAAAGCAAACAACAGCATATATGAGTATCGTTTCAGATATCCTAATCCATTACATATTAGCTGCTCCTCATGGGATTTTGTATCTCTATTTTGGAAGTATTGGGATGGCCTCACAGAGCAGAGGTTTTCAAGGTGTAAGGCGTGTCTCTAGAGAGGGCACCGGAGAGCTGAGGGGGGAGATATGTGAGGGAGTAATGTGTGCAAGAAATTGCATGAGGTGAAAGGTAAGTAGCAGGGCTTTTCAATTGGCATTATTAGACACACAGAGTCAAACCATCCAGTGCTGATTAGCACTCCATTACATGTTTTAACACCCACAGTTTGAGATGGACCCTCTGCAGAGTCAAGCCAAAGCACACTGGGCCAACCTTCAAGCAGGTAGGAGTGACATATTGCCAAACACAGCCAACACTGGCAACCCCTCCTTCTTCCCCTCAAACAAGCATGTGTGGCGAGCTTCGAATCTTTGCCTGTGCAGGGGAGCAAAGTGAAGCTTTCAGTGCTTCCGCAGCCTCTAACTGCAACTCTGTGGTTTGAAGTGTAGTTTCTCTCCTGCGTCTCAGTTTGTACTTCAGATATCTGCTTTCATTGTTTCATCACATCTGATTTCAGCTGTATAGAGGCTTTGAAAAACTCAACATTTCCTGATTTAGCAGCTTCAATATAAAAGCTTTTAGATAACAAAGCAACAGGGAACTTTTACTGTGTAGAATTTAAATGAAGTTTAAAGTGTTTATCACCAAATCAGCAGGCCTTTGTCAATTGCAATTCTTCAATAAAACTAAGTCTACGGATGCTACAGGGAGAGAGAGTACAAGCAGAAACTGCCACAGTGGGATGTTAGATGAAGAGCTGCAGACAGCAGGCTCTTACTGAACCTCTGCAAACAGCTCACCTCCAACAGGTCCTTCTATTTTCTGTTCTGCTGAATGATAGGAAAACACTTGCAACAAAAATAATAAGGGACTTTTATTGTGACAAATTTACTGGAGATGAAAAGTTTTTATCTACCGTTTTACAGCCGGCCATCTGACCACTTGCCACAGCCATTGATCATCCATCTGCTTTTAATGTCATCACATCTTCAGTTACAGACACCTTAAGGCAGGTAGTCCTGTTGTGGTAAAGATGAAAATCCCTGCTGTACAGACTTAAATTGAGTCAAACCAAGGACACGTGCCCTAAAAAAGAAAATCTGAGGCACTTAAAACCTTGGAGCCTGACTGCCACAATTTGCAACAAAATTCTCACTTCTTCTTAGAGTTAGAACATTGTCTCCAATGTCAATCATGAACAAATTTCAGTAACTTCTCTTTAAAAAAGTTGTTGTTGTTAATTCTCTTTAATATCACAGTGATCCAACAGTAGTTCTCTAAACATCCAGAGTTACATTGCAAACAAAAAAGTACATATTTTAATGGTTCCAAACTTGCCTAAATGTAAACAAACACAGGCAAAAAGGCTGTAATTGTAGCCCACAGCTGTTAAGCAGACTCTGTCAACATTATACTTCCTGTTTATGTATTTCCCACAGCATTATGGGAACTTTATTTTAAAAACTTAAACACAATTATCCCTAAGTCAAAGTCAGACAAAGACTAACAACAAAAGTGATAAAATCAATTTATTCACAAGCTGCACAATCAATATTGTTTTAATATAATTATAAACAGAGAGTGTTTGGGGGATACTTCTCTTTTTTTTCGAAGCGTGGGCGCCTCTTGAAATATTATTGCATTAAGTTGTCATGTGTCTGCATTTTTATGCAACGTTTTGGGGTTATTTTCAAGACAGGCTCACAAATAGCATGGTTTCCACAGCTTCCCTGGTATTTGCAGAGCTTCTCCTAGCGAGCCTGGACCCCACATCATGAACAGCTGTCCTAGTCAATGTCAGTGTGCCCAACACTGGAATTACCACTCCACTGAGCCAACACAAAGGCGATGGGATACAAACAACTGCCTGCCAAATGGTGATCTGTTTACCTATGGTTGTCCAGGCAGCAGACAATATAGATATGTTGTGTAATATCTCTGGCAATCCATGACAAGATGAGTGGGAGTGTACATGCCTACAAGATTATATTAAGTGGGCTGTCCTATCACACTTCAGCCTCCTCTGTCCTGACAGCATGTACAATAACGCCTCATGCTTCTGTCCATCCTTATATCTCTGTCTCTGCTTTCAGTGCTGTAGGGAGGGGGTGGATACTTGCTATCTTTGGTACCTCATTTATAATGACATGTTGCTATTGAAACATCATAAATATACAGCTACTAAAGGACTGGGAGGGAAACCAATGCATTGTTTCCCTTAAAGTTCACAGATGGCCTCTGTGTGACGACAGAGTAATTAATGTCAATAAGTATGTCCTTGTCTGTGCTTCTGGGCGTGTGTTTATGCATCTGTTTCAATCCACAGGGTGCTTCCAGTGAGGCCGGACAACACAAAACACCACGCTACATTAGGCACCACATCCCTGCTGATAGAGATCTCTTCCTGTGTGCTCTCGCTCATGAGACGTCTGGTCTCTATCTAATCATCATAAACTAAGAATATGCTGTAAATACAGGCTGGTAAAGGGCCAAACTGTCACTTGATATAAACACAAATGCTACAGTAAGTCTCTAATAGCCTTTGCAGGCTTTAAATGATGCACACCTTGCCAGCTGAACATGGTGAAGAACCGCTTTATTAAGTAATCATAATTAAATTAAGGTGGTGAACAGAACTACAAATTGCATCTGAAAAATGCAGTAACAACATATCACAGAGATAATGTCTTGGTCAGGCTTAATAAGAACTAACTATTAACAGTTCTCATAGAGACTGTTTCTTTGGCACAAATCTAAGTGTCCAAAACCTCAAAATGTGGACATTTTTATCCAAATTTAATTCAATGTGACAAAAAGCCAGTAAAGGACTCTCCTTTATAGACAACCAACACCTGAAATTCATTTTCAGTTTGATACAGAAGGTATGACTTTGAGCTATGTGAGCACAGGTAGTGCCACTTGAGGCTGTCTGATAATGGGACAGAATGATACTTAATCAATACTTTATCAACCTCTCAGCTACAGCAATACCTCTTGGTCGGACGCAGAGGCTTGAGACAATTAAAAGCGGTTATCGCTATTAGCTACAGCCTACAGATAGCTTAAATGGGAGAGGGTGAGATAGCTTTTTTCACCATTAACTCTACTGTTCTCCCTGGGTGACTTATCTCCTTGGGCTGGGTTATTTGGAGGTTTCATGCACACACGTCCACTCACTCACACACATTGGCCAAAACACACACATGAAAATACACAACCTTCTGTGGAAGTATATTAGCCAGGGAGAGGTCAATGGATCGACATGCCAGACAGACCCTTTTATCGGCACTTAAAAGAGAACAGCGATCTGTAATGAGTCCCCTGATAGCAATAGTGAGAAGAGGCGTAAGAGGGAGGACAAGGGGGAAACACTGGTCAAGCAAGCATTGCGCATGTGTGTTTACGTTTGTGTGTGTGCGTCAGACTCTCAGAGAGACAGAGATACAAAAAAATTGAATATGAGAGAGTGAAGGTGGGAGGTTTCAGGGAGTGAGTGTAATTATCAATAGAGTGAATCTGACTTTTCCAACCTGTGAAAGTTAGCTGACTAATGCAACCACTTTAATAGAAAACAGGGGGAGCTGAGTCGAATTACATCCCATTTCAATTTGATGACACAGTGTTGTTGACTGCCTGCACATACTACCTACCACAGAGAAAGAACTTGTCTTACATCCTCATTTACAAAACAATAATGTGAGTCAGGCACACTGTGATTCATACATTTGATGTCTGAAACAGGGGGGTCTTCTAAAACAAACCACACTCTCTGCAAGTCTAAAATTCAAAAAGGAGGTAAATAAGTGCTAGTGTTGGTGTATACATTGGCTACTCTTCAAAATCTACTGCCGCTGATGGCATAACAGGAAAAATGGTGGCCTTGTGGTGCTGAAATAGCGTTATCAGACACACTGTTGTTTTGGTCGAGGCCTCCAAAGGTTAAAGTCTGATTAAGTGACAAAAAAGCAGGGGACAACACATGATACCCCCAACGCCACCAGAGATTTATTTAGTTTCTGGCGTGGGCAAGCAAACAATCACACATACAGAGGTATGCAGATACAAAGATACACACGTCAAAGTGGAATCCCCCACCTCTCCTCCACAAACACACACTAATACACGCAATAAAGGCTTATTTTTGCCTCATTCCCAGGAGGTAAGTATATTTTGGTGCGTGCGTGTGAATGCACATGCATTCATGCCTGTGGCGCACTTTAATTCTCATGTGGTTTCACCTTCATGCCAGGGACCCATTTGTCTTCATTATCATCATACGGCTGGAGGAAGCAGATCTGTTAGAACTCGTGGCAACAGCAAATGCCTCTCTGTCTGAGTATAAAAAACAACTTCACTACCTGGACGTTTGTCATGTCAGCCCACCACAGAACCAAAAATGTTAAGAGGGAATTACTGCTTTTTACCTCACTAAAACTCCATTTTCCATATAACCCCAAAAAAAGATGAAAATTTGACTGATGGTTGTACTTACAGAGCTGTTATGTTATGACTTTTTTTTTCAAGCGTTTGGTTTAATGTGGAATTTATGTGACAAAATGCTAATGCTCTAAGCAAATCACATTGTCAAATCCGTCATCAAGCTTTTGGTTGGGTAATAAATATGCCATTTCAATCCAGTTTTAGAGCAAAACGAACATAGAAAAAGCTTTTGTGCCCTCAGTCCCTTTTAGCACATTGAAAGGCAAAATTGCAAGCACCACAGAACCCCTGGAAGCATGACAAAGTCGACGCTAACAAACTTGGACAGAGAACGGATTTTCCAGGCCCAATTATAGCAGAAAATCTTTTAAGAAAGTCCTGGCTAAGACCTGCAGAAAAATGATTGAGCTGGCATAGCTATGTTATCACAAGGCCAGGGTGTCACAAGTGTTTAAATGTTCACCGATCTGATCAAAGTCTCAGACGTTACTCCCTGGCCCTTATTCATTCCCACGTGTCTCTACCTCCAAACAACACCCTTACACCTCGTCAGCTTGAGGACCACCATGTCCGCACCCAGACAGGGACGCTGTGTTTTTACCAGGAACACACCTCAATTATAAAAACCCTGGAACAGAACTGTTATTTCACTAATCACCACTTCAAAACAGGAGTCGGATCTCAAGGAAAAAGCAGCCAGATTACCGCTAATTGCCTTCCAGCTGGCAACGGAGCACATCACAGGTAGAACGCTCGCAACAGCAGACACATTCACTTGTCTTCCCCTCTCTCTGTGTGATGCCTATTACATTTTTGACCACCACCACAGCAATCCATTACCCTCACTATGCCCCTCACAATGCAAGCCCATTGGTATGGAGATAGCTGTTGCAGAGAAGGTGAAGTAAAGCACATTAGTGAGTTCCTAGCTGAGGAGAAAGCTTCTATTAAAATCAATAAGAGCCCCCTCTCTTTGGATTGTGTGAATGGTAAAAATGATGTGGGGGTGGTGGGGAGGCTGCTAGACAACATGCAGGTGGCCATACTTACCAGAAACAGGACTCATTTAAAAGTAATCTAAATTGCTAAAAAACTCAGAGCGTAGCTGCATAGACGAGGACTTAATTAGACAGGTGAACATACAAGCACAAAAAAGAGATGAGGTGAGTGGGTCTGTGTGCATGTGTATGTTTCTGGTGTGTGTGTGTGTGTGTGTGTGTGTGTGTGTTTGTGTGTGTGCATGTATGAATGTTTTTCTCTGGGCCTATAATTACACCCTAGTGGGAGTGAAGCTGATAACAGAGACCTGAGGATATCAGCGTCATACCAAGGGGAGAAGAGGAGAGGAGAGAAGAGGAGATACATATTAAAAAAGGGGATAGTGCAGAACATGATCCCTTATCAAACCCCAGCTTTTCGCACTAACACTGCTTTTTTCATTTCCTCCTTGATAGTTATCTAATGACCTGTACAACACATGCACACACACACACACATACAAAGCTCCATTACAGAAAAAGCAGCACAGCACAGCCCACCCAGTCATTGCACTTACACCGACTACAATAATTCAATTAATAACCCATGTAAGGTCATACTGATTCTCAGAGCCTTCACATAAACCTTGTAACTCAGTTATTTCATTCACATTAAGGAGTTAATCAGAGTACCAAAGCCAGGTTAAACATCAGTCTTTTCATTGAGTTCTGGGATGTACACAAGTTGGACAGATTTCTTCAATTTGCAATCCCTTCATGTTCCTGCAACATACCTAATTCCCATTACACAGCAGGCTGGCACACCAACTCGAGAACATTAACCCAACAGGCATTAAACTTATGGACATTATTGAGTTATAATCACATAAAAATCCATCTAAGTAACAATGGAAATTCAGTTACAATGGAATGTTTAGGGCTGCAGTAACAAGTCTTTTTATTACCGTTCATTTCTGCAATAAATTCTTTTTGTTCTTAAAGAAAGTCAGATGATAACAAAAAGAAGGTAAAAAAAGTCAATAGAAAGTTCCCGGGGCTCACTGTGATATCTTTGTGTGTTTAGTCTCACTAACAGTGAGATTAAACTTCCCATTATATTCACATTTGAGAAGCTGGAACCACAAACATTTTTAAAAGTTTTTCTCAACTTTACATGACCAACAGGAGCAAATGTAAAATTTATCGAGAGTAGCACATCACCACAGAAACACTTAACTGCTGCTGTGTATACTCTTTGATGTGGCTCTCTTTGATTGGAGCTGCCTCTAGCTTGTTACCTGTCCAGCTATTGTCCCCATTAGCGGATCAGTCTGTCTGGACTGAGAGCCTGAAGCAACAGATGGCTCAGCAGCCTCCCAGCTAGCACATCCGGACCAGGACTAACGCAGCCTCCAGGATAACATGGATTATGGTGAGAGGTGTAGCAATCTCAGAATTCACAGTCAAGAAAAGACCAGTACTAAACACAGAGCACTTCTAACACACTACAGTGAGTCAGGTTAAAAATGAAAGTAAAAGTGTCAGGGGGTGATCATGGTTCCAAAAGACAGGACAGCAACTCAAGACTGTGGACGTTTGTATCATGATTTTGGATTCAGAGTTGTTACAACTCCAGGTAATGATCTACCGATCTAATTCAATATATCAATTCAAAGATAACCAATCTAATAACATCATCGTAAAGTGAAAGTATAAATCATCATCTTTAAGATATGCCCTTAATTTTGTCCCCATGCCAGCAAAAGGAAGATAACCAGCCAAGAAAAAGAGGACGAGGATATTTAGGACCCTCTCTGGAATAAAACAGCCGTGCAGAAATAGTTTAGAAAAGACGGTGTCAACAGACGAAACACGTCATATGTACACAATGCCATCTTGTGAAAACATACACAGCAAACCTGACTGGGCATCTCACGCAGCGGTCCTTTAAAATAGAAACACTAGCTGCTCTGTATTTGCCTGCATTGTTATTTTGGGAAATGAGGTGATTTAAATCAACACTGAGTGAGAAAAAACAAAAATATTAATTGTTACTTGTTAGGTTATGAGTAGAGAAAAACATCGGCTTGCCTTTAGGAGCATTTATGCAATGTAGACTTTTATAGGTTTCAGTTAATAGTGCAAACTATAAAAAACCATGTTTTATCTTTAGACTTGAACAGTTATTATTAAAAAAATTAAACATTTGCTAAACCTTCATGTTGTTTAGTCATGTTTTATGTGTGTCAGTGGAGTCAATTTAAAGTAAACTTTAATGCATTTAACAGGCAACAATTATTTCCATTGTTTTTTCTCTTGTGGCCTGGAACTGATTGCATTAAATGGGCACAATATATTGTCTCATATTGATCGCAGACCCCTAAATTAAGTTGAAGATTTTGAAATATCATTAAATATAGTATCATTGTCAAAAGAATCAATATATATCATATAGCAAAGAAACTTGTGATTTATCCCCGTAATTTAAAGACCAGAGTGATTTACAGCAGCTCTGACCAGGATTCTGGGACCTCTGGGAAGAAGATGTGTGAAAAGGGAGAAAAATGAGAGGATGGTCAGAGATCACAAGCTTTTTTTACAGTTTGCTTGGTGATCAAGGGTTTATTTTGACAAACCAGGGTTGTTGATTGTTGAAACAGTGAAAAGGCAAACTAAGATGTTTTCGGTGCGTTAAATTTTCTTTTGTTTGAATATTTTGCTTATTTTTTGTATGAGTTTAATCAAAGTATGTTTTATGATATAACAACGCAACAAAGCTTCACACAGGATGTCCCTGGGCTAGCTGACTACCATGCTAACTCTGGTAGAAATGTCTGAACCTCAACAAATAAATGTCTTTGACATAACTGGCAGAACAGTTACTTCTTCACATTCTGTTGATATTTTTACAGCATCATCAAGAGTTTTATCATAAATTTTAGCTTTTTTTTACACATTTCTCCTTTAAATTATAAATCAATAATCATAATAGCCAAACAAGCTGTTTTAGTTAGACACGTTGTACCCATATTTGCTGAAAAAAAGCAATATACAAGCATGTGCATGCAGCCACACTGGATGAAAAGTGCTCACAGCAGGTGGAAATAATGGTCAGCACTAACTGAGTGACCGTCCTTCTGACAACATCCAAAAAACAACAACAACAACAAAACATAACATATGGAGATAACAGTCCTTGGAAATGTTGATTCTTTCAGCAATGCAGAGCTCTGTTGCTATGGGGACATGCCTCACACTGAGCACAAAAAAAGAAAAGTTAGGAAGGATTGTCCTTGAGGCCCACTGTTCAACTGTGGATTGTAATATCTTGAATGACGTTACAGCATACTGCACACTCGGCTATGCTATAGACTGGAGCTCAGCCAGTCTTTCTCAGAGGGCAGGAGTGCACCATAAGTTTGGTGCAGCGTAAATATTATTTAGATAACGCAGAGTACAGCAGATTTACTGTATGCTTTAGCACAGTACAACAGCAGCGCTTAATAGGTATTCTTGCAGTAACTGCAGGTATAACTTTGTCTGGATTGGATTCTGACTTTGTCCTAAACTGTCTTTTTAGTGTGCTTATGAATGAATGAAAATAGAAATGACCAAGAAATGAAAAGCCTTGGTGAAAAAGGCAAATCCCCTGACAGATGTCCTTTTCTGATAACTAAACCTGTGTCCACTCAGTACAGGATGACCTTATATCTTTCAAAATGAGCCAGTGCAATGGGGAAGGGGAGGAAGCAGGCTTTTAGCATTTACAGGGGGGAGGACAGTGCCAGGGACCTTCCATCGTGTTATTGTCCAGACTCTGTTAACCCACCAGTGAGGTGCCTTTCTTTTCCACTTTCTCTCTGTGGACAGCAGAGCAGAACAACAGAACATTTACAGGTCTCTGGTCCTTTGCCCCCCCCCCCCGGACAACAAGGGGGATGTTAACATTTATAAGACTGGGTCATCCCCCCACCCTGGGGATGCAACCCGCCTCCCATCCAGTGACACACTGGAAACAAAAGTGGAAAACAGTGATGTTAAAAGCAGAAGTTCCATACATGGTAGCATCCCAGTTGTTCCTAAAATGGAAATTAAGGCCCTTCAGTGTCATTGTTGCTTAAAAAAAAAATCATTACAAAACAGCATCAGAGGTTGTAACCTACTTTGCTGCACTTCACAATAAGTCCTACACTCCATGCTTTTACAGCTTGGACTACTGTTTCAAGTGTACAAGAGAGGAGTTGTTGAAAGAGTGCAATGGCCTTAAGTGGGTCTTTCATCTTCTTCTGTTTATTGAAAAACAAAACACGTGCCTCAAAGTGGCCCAATTAGGGAAGTGGGAGTCACACTGCAGCTCAGGACCTGCAGGGGGGGGGCACAACTTCTAGGAGAAACTTAAATGCCTTCTTGAGCTATATTTTTTTAAAGTGAAGTGTAAGGAGATTTTCTCGTGATCCCCTACTAAAAAAGGATAAATATCCCAAATATTTGATTGTTGATAAATGTCTGGCCACTGGTTTACTTGCTGTCATTACCGTTTCCCCTTTAAAGTACATATTAGACGGTTTTATTATTCTGTAGCCTACTAGCTTCTGCCTGACAACAACAAAATTTGCGAATGTTAAATCTCATTGTCTGTCTCTGTGTTACATGATAAAAGTTTTGCTAATCTCTTTGCCGTATTCAACTTGGCACAAGTCGGCTTCGTACTCTGCTGTAATGAATAATTAACCTCTATTGACAAAAACAATGTGAGTAGTTACAGTGTAACAACCGAGAGTAAAATCCCCCGCACGTGAGACTGACTTAAAATGCAGCACGAGAAAGAAACATGTAGCATGTACAATCAGGTAAACAACACGAGAGGCAAAGTTAGCCTCATGTGTCCGAACACGGCTGTTGTTGTGAAGCCAAAGTGGCTTTTAAAGTGCAATTGTCTCACAAATAAGAACATAACAACTTGTTTATGCGTGTATGAGGTACTCACCTGCGATACCAAAGGGATAAGCGTCTGCTCCACCGAGCGAGTTTTGATTTCCAGACCGGAATCAAAGTTACTGTTGCCGCACGGAGATGAAGCCATTCCCGCCGAGCTCTCCCTGCCTGACACACAATGCACGGCACCGCTGAGTTCACCAAGAGCCTTTCCTTTGCTTTTTTCGCAGCTTCAAACTGGTGTAACGGACTTGCTGTTACACACCGGTGTTTCGCAATGGGTCACGGTCGTTTATCGAGTGGCTCTCCGCACACGCACGCTGTTTTAATCCACTCTGACTCGGTGGTTGTGCCGCTGCGCCCGCTAATGTCCATGTAGTTTACTCAACAGCGGCGGGGAAGCGGACTGCAGCACACCACAGTGGGCAACCACACACACGCACCGCACCGCACGCACGCGGACACACACACACGGACGCACACCTTCAGGTTCGCACTGCTTATTTGCAGCTCAGGTCTGTTCACAGTGCAGCTCATCTTTTTTGCAGGATCGGGATGATTGGTTTTAATCCACGGGTTCACTCACCTGAAGTAGCTTTGTATTTTAAGGACAAAACTACATTTAAAATGAATCAAATACAACTCTATGATTAGATAGGAATGATAAAAGTACTTGAAAACTGATACATCAGTAGTGCATCTATCAGTCTGGTCTCAGCATGCAAAAAAGGAGGCTTTGATTTAAAAATTCATGCAAACTTCTCATTCAAATTTCAGAGGATGGAAAGCCTATATAGGTGTTTTGGAGTTAAAAATTTATCATCCATATGTCCATGCACATTTCAGAGGATTTAGCATCCAGTGGCCTTTAGGAAAAGGAACGATGTTTTCCTCTGAGCACAGCTCTGGTTTGATCCCTGAGACAAAAAGTCCTGTATCATCCTCTTGAGTCTGAGAATCCCTTATCATCCTCTCCAAATACAAACCAGATCTGCCAATCAAACCCGGATGTACTGAGCCACATGGGACAGCTGCACCAACTGGGATGTGCTATCTATCTTAAAGAGTTGCCAACTTTTCCTTTGTGTCTGTCTGGAGAAAGCATTAAGTCTCATGGTCTTACCGTCTGAGGCGATTTAGTTACCTATTGTACAAAACTGTGACGGAGGCCCTTAAGGTATAGGGACTACAAAGCTGATTCCAGTGTTTGTTTATGATTTCATGCTGCTCTGGTTTTAGTTGAAATCAGTAAAACTGCAACCAAACATTGTTAAAAAAAATATAACAGAGTAGCTGTTCTTGTTGTGATATCTAAAACAAACTGGAACACATCAGGCGGAATTTCTCTCCTCAGACTAAGAGAATTATCCTCTGTAGACAGATTTTGAATAGAAGTGCTGCAAATCTGTTTACCAAAGCTTAGCATAAAACCCATCAACAAAACTCTTTAATTAGACATGTGTCAGCAGTTGTGGATTGGTGATCATAGATGTGTGATTTTATACTTACTCTATATCACTACTTTTTCATATACAAGCAGAAAGGCATGATGCACAAGGTACACAAGGGTATGAATTCCCCACTTCTCGTTTAAATGACTGCCAACAGCTAACACACCCCCACATCTCACTCCAAACTACTTTCACAATACAGATCTCACAATCTCAAAATTTAAAAAACAAGCATAAATTTTAAAAAGGATGAACAAAAATATCAGCAATACATTAAATGTATGATTCTGCTTTGATCTTTTGATGCATGCAGGTAGGTGTATTTTTGCATCACATGATTAGTTCCTGGGAGAAGAATGGCAAGATGATATTTTTTATTTTTATTTTTTAAATCTAGCCAATTTAGAGTTGACAAGGACTCACATGGAAGAGTTTTCTTGGTGGTATAATTCAAGTGTATGGGTATTGGATCATCTAGCATCCCCGCCCAGTATGGTAGAATCAATATGAGATATTTGCACGCATCAGAGTTTTTAAAAATCTTTCTGTCACACCCCAAAAAGAGTAACGAAAGTTGTATCCTGGCAAAAAAATTGTTACTCATCATGTGACTGAGTGCCTCGTATCCTTAACAAGACTTACAAAAACCAACCAGGGTCTGAGTTTGATCAAATTATTGACAAGTTCTCTGTATCCTCAAGTGGCTCCAGTAGCTATTTATAACTTTACAAGTGCAGCAACTGGATGTCAAGTGGTGAGTAACACTTTATATTACAAACACAGCAGATGGCTGAGAGCAGATATGGCTTATAAGCACTGCGCTTTGTTAGTGGAGGCTTTTGCTGCCTGCTTTATCATCAGCTATGGTGGCTGGCTAGCACTCTCTCAGCAATGGAGACAATGGCCCCGTGTGTGTGTGTGTGTGTGTGTGTGTGTGTGTGTGTGTGTGTGTGTGTGTGTGTGTGTGTGTGAGGCTGTCTGCGGCTCTTAGGGCTAGCCATTATTTATTTAAAACCCCAGAGCTATGCTTTAGTTTAACCCTCCCTGTTTACATAGGTTTCTCTCCATGCACACACATACGCACACATGCACATGTACACACATGCACATACACACAAACACACAAATACACTGCATCATTATGTAGGCATGTAAGCAGTTTGGCTGGCTGTGTTCCACTTTGATGAATGGCTCTACTACTAACTAGATAACATCTGTATGCTTTTTGTTAATCTGCTTTGAGGCTTTTTCCGAGCGATGGGATGATAACAAGCTCTGCTCCAGCTACTTGCATTGTGTGGTATCAACTTGTGCTGCTTTTAATGATTCTGGCCAGGGAAGATAATTTCAATAGGCAAAAAAAAGACATGTGATACAGCCTGTAACATTTCAGTGAAAATAGTTAAATTATCATCTAGACAAATAGCTTCCAATCCATAAACTTTGCAAACACAATAGCTTAGTCTCATTGAGTTTGTTATATATTTCTAGCTGTGAAACAAGCTTGTTTTTCTAAACAGTGTCTCATTTGTTCTTGAGTATTCAATATTTGCTCCTCTGCGTCTAATCTCTTTGAGGCACATTGCATTTTGACAATTTGCCTGAAAAGCCTATAAAAGCAGGAAGTCTCTTTTGTCTATGCTCATCTGCACAGTCCAAGAGTATTACTCATTAAATAAAGATGCTTATGCATAGTGTGACTGCGTTGCTAACAGCTGTTACTGTCTTTTTCCGTGCTTTAGATGTGCTGACTTTTCTCTCTCTCCCTCACTGGATCATTCTTTCTGGCTGTACAGCTCCTGGGACAGGAACTGCTGAGCCTAAAAGAGATAGTGATTTTGCACACTGCAAAATGTAAAAAGAGTGCACTCAGTCATATTCCTCTGTTGGATAAGTAGATTGAAAATTTGGAATTCAAAGGAAGGATTGTGGTGGAATGTTGAAGGATTTTTTCCTGTGCATTTTAAAACGTCAGATCTTGAGAAAACAATTCAAGCATACTTCATACATGCATGTACACTGTTCTCTGCCCTTCTCATACATATTTTATGCATATTATGTTTCCTATATAGTTTTCACACCACAATTCCCACATTAACATTTGCCTTCAGGAAATCCATAACCCTGAATTCAGAATTCCTGCACTTCAGGTTAGCGTGTCCTTGACAGAGACCTGCGGCTGAACTCACCCTCTTACAATGATACAGTGACCCAAGAGGCCTCTGTGAAGGAGGGGAGGTCAAACTGAGGTGAGGTACTCAGGCTGGATACTATGTTGACTGCATGCATTTTTTTTTTTTTTTTTAACTGACTGACTCTGAATAGTTTTACAGTTTAAAGCCTTGAAGTTGTTTGTAGTGCGACAGAGTTTAATCCTGGTTGGCTTACAGGTGTTTATGTTAATATGGGCTCTGCACGGGAAAAAAAATTACACCGCTTCCAGTGCAAATGAAATGCACCAAAAATTAAAAAACTGGATTAAAATCAAACATTTTGACATGTTCATGTTAAAAAAGAAAAACAGCAATGCTAATAAGGCATGGGTCATCTGTCATTTACTGCTGTCCTTCTGCCAAGCAGGCACCCTCAGGGACAAGGCTAATTTAATTGCATGTAAACAAAACCAGGCAGCAGCAAAGTGCCATGCAGTCACACATCCTGGTAATCTCGGCTTTTCTGCATCTCCATTTCTGTAGTTATATAATCACGGACACCTCGCATATCCTCATTATCATTCAGTTTCCATCCAGAACTTCTTTGTCTGAAGGCAGCCTCATTTGTCAGTGATGCTCTCTGCAATTTGAAATAACAGCACACAGAAACGTGTGGAGATGTAATACATAAATGGACTCATTATGCAGGAGCTGTATGTTTTCACACACTAAATAGCCAGGCAAACTTAACATATTGTCATTCCTAAACATGGAGACATGTCCATGTACCAAAGAAAGATCAATAGCATAACAACATGTTAAGTAAATGCTCATATAGAAATGTAAAAATGTCTTCTATTATTGGGTTTTTCAAAGCTTGAGAAAATCAGCAATTATCTTGATATTTTAATCCAAAAACAATTTTAAAAATGGTAAATAAATCTAATAATTTTTGTCTTATTTTGTATATTATATTATATTATTTCATTGTTTACAATGTATTAGTATAAGCGATATCAAGAATTTACAAAGGTAAATCCAGTTCTTTAGACTCTTTACCTTTGACTAAAATCTTAGAGAAAGTGTACACAGTGAACTGCTGCAAAATACTGTTGTTACCTGAGATCTTAAAGGTGTAATAGTATAATTATAGAGTCATTACATGCACTGTTTTGCCCCTTCTCAACCACAGAGCTCAAACATGCTTGTTTGTAAGCGTGAGAGGAAATGGCTTTGAGTAAGGAAGAAGCTTTAAACTCCCCAAGAATATTTCAGTACTGAAAGGAAAACAGAAGTTCTCTCTATCATTCCTCAACCCATTAAGTGGGAAGTTCATTATAGTGATTTCCTAAATTATTATCTACTCCCCGAAGAAGGCTGCAGAGCTCCTCAGGCCCACTGAGTTATTGAACACTTTGAGCCGATCTATGGCACAATTCAATGGATGAATAAAACACTGAAGGATTTTATCTGCATCGTAAAACAATTAATTTTCCTCTTTCAAAGACTCTTGATGCATATGGCTGTGAGATTCAGATCCTCTTGGCATTACAGGACAGAGTTTCTCAGTTTTTGATGTCTGGCTCGTACTTGAGTTTAGTATATTAAATAAATCATAAACTAAAAAAATATATATTTTACAATAATTACACACTTACTAAATTAACAAATTGATATTGCCTCCTTGCTTCATACAGTGAAAAAAGAGCTGGATAAAGGTTCAAAACCCAGATTTGTAACTACTATAATTGCACGCAAATGCAATATTGCACTTAAAAATCATGAATTAACAAACTATAATGTCCATAATCTCCATTTTACATATGCTTAAAAAAATCTGACACTTCTGTGACATAGCAATGAGTAGGAACCTGATTTTTAATCTGTTGAGCAGTGTGGCCGTATAATCAAGGCATAATAGCTGATGCAGAGTGTGTCCTACGAGCCAAATCAAAAGTGTTTTCCTTGGATGACCCCGTCATTAGTGGCTTAGAGAAACAGTTCACTGCACTATCACTTTGGTGCAAGACATGTTCACATGAAGGCGTACCCTTACACTCTTTGGAATGAAAAATAGGACAGAATCTCTCCTAAATAAACCTCCCGCCTCGTCTTTCTGCATTGACCCACTACATTTGACCAAGTTAATTCTGCATTGTGTAAGAAGGTACAAAGACTTCGGCATGCTACAATGACAAACGAAAAGCCTGAGAGGTACAAAGATAATAGAGATGTTTTTTCATAGACGCAGCTGTTTGGCTCTGCTTTAGCTTTCGCCTTGCTGCCACTCCTGAGATGAGAGCCACAGATAGGTGGGTATCCTCCACAGAGAGGTCGTCTCACCCTGCCAAGTCTGTCTAAAATCCCATCTGAGGCTGAGTGAGGAGGGACGACAATAGCAGGATGAACACCATCTATTTTCTACTCAAGTGTTGGCGACAGTTTGCCTGTTTTGTCTTTGTCACGGATACATACCACAAGTCAGCACAGTCAGAGGCAAAGCCAAAAAATATCCAGCCACCCCTACTCCATCCCTTCTCACTTCCTCACATTATTTGACTCTATCCCTGTGTGGTCTTTCTACATTGTCATTTATCATGTCGTCTCAAGGGTTCACTGATGCCATCACATTTCTCCCCCTGATCATGTCAAGTGGGTGCCTGGAAATTCCTTGTGACAAAAGTGATGCCTCAACCTTTGGAATCTGAAAGGCCCAGAGGATTTATTTTAAACAAGCAATGCTGTCTGTCTGGCAGCTAGCTCAGCTGTGACCAGTCACCTTCAGTCAACGCTTGGCAAGGGGATAATGTAGCCTGACACAGCTGTGTGTGTACAGTGGCTTCTTGATCGGTGAGCAATTTCAGAATAATGCAATATATCGTCAGCCATTATGTGTTTTATTTTATCTGGTTTTCTGCTGCCTTAAACCAGACAAAAAAAATTGAATTGCATTAAGTTTTAGACATTGATTTTGCTACAATGTGCTTAAATATGTTGCTGGACCCTTGAATCTCTCGTGCAGAAAACATTGTAAAAGTATTCCAGTTATATTTGTTATTTACAACGTTGCCTTAACATACTTGTGTATTGCATAGCACTATCAATAAATGATTGGTCTTCAGTGCCATTTACTGACATAAGAGAGAAGCAGCACATTGAATTAATGAATGAAACAACTTTCAGTTGAAATATTAATGCTTGAATCTTCAAACATACATCCTGCTTAAACCTCTCAAAGTCAGGCACATAATCTTCCAGTTCTGTTTTGACCTGAATTCTGATTCCCTAGAGGATGACAGAGAAAAAAAGCTACTCAGTAAAAGGAGTAATCACATAATTATTACCTTTTTCATTTTTATTTTAGAGGAAATCAAAATATATTCAGTCAAACCATCTTTAATTTTCCACTTTAATCAATACCAATATGTGTTTTGCAGTACACGTGATAGTGCTGTTAAATTGTATTATTAAATAGGGTCCACTTAAACTGAAGGCTACGAAAAATGAACTCATAACCATTGATAAACTGGGGTAGCTTCTACTGGAATTTTGTGATTATCTTACGCCACCTAGTGGACGATACGCGTCAGTTAACTTTTGTGATTTTAAAACTAAGACGCTTTTGTGTTTGGTTAAAATCGACTTTAAAATACATTGAAACACACAGTAAATTAATATAAATGTGAACGCTTTAGCAAGTCGAAGCATTTTAAAAATTTTATCCATGATGACTTTCTGCTGTTAGATGCGGAACGTTTGTTATTACATGGTGGTTTATCTACAGCCACATTTACAGTGACGCCACAATTACAGCTTCCAAGATGGCGGCGCCCGTAATTGAAACATGCCATGTAGCTTGTTGTGCAAACAGGACCCCGAACGTAGTTTCTTGGAGTCGTGGAGGGATCATTGCATTTGGGACTTGTCACTCCGTGGCTCTTTACGACCCACAGGTAGAAAAATTGTCTTATTTCCTCCGTAAAGTTAACTTTTGTGAGTTGTGACAGCTAGCCGAGCATCCTGCAACGTTACTTGTAAATAAACGCGTATCTTTATTGTTATCTTTTTAAACATACCATTTGATTTTACCTCAGGACAAAAGAGTCGTCGCTGTGCTGAGTGGACACACAGGCAGAGTGAACACAGTCCAGTGGATTCACAGAGAGGACTGCGGTGAGTTTCAGCAGAGGAAACGGATGGACCTGTCAAACAGACATTTGGCATCAGTCAGTATACAGGATCTCAACCGTATGATGTGTCACTAGAAGTGGGGTGTTTTTCAGACTTATTTTAAGTAATCTGTGAATTTAAAATTTGATTAATGTTGTAAATGATTGTTTTTTCCTAAACATTGTGGCATTTAAATACTTTGTGTTAAGTTACTTCGCTGGTAAGTCATTCATAAACCTTACAGAATAATCATTATGGTAAAAAGTATATGAGCACCCCAATATTATACTACGTGTGAATGTTGAACGTTTCACTCCAATACCATATGTTTTATTTTGGTACTTTAAAAGACACATTTTTGCAATTTTTTTACTGCAAGAGACTGACTGTAGGGACCAGCTCTGATTCAGTCACAGTTTAAACCAGACACTAATGCTGGTCAGTATTCCTGGCTCATAGTTCCTGTTTTTGGCAGCATATGGTCAGAATTAAAAAATAGCAAAAATAGAATAACAGTGTGGGATGCAGCATAAGGTTTTATCTTATGTAACAAAGTGGCCCCGTATTAAAAATGTACAAAGTCCTCTAAGCCATATGGTGTTTCTTTGCTGTTTTGTTTGTTGCTGTTACAGCTCCAGAGACTCATCTTGTCTCAGGAGGCTCAGACAATCGGCTCATCATCTGGGAGGCTCAAAATGGGAGGGTAAGCCACCTGTTTTATCAGTGTTTCTTCCTCACTTTTTAGGCACCTTGCTAAAATGTGCTATGCTGTTTCCAGTTCATCCATTCAACTGAGTGTAAGGGCCATACTGGTCCAGTTTGTGCTGTGGATGCAATCTATGTGGAAAACTCAAAGATCTTGGTGGCTTCAGCAGCATCGGACTCCACAGTCAGACTGTGGCTCTGCAGCAAAGCCAAAGAAGGTAAAAGATACAAAAAAAACTTTAACAAATACATTTTAGTGTCAGTCTGTGGAAGTGTTTGGGGGCAGAACTTTTTTGTCACAGTGATGTTGGAACTGGAATGAACGAAGAATAGGTTTTTTAAACTAGTGATTTGAGTGATGAATGATCTGTTTTTTCTTGTTGCCCTTTAACATGAAGCAATAGATACTTGGGATCTGTTTACAGGGTACATGAATGTGAGCAGTTCAATCAAAGAAGGCTTTTCTCTCTCAGACTGTCTCATTTGAATAATTTGAGAGGCACTTGCATATGCAGACAGGAATGTA
>JAQNCA010000008.1:10495260-10515702 GCA_029783725.1 Acanthurus tractus
ACATTCCCATAACGTTGGGCTAACGTTCTCATTACGTCGTTTTGGGGTTTTCTGGGAACATTCCCATGACATTGGGCCAACATTTTCCTTATGTTATTTTTTGGTTGTCTGGGAACATTCCCATAACATTGGGTCAACATTCTCCTTATGTTAATTTTTGGGTTTCTGGAAACATTCCCATAACTTTGGGCTAACGTTCTCATTACATTAGTTTTTGGTTTTATGTAAACATTCCCATAACATTGGGCTAACGTTTTCATTTTGTTATTTTTTGGTATTCTTGAAACACATCCATAACATAGGGCTAATGTTCTCCTTACGTTCTTTTTTGGCTTTCTGGCAACATTCCCATAACGTTGGGCTACAGTTCTCCTCACGTTATTTTTTTGGTTTAATGTTAACATTCTCATAACATTGGGCTAGCGTTCTCATTACGTTATTTTTTGGTTTTCTGTGAACATTCCCATAGAAGAGTGCAGTGGGCTATCTCTGTCTTGTTGCCTGCTCGCTCCAAAGGAATGGACTGAAAAGCACCAGCAGACTCTCCTGTGGGACCACCCAGTCTGCGGAAAACCCTCTGTGCCTGAGATGGGACCTGGAGCCACAGTTTTACAAATATACATGGAATTTTATTTGTCATGATAAAACAGGTTGTATAATCAAATTAAAATAGGGTTACCTCTTGATTGATTAATTGATTGCATAAATAAATAAAACAAAATGATTAAACATGGAGGAGTGCAGATAATGCATCAAGTAGTCTCACAGCCTGAAGGAAGAAGCTGCTCTGTGGTCTGGTGGTATGGCAGCGGATACTTCTGTATCTTTTGCCTGATGGCAGCAGGGGGTGGGGCTGCGGGGTGTTGTCTTTTAGTATCCTTTTCGCTCTATGCAGGCTCCTCAACTCCCCAATATCACTGATGCTTGGTAGATGGGTACCAATTGTTTTGGGCAGTTTTGATCACTTGTTGCAGAGTTTTCCTGTCCTGGGCTGTGCATATACCATGCCAGTTTGTGATGTTTCCAGTCAGGATGACCAGAACATGGCGTGGGAATTTTGCTTTCTTAAGTTTCCTTAAGAAATACAGCAGTTTCTGAGCTTTTTTAACCAGGGCAGAGATATGTGAAGTCCATGACAGGTTCTATGTTATGTTGATTCCTGGGAACTTAAAACTGCTCACTTGCTCCATCTCAGCTTCACTGATGGTTTTGTGTCTTTGCTTCCTTTTTTCTAAAATTAACTATCAGCTCTTTGGTTTTGCTGACATCGAGCAGTAAGTTGTTTTCCGTGCACCATTCTGCAAGATGGTTGATTTTTTGCACAGGTTTTTAGTGCATGGCCAGGGATGTTATCAGGCCCAGCAGCTTTTCTCATATTCACTTTCAGCAGGACTTTCCTCACATCAGCTGTGGATACTGACAGTGGCCGGTCCTCTGGAGGTGGAGTAGATTTTACAGCTGAGTCACTGTTAAGGAGATCAAAGCGAGCATAAAATGTGCCTCACACATGATGGGAGCGCTCCTGTAGCCTGTAACACTTTTGACCGACTTCCACATGTCTTTGCTGTTGGTGTTGAGGTCCATTTCCATTGAGGTATTGACTCAAACCGCTGGGCCCACACTCCACAGCCAGGTGTTAAGTCATAGCATCATTTGCAGTCTTAACAGATCCAGCATGCACCTGTCCTCTGTATCCGAGTGTTGCAGAGATGTTGACTATGTTGCCTCCATGATTCCGGAATCACTTCTCAAAAACCACTTTGCTGGTGTTGAATGTGCCCGTAGTGTCAATCTCCATTACTGTCCTGAAGGCATTGAAGAAGAGAGCAAAGGCCGGGCAGAGGAAGTTTCCAGCAGCATTGTTAATGAGATTATCTATGCGGCCCAACTCTCTCAGTGTCTCATCCACAGCTGCTGTGATGTTCTCTGGCTGCCTCACATCTATACATAAGGGGAGACAGTGGCATCCTGAACACAGCAGACAGCTTTTTAGCTGCCTCTTTAAGCTTGTCCAAATTCCTGCTTGCAATGACTGTGTCACAGCCGTGCCTCATGAAGATTTCTGCTATCCTGAGTCCAACTCCATATCCACCACCTGTGATAAAAGCATGCAAACGTCGGGAAGCATAAAAAAAAAAAAAAAAAAACAGACTTAAAATAAAATACATTTTGGAGTGGTGCCTCTTAGCTCAGTTCGACGAAGTTCGACTCTGCTTCTGACCATTTGCTGCGTGTCACTAACCCCTCTCTCCCTGCCTCCTGTCCACTCACTTGGCTGTCATATTAAATAAAGCGCGAAAAAGCCCCAAAAAAGTATTAAAGATACATTTTGGAGCAGTTTGCATCGGAAGTAATGCCCTCGTGCTGAGGAAGCAGTTTGGATGTGAATGCTTTCAAGTGTGGCTGTTTATGGTGATAGTGATTCATTTTAAACCTTTGACAGTTAGTTTGCCATCTATGTAGTGTTACCTGGGTAGTTTAACCTTAGATTTCTACACTTATTTTTAAATGAAACTGCACCTTATGTGTTTGTTCCAGGTATTTGCTTCCTTCGATGTAAACATAGGTCCTAGTTTGGCCACAAGGTGACAGTAGAGCATCACTCTATAAGCTCCAAGCACTAGCAGTGATTTATTACTCTCATAACTATCTTTATTTTCCCCTCGGTTGCAGTGCAGTACATGTGGATGCTAGAAGAAAAAAACAGATCTGAAGTTGATAAAAAGTGATCTTAAACTAAGCTTCCTAAAGAAACTGAACACTGACGACTGAAATACACTTGCGAGTCGTGTGCTGCCTCCTCTGTTGTACATGCCTTAGCCAGACGATGGCAATAGTAGGCAAAGGTAGTGATCAATGATGTCAAGAGAAGTACACATTCAGCAGCTACACAGAGCAGAGAAAATATATGCCTGTGAGTATCAATGTCTGTTTTACATGTATGTGCTACATACTGCTTTGTTTGTGTTAAGGTAGCTTTGATAGTTTAAAATTAATGCAGTAGCGATGCTAATTTCTGTTAGCCCGTTTATGGCATTTTCTTTGTATGTTAGCATCAAGCTAGCTTTATGTTAAGCCAATGACAATAGCAGTGACTCTGTGTTTAAAGTGCTTTGTTTTTGACATACAAATATATTTTGTTTAATGGCTGTTCTTTATTGTATGTACGTCAGTTTTACAGTCATCTTCAATTGAGGGTGCCAAAAAAACAGCTGGAGGCGAGAACACTTTGTCTCTAATTTGGGGAACTGTTCGCTATCTGCCAAACCTAACACTACACGTTCAGGGATGGCAGAATACCAGAACTTCAAGTTGAACTGCGTTGAACTGCCTAGAACTGTGAACAATTTATATCCCAGTGAGTGGCGGCTACTACCCTATATGTTGAATTAAAAAGCTAGCGAAGTAGCGAAGTGTGCAAACAGTTAAAGTAACTCAGAGAAAAGCCTCGTACTATAAAAAAAAATGTGGGGATATTCTTCTAAGATAAATATAAATTATGCTGAGAGCCATAAAATAAATGCACATAGCTGAATGCCCATCAAGTGAAACTCGAACTAAAAAGATAACTCCTGTGCTGCAGACAGCTGTGGAAATTTACCAGGCATGTCTGATGTTGCCGTTAACAGGTGTTGATGAGGGCTGTTTGAACTGACAGATGTGTTCAGTGAGAGAAACTGACACTTTTGTGAAACTTTATTGAAGTGTGTGAGTATTGCATTTTGGTATTGGGACAGTTGATGTCTTAGTAACAGCATGGTTACCTGGCAATTGCTGAGAGTAGCCCTACCTTTCTCTCTCCTAGCTACAGCTGTGGTCGGAGTACGTTGGACGGTTGGTAGAGCCTGGGCTGTACCCATTAAAATTAAAAACAGAGAGCGCAGCTTCAGGCTTCAGTATGTTGCTCCGGCAGAATATCAGTTTGCCTGACTAAACTGTCTTTATTTCTACATAATCTTCCTCCATAAAATGTTTACTGCAAGCCCTGGAGTCCGTGCCCATCGGAGGATTTGCCCTTTTTATTGCTGCTAGCAATTGCTGCGCAAGTACAGCCTTCCACTCCAGCTGTAGTTTCTGAAAACTGTCTTTTTGCCCTTTTTAGCTTTTTTTCTTTTTTATACACTCTATGGCTTTTACCCTGTAAAAGTCATTAGTACAACCAAGATCAATACGGTAGTGAACTCCCTTTTGTCATTGTGGCTCCATCTTTCACTTTCTGTCATGGATCGTCACTGCTAACTCTGTAACTCCTGCGCTACCAACCAACTTGGTGACGTCACAGGTTACAGCATGAATATATTTACATTTTTAATCAATGTCAGGTCATTATTGAAAAGAGGAGACTTTGATTAAGTACTTCGATTAACTTGATTCACTGACCTCCAACTGGCGCTGGGGTGCAAGGGCCCGTCCAACACTGCTAGCAGCTTTAATTTTTATGTAGTTCCCTAAGGTTGCCACTAGATGCTACTTGAGAGCAACATTTTGCTTGTGGCACTTAAGACTACTTTTTGTGACTAATTTCTTCATTAATTAAGTACCATTAATCAACATTTTTAATGCAAACAAAAGCAAACTTTGAAGAACAGGACATATTCTACTTAATCAAAGACTCTTTCACAGATAGAACAAACATTATTACATACACTGTTTTCAGTCTCACTTTATTTAACGATGATGTGAAAAGTAAAGGCTGTCCATAACATTCAGACAATAAAAGAAGAATGTTATTCAAATCCCCCCATAACAACTAATGGCTCCAAAAAATGTTCAGGTGTTCCAAGTGTGATACTTATTTTATACAACTTTTTCATATCTATTCCTCATCTGTACATAACATAGTTACAGATACTGTAAAATAAAAAAATGACTTCCAAGTATCCTTGTGGCGCATTTGTGAAATATTTCCTATGTAAAAATGAGAATGTACGTAAAGATCTTTTACATATACATATATATAGTTCTCTATTCTTTCTGTTTTAAGAAAACAAGTTATTGCCCCTCTTGAACATGTTGCATTTAACATAGGTTTTGTTTACCATTTTAAATTCTTTATTGAACTTAACTCCATGTGATACCACATATCAAACTGACATAACAGTAACAGTATGGACCTGTGTGTTTTTTCACTAAATATATACGTCATATTCTTATATTTTTGGACATGTATGTTTTGTGTTCTCCAGAAAACCTGATGATGACACATACAAAGATATAATTATATACGTATATGTCACTTTGATCCTCAAACTAAAAGGTAAAAAGACCTGTGGCAAATACAAACCATCAGCATGACGTTATTTATTACAGGAAATTATGAGCCCTTGACCTACCACAATTGCATTTGAACACATTTTCATCCATGTTGAAAAAAAACTTCTAAATCAATCATAAGAAAAAAATTCAGGGCATATTAAAAAAAAAATAGAACCATACCTGATGATCTGCATTTGGCATTTTTTTAAGTACTACTAAAAAAGTCATTGTAATTTGGTAAATGCCAGGATTGGTTTATTAGTTTTAATCATTTGCTACTACTTTCACTTTATTGCCCTCAGTGAAAAACTGCTAAACCACTAGCATAGTCGATATGATGATGTTGTGTTTGTCCACTGAGAATCTTGGCATTGACGTGTGTGAGCTGATCAACAGGTTAAAAGAACTTAAATCCTCATCTTGTAAGGAAACTTAAAAACCAAATTGTAGGTGAGAGAATGAAACAACAGAGTGGATTTGTCACGACAGTTGCAAAAACAGAGGTAACTCTGTGAATTATACATTTCATTTCATGCCATCTTGAGAAAGCCAAATACCAAATATTCCATACAAGGACACCATCATCAGGGTATCAGCAAATTGTACACAATCACATATAATGTAATATATAAAATGTGCAGTTGGTTTTTCTTCTCCTGAAGGAAGAACCAACCCTCTGACAACGTCTCATACTCACTTGTCAAGTGACTGTGATTCTCTGGTTGGCAAAGGTGCAGGAGAAGCCGTGACTCCGAGGAGGTCTGTGCTCAGGGTTTCCCAGCTCCTGTGCTTGGCAGGGGCTCGAAGGGGAGGAGCTCTCACAGGAAGTCACCCTGATATGTCCGTTAGCAGGGGGACCTCTGCTTGTTTGTTCCCCACTCCAACTCTGTTTCCTTGACTTGCCTTTCAACTGAAGACTGATTGACAGTATATTTGATGAGACACCAGCTTGCTGAGGATATCCACTAAAGCAGAAGTGGTTCTTTCACCGAATTCTCCCACACTGTCCCGTGCATTGAGGCATTGAATTTTAATAAATCTATGACACGTAATACAATTTACAGATGTGCGGCCAATGTTGTAGTTTGCTGGGTTAGCGCCATTTTCACCCAATTTATGTACTGTGAATCCTGCAGGCTACAATATAAGACAACAGGCACAGCGCTCAACAAACACCTTAAAAACTAAAAACCAAGACACCAATGGTGAAACATATGCTGAGAACAAACTCACTTCTCACGCTCCATAAAAAGTCCTTTTTTTGTTTTTCTTTGTTTTCCAGAGTCCCTGTTCGCCTTTCTCCTGCATGAGAACAATTTTACAAAAAAAAAGAGAAAAGAATGACAATGTGTCAATGACGGTTCTTGCTCAGTGCAGCCATCCCAGGCCGAGTTCAACGGCACTGAATTTCCACAGCAACTGAGGTATGTCACTGTTGCTAAGTGTGAAGTGATTTTTCATGACACTCAATACGAAAGAAAGCCCTGTCTCTGTGCTTTATGCTCTTTCACTGTGACCAGCAGTGGTGTCATCACCGTCTTGTAACTGAAAGCTACAGCCGGTTTGGGCTTATTACATGAGGCTCATGTGTGTTTATTGTCTCTACTACCACTCATGGAAATTCAGGTCAACCACTTAATCCAAACTAGTTGTGGAATAGGTAGACCTACATCCTTTCCAGCATCGCTTCTTGAGTTTTATTTCTTCCAAAGAAGCCATTTTTACTTAAGTCTTGTGCCCTTTTGCCATTTACATGAACCTCATCAGCCATGCCTGTGCTGGTTAGCTGTGAGGGCTAAATCAGATGGACATCTTAACAGTCTGTGAAGACCACTCTGTGGGGATCAGTATGACCGCATCAGTCACTAATGCCTCATCTAAAAAGCACCTGAATCCATAAGGTGCTTTTAAGTGTACCTCTGAATGTGTGCATTTCCCAGCATATCACACACACAAATAACAACTGTGGAACACTCTCGTGGTGTCTTTTAGCTCTATTTCCTAACAAATGCAGCCTTTGAGACCTGTTAAAAGGCATAGAATCCATATTCTGTATGACATGCTTTCTGAGGACGTATTTCGCAAGTTGTAAAATATGACAGGTCTATGCAAAGTCTGACGTGAAATCTCCAATGAGACCAGTGGTGCAAATTTAGCAAAGTGGAAAAAAGGAGCCATGTGCATCTCACTGGAAGTCAAAGGAATGGGTCCCCGATGCCTTTTCATGTCCTGTGACTCATACTTTGATGTGTCTTTCTTTGATGCCTATAAGCTAATTTTATCAACACTTAAACAAACCATTTTGGATCTCTTTCACACATATTTCTAATTCTTTGTTGGGTGCTGTGTTTCAAAACTTTCCTTTGTAATTTTTCTGGATGCCTGCCTCTGTTACAAGCTTAACACTTTGAATCCCCTTCAATTGTCCATTCACAGCATATACAAAGCTTACAGTACATCAAAGTCAGGATGATGATATTTACATGTCTCCACAAGGACGGGAAGGTGAAGGTAATTAATTTTGGATGATTTTCTTTGTTGGGTTTTGTAAGTTCCATGTCTCCACACTAATATCCAGTCACTAAAGCAGTGAAATACTCAAGTTAGATGACAAGCTGACATGTAGCAGCGAGCACATACATATAACAGATAAGGAACAGAAACAGACGACCCCTCTGAAGCAGATAAGGCTACACGTCAGGTCAGGGCTGGTCCACCACTGCTCTGCTATTGGGGCATCAGTGTGTTTTAGCATGTGTGTATTTGTGTATGCTTGTGTTATTTGACTGTGCATATGTGTATATGCCTAGGCAAGGGGAGCAGATGAACAAGGGGACGTCGCTGTGAATCGTGGGAGTTTTGAAGGGTCATCCAGTGCCCACTCTGCCTCCTCTCACCCCTTCCTGACTGAGGGTTTCAGTTCTCTAGAGAGGCCGGGGTGAAGAGTTACGAAGAGTGAATCTTGGCCCTCTCCTCCCTCTCTTCTCCCCCTGTCCTCCTTGGTTCTGAGACAAAATACGCACATACGCTGATGATATCAGTCTATTTGTTGTAGAAAAAAAGATTCATATATGTCTCCTCTGCAAAGAGCCAGGTGGGGGAGTGAATGAAGCTCACAGGCCAGAGACCATCACCCGGTAGGAGGGGGGCATGTGTCTGTGCCGTGGGCTGGAACCAGGGCTGCCATTGGGGCTGGTGCAGCTGGCATCAACCCCTCCTATGGAAGGCAGGTAGGCATGGTGCAGGATGGGAAGCTGCAAGGACAGTCGACGCTGTATGCTGCAATTAAAGAGAGAAAGTTAGAATGTAAGGCATAGAGACAGATAGTAAATACAAGTGTTGTACTTAAGTATCATTTTAAGTCACCTCATATGCATATTTGATGATTTGTCAATAATAAACATGATGACAGGGGTTCATGTACAAACAAAAAAGGCTGCAAGGCAGAGAGCAAGTAGTAACTGTGTTCAACATGCTAATGTCCCAGACATCCTCTTTAGTCTCATTCAGTCACTTGTTTGCAACTTTCTTTGTCAAGACGTGTAAAAGCTTAAAAAATCTTGAGTTAGGTACATGTTGTAAAACATAAAAGAGGTTTCTTAAGCCTGTGTTAACCACAAACCTTACTTTAGGCATCTAACATATTAAAAAAAAACCTCACTGACTATTTGATGAAGGAACCAGCAGTTCAATGATACTTTATCATTTTCTGGTTTTCAGACTCATTCCTGCGGCACTCTCTGGTTTGGTGGAATTTTTATCTAGTCTCAGAAGTGGCACATTTTTGACCGGTCCATTTTACTAGTAAAAGTTTTCACAGTTAAAAAAAAGTGTTTAAAAAGACTCTTACTGTAATTGCACCCAGCCTCACGCATAAAAGTGGACAGAGACAGTGTAGTTTACACAAGCCTTCAGCCATTCTTCTAATTGTTTTTCCTGTATTCCTTAGCACCAGCATTCCCTTCTTCACTTCTCCTGACTAAATCCTTAATCCACCGTGCCTCCCAGCTTCTGGGATCATCTGACAAAAAGAACATTTCATGCTTCCGCCTGCTGTGACAGTTCGCACCCTACCTCGCCAGTGCTAGCGCCACTGCCAGCCGTTTGCAAGAAAATTACATAACCAAATGCCAGTTATGTAAAAAATTAAGAGCGGGGGAATGAAATTCAAGCACATTCAGCGACAGACCTAGAAAAATGTCTTAATTAGGTGAATTTTGAAATATTAATGGTATTCAGGCCTAGTCAGTTAACCCGACCTGCTCTATTTATGATGGAAACACATACTTTCTTGCTTATGACGGAAATGTGTTTCACTTTTCTGGTGTTTTTGAGACATAATATATATTCCACAAACACAACACTTCTGCATGACTTAGCATTCGTCATGTCACAAAGTGCTACCGTTCGTCCTTCTCTACCTTTACCTCTTTTTTCACTTCTTTTATATTGGTCTCTTCTTTACCTCCTCTGCCTCTTCATCTCTCTTCCCTCCATGTGATCAAACATTCATGCGGCATGGGAATAGCTCCGAGTGTTCCTTTACTTCTGTTCTCCTCCCTGTCTATTTTCAGAGCTGCTTCCAATGCGAGCTGTAAATCACTGGTTACATAAGCCTCTGTGAGTCTCTACCTCTTTCTCTCCTCCTCCTTTTCTCTTTCTCTCTCTTTCCTATCTGAACATCCTTCTCTCTTAATACATCTTCTCCCTGTAACTATCCTCTCCTCAACATTTGACCCCCTCCGGTCTGTTGTCTCTCCCCTCTCCCTCCATCTGTCCCTCTACCTTGTGCATTCTTCTCCTGGTTCTGGTTAAATGAGCATCAGCGGGAGGGGAGAGCTCTCAATGATGCATGAGGTGTCCCCCCTCATTGATAAAGTTGACATCCCTCAGCTATGCTGCCTTATGAATAGTAAATGAATGTTGATCTTCATGTGTCACATGAGTGTTTTGAGTGTCCAAGACCATCTTCTTTTCCACGTTGGGACAACAGATCAGTCGGCTGCATGCCTATGTGTGCATACGGTAGCATGTGTGCTGCAGCAAGTCCTGCAAAAGTGGCTGAACACACATACACTCTATGTAGTTATGTATGTTGATGTGCGTGGGAGAGAAAAGTACAGGACCAGTCCATGCTCGTGCAGGGCACTCTGTTGCCAGAGCAACCGCCTGAGAGCTGCCGGTGGTTGTGATACATGTGACGTGTTGTCTGATGAGAAAGCTGACAAGACAGAGGGGAGGGGAGAGGGACATGGGGGTAGAGGTGCTGAAGAAATCTCACTGTTCTGGCGAGTTGATATCCTCCAGGGGACCTCTGTTTATTCTGGAAGGATCCATGGAGCCCCACTGCGCCTGAGGCTTCTGCTCCAGGTGGTTCTTAAGTATCGACTTCTCACCATCTGAATTGAAAAAAGATTTAAGCATCATGAAAAGAATAATAGACTGTGTAAAAAGGGCTGTAATACTTTTAAAGTCACACATGCCAGCCACCAGGAATGTAACTTTAGGGAGTTTTCAGACCAGCCCTGGGTTCTAACGCTTCAGTCTGGATCCACATCTGTTTTACCAAGCTGTTGAGAGGGGGAGTAGTTTTGAACATAGAGGATGCTGTTGCTTTGATCCTGACGACATGTAAAAAGCACTACAAACATGCACCTACTAATTTTTTCTTGTTTGAGAATGTTTCCATCACTTATAAGGTGCTTTTTTATAGCATACAGTACATCAACACAAAAAATACATGACTGAAGTGTGCTTCTATTAATGATAATGTCAATTTATATTAACACACACTGGGGGATGTTGAACCAGTGATGTAAAAAAAACTTTCAGGGTGTGAAGAGTTTGACTTTTGGTAACTTTTGACATTTGGTGCTCAGCTTCCAGGAAAATTTCACCACAGTTTGCCATAAATCAGTCTAAGGTGGGCTGAAGATCTCTTTTTGGGGTTTTGCAGAAGCTGTCACTCTACATCAGCCATATTAAAGGGAAAATGGCCACTGGTTACTAAAGTGAAACTGTCAATCAGCCCAAGCGTAAAAAAAACCTTTGAGGACAAGTCTTAGTCACAATAGTGATCTGACAGTATATTATACAATGTCTGTAAAGTTCTCAGTGGCCTTTTTTTCCAAAAAGAAGACAGGTCGCAGAAGTTAATTACATCACCAATGCAGGATGATATTTAAAGCACAGGTAAAAAATAAAACTGACACTTGAATGGGAAAAATTCAAAAAGTATAAACAGAGGCGAGGAGGAAGAAAGAATGAGTAAGTGAACAAGACAGAGAATAAAGCATCCTCATCCAGACAACAGAAGGGACAAAAAAAAAATACTCCTAACATGATTTCTTCATTCTGCGGAAGTGCCATGAGGCAGACCATGAGGTTGAAACACAATAAGAGTTGTGGTAAACAACCTTATCAGTTTTCCAAAATTGTACCTGAGGAGTAATGGAATGATCCCCCTTTTCCCCCCGCAGACTTTTCTCTCCAGATGTCCCAGATTTCCCACTTGCTGACCTGATTCACTGATCACAGCACTCTCTGGCCCGATTGGACATCTGAGCTTGCTGAACTATTTTTAAGCCAACTGGTCCTCTTTGCATTTTTGACAGAACCTAACCTTGTATCTCGCACAGCTGTGTTAAAAGCACAGACACAGATATTTATACATTTGATCATGGATTCAGAATACATGGTTATTTCAAAGGGAAAGTCTTAGGTTGTTGAGTTTTTTCAGAGCCAGTTCAAGAATTTTACTGTACATTAAAACTTTTAATAGTTTTAAAATGAAATGTTCAATGTGCAAATGAATCAATTAGGTATATTAACCTAGAGATCCGCAACATCTTTTCATCACAATTTTACATTTATGAAGAGTACAGACAGTAAAACAGTACAAAAGAATGTGATCATTTAGGTGAATTAAATTTAGTCTTAAACCCTGAGCAGCTGCTCAGTTTACCTGTGACTAGCTGATCTGTAGTTTCAGCAGTAGATTTGCGAAAACAGTCCACAATATAAAGACATTATTCTTGTTTAGTACAGTGAGGAATATAAGATAACTCAAAAATACTATAGCAAACCCATAAATAAGATATAAAATGCTCGCACAATAACTTCTATCTCTTTTGCCTGAGATTAGGTCTCAGTAGCCAATCTGTCAGGAAACCACACCTTTACTGTCATCCGCTGGTGTTCTCCAGCATCACCATGTGCTGGTGCATATTCATGAAGACAGCCAGGGAGAGAGGAAGAGAAAGAAACAGTGAGGGAGAGAGGGGTGGAGTGCTGCTTCTCACCCTTTGCAAGTGAGCGTAATCGCTGTTGACACGGCGTTCTACTCTTATAACAGCCTCATTCACGGCGCCCCAATACATTCAGACCAGCTCTCTCATGACTACTGATGACTTCAGTTAGAAGCCGGCGATGATGATGATGACTGTCAAGCATAAGCAGATCGAGGCTGGGAGAAGTTTATATGCTGGTGATCTTTAAAGGAGGCTTAATGACCTGTGATTTTCTTTCCATAATGTGTTTGGAATTGACGTTCGTGAGCAGCACCTAATGTGCCGTCTTTCTTTGTCTGAGCTCGCTTTCGCAGAACTCTTCATGAGATTATTATCGGGAACACTTCACTGACCTGGAGACTAATATGTTCCTGTCTGAATAACAAAAAGTATCTAAAAGCTAGACTGGTCAAATATAAACTTAAGAGCGATATACGAGCAGCATATTATTCATTCAGTTTTATAATCAGTTCTACTGCCTGTCTCTTCAGCTCTCAATGTTTCTCTCACAGCCAACTCACATATTTGTTCTATCATACTGATTAATTAACTATAAAAATGTGGTTTATTGAAGAGTTAAAGACTCTAATGGGCAAAGTATTCTTATCACTTAAAAATGCCATCACGATTAGACTTTAATTCAAATTTATGTTTGTATTAATTCATTTATTTATTTATTTTGCCATATCTTATACTGTCTTGCAAGATTCTTGCCTCTACAGAGCTACAAAATCTCTATTAAGTGTGACCTCTGTGTTGGTTGAAAACATTGAAGTCTCTGATGACAAGAGCAGAAAAAAAACACCTATTTAATGAACAAAACCAGCCTGTTTCTGTTTCATTTTTCTGATTCCTTTGCCTTGTACCAATGCAAGATATGAAAAAACAACAGCTGGTTACTGTGTCATTGCCTTACATTGATGTTTTTACCCTAACCAATGACACTCCTCAAGTCTAAACTTAACTAATCCAGCCAACAAAGGCACTAAGCACAATAAGTGAGCAGAGTAGTGTGGGTAGTTTCTTTGCAAAACTAAAATACTGCATACATCTCATGCACGACAAAATGTGTACTCTATTTTGATTGGGATTCTTCAAGCACAAAAAAAACAAGGTCGAAATGTTAGAGATGCATTTACTTATTTTCTACTTCTTCTTGCTTTTTTTTGTTCCATAAAGAGACAACACACAGCTACTCTATTAACCAGCTGTGCAACAGCACAGACCTGCTTTCATTTTAAATCAATCCTTATGATGCTATCATTACATATCATCCACCCCCTGCCTCATGTAATTTCAAAGCAAGACAATATTTGTGATAAAAAAGGAGGGTGAACACCTGCTGTGTGTTTTTATATGTGTGCACATACAGAAGATTAGAGGCAGAGCAGAAGGAGAAACAGAGGTAAGCAAAAAACAAACTAAAACACAAAGACGCATTAGACACATTGCTTTGGGAATGTACTCACTTACTACCATCAGTTCATTGGGTAACTATGAACTTTCACAGATGAGGAGTTCCTCAAACAATTCCGACAAGCTGTGCTCCCAAACCGCAGAGCGAGCACAGCTGTTTTACTATTTTACCTTCCTAAAACTCAGACAGATCCATTAGACACCCCTGAGAGTGGCTTTGTGCTGGCGTTGTGCATTAGATGTGCTAAATCTGGCTGCTGTACATCACCAATGCCCCGTGTCTGTTAAAATGGAGCCCAAGGATTTGCTGATTCAACTTAGTAACCAGACTTCATTATGTCTAAGATACAGCTGCATTAAGTCAAACAGGTAAACTGCCATAGGCTCTCTCTCCTGGAAAAGACAGATATGACTAATAACTTCATGTTGTGGCATCTGATAGTTTACTGCTTGTATTCTCATATGCTTCTTTTACTTAGTGATGATTCACCAGCTGCGTCGCCACCAGCACCTCAAATATGAAATAATAAGGTGCAAAGCCACCTTAATTACCACCTTTATAACATGCCCAGAGTTGACAAAAGTGCGACTACAGTATGTGTAAAACTTGCTAAGCAGCAGTAGAGTATGAAGGTCCTCAATCTGATCTCATGACTCATTCTAAGAGACGTCACAGTCTTGTGCTGTCAGAGCACTTCTGTGTCCCTCCTGCACCTGCAGCTCCAGCGGAAGCTCCAGCAATGGAGAAAAAATGTCAAGTTATCCTCCAAGCTGAATTAAAATCCCTAACAAGAGCAACGGAATATGCAAATGCAACATACATGTAGCACAGAGTTATTTTTAGGTAATATATGAGGATTTTTTTCTTAATATTTTTACTGAGAGCAAGTTGGGATATGCTGGTTTTGAATGTGTGTTATAAACCATTTCAATATACATTTTCTTACTAAAGTAAACAATAATTGTTCTCATCAAAGCTGTCATATTACTTTACATAGTTTAATTACAGGTAACTGAGGTAAGGCAGGAATGAATTATATGAAACTGAACTGCCTACTTTGATTGAATCCTGGTCTGTAAGGTCTGCTGCAATTTTGTTTTCAGACACTAGTGGCAGCGCTGAGCATACCCAGGCTGTACAGCACTCCAGGCAGTGAGTGAGAGAGAAATTAAACTCCAACACCTCATTACAGTAAAGTTATAGGTTTTTTGAGATGGTATTTAAAAGTATAAAAGGCCATTGTCAGCTTATTATTGAATGTCTGATGACTGAAACGTTCACCTTTTTGTCATATTTTGTCATCTTTTGCACATGAAATTATTCAAAGAGTCCAAAAAGCCTTTTTGTTCATGTTTTGTGGGTGAGCAGGTAATTTGTCTATGTGATGGAACATTTTCCAGGGAACAAACTTGAACCCTGTAGCAGCACTGTGATAGATACATGGAAATATACAGGCAGTTTCTCACCTTTCCCGTCTGTGAAGTTGCGTATGCTGAGGATGTTGTTGCCATCCGGGTAATGGTTCTGTTTGATGTAGGGAGTTTTCTCCGGGGTGTCCTGTAGCTGCATGGTCACTTCCTCCAGCTCCTTGTCCAGCTTTTTAAACAGAGAAACAAAGGCATGTTAAATGCCTATTGTTATATATTGTTTTAAGTAGATAAAATAGACACACAGACTCAGACAACATGCAGCTCAAGCAGTCTACAAGGTTATCAGCCAGATATTCCCCAGAGTCTGACTACGGACAACGAGCTGCTGCAACTACTTCTTACAGTACATTTCAAAACAGAGTGAATAATTTAAATTACTGTTGTCTACCACCGACACAACTTTCCTCCAAGTGTGTCTGAGAAGCTCCTCATTTCCACAATCATGAACAAAAGCAAGGACAACAGCAATGACTTATCACTGAGAGATCGGAGGGAAAGCTGAGGTAACTACCAAGGGACTTTTTTTTAAAAGTCACCCAATGTCAGTATATGTGAACTTTTTTAAAGAAAAGAATCAGAGAGAACATAAATTGTCACACAAAGACTCACCTAGTCACAAAGCAACCTTTTGAAGTGATCAGAGCTGCTTTTAACAAGTAACAATCATTTTATTAAGAATTAATCAAATGACATTTCAAGTTCAATGGAGGCAAAATGATCTGCTTGGTCTTCCCTGTCTTCCTTGCATAACTTATTTAATTACTGTTCTTTCATATATGTTTAAAAGCCTTTTAAATTCACCTCAAAACAGCATTAAAAACCCTGCAACCACTGCAGGCTAAAAGACTGATCAATGGCAACAAAGGAGAACAGCATGACTGTGCATTCATGTGCTCACACCTCTGTTATCCTCATGCGGAGGCGGTGGTTATCAGTTTGAAGACCGTCCAGACGCGAGGTGTTTGCCTGGTTAACGCTGGTGACTGAGGTGGAGGTCTTGGAGTCTTCCTTTTTCTGGTTCTGGGTGAACTTCAATCTTCGGTTCTGGGTGGCTGCATCAGGGTTTGTTCTCATGGTGATGAACTAGAAGCAGGGACACAGATGTAAGTCACAGCAGCACTCTGGGTTAAAAATACGAGGTTAAAGGAAAGGCGATACACAACTGTTTACACTGCACTTTTTAGGTTCCAGGACAGTGAAGTGTTATGTGTGAATGTGGTGATAATTAAGCACTTTAGTTCCTGGCAAAGCAGAGTTATTCACTTGTGCTTGTCACATAGAAACTGACCTTGGGAACGAAGACCAGACAGAGCGTGATGGTGCTACAAAAGATGATCACCAGAGCCACGATGCAGAACTGGACATTGGGCTGGTCCCTTGTCAGAAAAGACACTGCAGCACCGATGATGCACATGATGCCTACGTTGTAAACACTCATCCCGATGTATTTGCTATCATTGAGAGCAGGAATGCTCACGTTCCTTGTCTCCCAAGCCAAGAAACAACCAAACAACTAGAGGGAAAAAGTAAAAAGCATTTCATGTAATGTCCGCAAGAGACATTCCAGGCAGTATTTACATTTGGTAATAGAAAGTTCAAACTCTTTTACAATGCTAAATATACACACAGTTAACCAAAAGTAGCGGCTGTTCTCACTTTTATTTTGTTTTTTTTGGTCTAAACATCTTGTTTTCTTCAGAAGAAAGCAGAACTTATAAAATCTTAATGCTGCATGATGTTCAGCGCCCTTTATTGTTCTTCATAAATACTAATAGGTTGCAGGTTGTGAGGAAAAAAATTCCCTTAGCTTCAAGAAACACTTTAAAATTGAAACAAAAATCAGTTTAATTATATGACGGAGCCTGAAAGAGGAGAAATATAATCTAAAAACACCCCTTCTAAAGCAGCCTTGGGTGTCATGTGCGTGAAATGTTTACTTAGAGTGAGCAGTTTGTTTGAGTTGCAGCAGCAGCCTGCTGAATAATTCACTGTGCACCGTGTAGAGTGGCTGCCTGCTTATTCTAAAGTCTAAATGAGAGTTTGGGGACTGACAAGCAGCAGAATTAAAAGAGCAGTCATCAAGGATTAGTGTGCCTCAGGTGTGTAAGCATGTGTGTGTAGGTGTGTGTGTGTGTGTGTGTCTCTGTGTGAAGGCAGGGGTGACTCAATCCTTAATGCTTCTTTATACTGTGCTTTCCCTCTCTTTGCCCATACAGATGTGTACTCCTGTCAGTCACCTGATATAAACTTTTTGCCTCCACTCCACTTCTTTCTTGCTGTCTCATTATTTTACCTCAAAGTCCTTCAACTTGTTGCCCTACAAGTATTTTACTCCTTCCATCTTCCTGTGGCTGACATTTTTCAGTAGCACCATCAGCATCCTCTGCATTCTTTCAGTCTGCTTAAGATGATTTCCTGCTCTGCCTCTTCCTGTCTCTGTCTCACTCTTTCTCGTTCTTCACACCATAAATGTGGTGGGGTTTGCATAATTTAAAGTTGTTCCTGCTTTGCAGAGGTTTTAATGCACAAAGTGTGGAGGGGAGGTGGACTCTTTTTAAACATGTGGTGTAGCATGTTTTAGGTTTCAGCAATATGTATTTTTTCATAACTTCATACCTTCTAGACATTTCATTTTGGTATACAGTACATCATGATGGTAATTTGTTAAAACACTGTAAATATTGAGCTGCAGGTGACAGAAGTAGTTTAGTATGATTGGCATTTGATACCCAACAATGCTATGTTTCTAATACACAGGTAAATACTTAGACAGGTCTAGCTGAGTTTAAATACTTTTGGCCAACACAATATCAAATTTTAGGAAATAAGTGCCCTTTTACCAGTGACACTTCTCAAAGAACCCTATGACACTGATTCCTAAGGTGTAGGTTTGATGTCTTAGCCTCTTGTTTGTCTTGAGTGACTTTGAGTGGTAGAGGAGGCTGTCACTGAAAGCAGAGCTATGACTGTCATGCTAAATGTCTCTGCATGCCATTAACAAATGGTGAAGACTGGGGTTAGCTAACACCCTGAATCACATTTGATTGGATCCATTTATGTAACCAGCACTGAATCCTAGCAAAACTAAATTAGATTTTACAAGAAGAAGAAAAGAAGGGATTTGATACCAACATACAACATACTTAGCTTTTTATCTGGCATGTAAGAGAGATAAATTAATAACTAATTAATTGCTCTGTGTTTTTAAAGAAGATACTCAAGTTTATACTGGCCCAAGTGTCAGAAAAAAACCCTAATACTGCAACAATAGTATGAATAGAAGGGCATCAAGCGTCTTGAATGCACATTTCCTATATGAGGCTCACATCAGCAGATTTGTACATTCATATTAGAGCATAAGTGTCCAGACTGTGAGTGCATGATGAAATTTTGTGTTCTCTCCTCTCACCATTAGCAGTCCCTTGTAGGCATAGACGATGCCCAGCCAAATGGTCATGTGGGTGTTCTCACAGTGCTCCAAGAAGGGACGAATGGCAATGTCTGCGCCTTCGGGGTCCGCCTGTCGACAACACAAACACAGGAAAAGAGTTGGAGAATTAAATACAGTGCTTTCTTGAGAAGTACTTGAATTGTTTTGTAAAAACTATTTAGACAGATGAACAAAGGACCTGAAGTGACAAAAGTATGGTAACAGTGAAACAGACTTTATTTCCTTCAGAAACAATAAAACCAACAGTGGAAAACCAGCTGACCAGCTGGAAAGAGAAAAAATCCTCAGTAAGCAAATGAACCGTTTCCGTGTCAGCTTTTTCTTTGCAGATTAATTCACATTCAGGGTCAAAAGTGACACAGATTGTCTGCTACAACTCAGGATGAAGGGTGTCAGTGATCACACATCACACTTTCAGGTAATCAAACTATCATAGCCACTGGGCTCCTCCAAAGTCAGCTGAAGTTAAATTAATCCGTGCTTAGGACGCTAATGGGCACGACTAATGAAGCTTATTCATTAATGTGATTTACACCTCCTCCTTTCTTTCTTCTTTCTCACTCAGTCTCTTTCACACCATCTCTCCACCGTGTCCCTGACTCTTCATTTCTTCAGCTTTCTTTTCATTTCCACTTGTCTCTTACTGCAGCTGGTGACTCAGGTGATTTACAGGGCAAATTAGCCCCTTAGGTGGATATTAATACACTAAAACACATCACCTCTCCTCATTCTTTCTCACTCTCTCTGCTTTAAAAAGCCTCTAATAAGAGTGTTGGTTTGCCCTGCATGAATTCATCTGAGGCCACACCAATATATCAACTCTGAGACACTCGGGTCAAGACCGGGCATGCTGCCATGCTGCTCCTTAGGTGTATGTGTGTCTCTTCAGGCTTATTTACAGAAGAACGTGCCTCATAACTCAGCAGATGATGTGTGTGTGTGTGTATATGGAGCGCACAATGAGCAGAGATAGGAAGGGGAATATACATAATGTGAGCTTTGTTTTTATCCTCATCCATTCTACTACGCATGTGAGTATTTTGTTGGATGTGAATGTTCTCATCATTCATACCTACAAACCCACAAACACACATCCCTTTCACACTGCAAAACACCCTTCTACTAGCCATTTTGACCTCCATATTCTCCATTCAGCTCCCATTAATGGAAATTGCAGCAATTCAAGCTTTCCTCTACGACCTTGATGCACTGACGTTAGTGGTTCTCCATAACATGATCACTTAAAATAGGAAATCGGTGTTTAAAGAGCTGCACTGATTCAGTCAACAGAGAGAAACAGAAACAGAAATGGGCTGATACAGTATAATTTCTGGATATCCTTGAAGTATTATATTATATTATAGTACAGTTTTCTAGCTTTAACCCTCATGTCCCTGCCTTGGAAAATACAGTTTCACACACTGCTCCTCATCCAGCTTGCACTTGCTTTCTTTCCCTTTCAATATTCAGTCCCGCAAAGGATTACATGTGCAGTTACACATCACACGCAGCAACAACATAGCAGGCGGACCCCCACCCCCCATAACTCAGAAGTAGAGTCAAATTTTCCACCATCTGCTAAAGATCTTCATAACCCTG
>JAQNCA010000008.1:10529240-10555480 GCA_029783725.1 Acanthurus tractus
CACACACACACACACACCTCAGTGGTAGCCTGTGACGCACAAATACACATGCACACACTTGCCCTTAGTCCAATTTTTGCCCATTTCTTCACCAATCCATTATATTTGTGCGGAAAACAAGCCCATTGGATCTCTTTCAGTTATGGCAGCCTTCCCTCCAGGGCAGTTGAAGAGGGAAAAGGATGCCAAGAAAGTGCCTATTTAGAGAGGAGATCAAAGCATAAGGCAAACGCTATTTGGATGAAAAACAGTGCCTCATTGTGATCCCATTTTAGCAAGAACATATGCTTTCCACAGCAATGGACTGGACACTGTTAAGAGTAACACAATACCTGTGTAGTTTGGTACGGGCGGCCACACAATCATCTACTTTGCCAACAGTAGATTCCCATAAAGTTTTTAATGCTGAACCACAGGACCAATGCAGATCATGTTTTTTCCATTAACATTGCAAGATAGTATGTTTGGCCTTATATTAATGAATTTATAACTTGTTGTTAAAAATATATAAAGACATATATAGCAGCTGCACCTATCATAGAGGAATGGACTGTTGGCCTAAGTGGAGGTCTGTGAATTCAGTGTACTTCTCTAGTTTTGTTGTTTTTCTGGACAAAACTTTTATTTTAATATTTTACACAACAATTTCCTTGTTCCTCCAAAGATTAGAGATGCACTGATGTCTGGAAGCAACAGCTCTATAAGCCCAAAGGGACAAACAATAAAAGCAGCAGACAACTAATCATATCTAAACAACTTATTAAGCCTAGCATTTCATATTTTAGCAGTGATACTGGTGGGCAAGATGTCATAGCTAATACATCTTTAGTCCTTAGAAGCCTATGGGTCACGCCTCAGAAATACAACACTATAATGTTTCCCAAATGGCAGTTAAATACAGAAGCAACCATGATGACAACAAACAGTCAAACAAAGGAAAGCTCACTGCAGAGCCCAAGAGACCATTGAGCAACATGTTTAATCAGACTGGAACTTCCTTTGACGACTCAAATGCTTATGTAAAACTGGTGCCATGCCTCTTTAAATCTATCTTTTTTGACCTCTCACTGCCCTCTTTGGAAATCTAGACAAGTCTGTCTATTGCCATACTGTATTTTAAATGAAGAGAGATAAAGACATTAGCGACAGAGTGATCTCTATCTGCAGAATATTGCATCAACCGATCGAACAGGAGATAGACGATTAGAGAGAGAGAGAAAAACCCAGGAAAGCGGAGTAATAGCTTCTCTCTGATGTCACGGCCACATGGAGATGGCAGTGTGACAGAGAGATTATTATTGTCATCAGATGGTCAGATGGTGGTTGTTTTCAGGCCTCAGCTGGTTCAGTTTGGCCATCGGGATCATCACCAGGTGCTGCCACGTCTTCCCTGGGCACGGACCCACCATTGGAGGGCACTGCAGGGTTGGCGCATTCAAGAGCAAGCAATGTTGTGACTAGAATAATGCTGAAAACACAGCACACAATATTTTTTTGTCTTTTCAATTGCAGGATGGTGCCAGATTTAGATAATATCGGCGTCAATCTAAATGAAAAGGAATGAAAGACACAGAAAGAACAAACAAGAAGAAAGAGAGAACAAAAACACTTGGACAAGCACGCTAAGAAGAAATGAAAATAGAAAAGAAAGCGTGAACAAAGGGAGGAAAAAGACAAGAGTACACAGTCTGTGGACTTTGCTGTTTGAGCGCATGTACTTGAATTAATTTAGTCCAAAATGTAAGAATAGAATTTCCACTCTGATTGAGGCAGATTAATTAAAAACCAAAGCCTTGTTAATTATACCCAGCTATCTCAGACAGATGAGCCCTCTGATGCGTTGTCTGTCCCTCTCCGTGAGGCTCACCTCAGCTCCTCTGCCGCTGTCCCACTTAAGTTCCAGCTCCTCCGTCTCTAGTACATTTATACCTCTGGGATATAACTTTACACAGCAGATAAAATCATAAGCCCGAAATTGCCCTCTGTCATGGGAACTGCTGGATTTTATCACCACTGTCGCTGATCACTCACACCTTACTGAGAAATACATGCATTAGTAATGTTAAAGGTTTTACACATCTCATTTTACTTCTTTACTACGTTATATATGCTAGAAAGAGGCGTAATGCAAAGCACTTCACGGCTGAGTTGGAGCTGCGCTGCAACAAAATGCTACTACTCCCTCGCTGCCACTTCTCATTTCTTTCCTTTTATAGGTGTAATGAAGAACAGCGAATACATCTCTCTCCTTTTCTCTTTCTTTGCTCTTTCTCCTCTCTTGTCTCTCCATTTCTCTGCCAACTTATCGATCCCCCAATCCAATCAGGCTCTTGAGGCTACGTGAATCTCATTCTGAGGACATGGCAGCACATTTAATCTGAGCACAAATCAATGGCAGAGTGTCTTGAGAAGAAATGCAAAGTGCATATATGTTTATATATTGAAAATGGTTATGTGTATGCGTATGTACAGAAGTGCTGTGAATCAAGCTTTGAAACAGATTAATTCAAAGTGATTATACATAAAGCAGACAAATGTGTTCTTGTCATAGATTTCATCATTGATTTTTTTTAAGATGGAAACTATATCAAAAGTTAAATAAAAAAATTGAATCAGTGATGAAAAAACTATTTCATCTACAAACAAAAATAAGATGAAAGGGATTGGGGAGAGACAAACTGGTTAGCAATTCAATCAGAACTTTCTCTTTGTGTGATTTGGAGGTCAGTTGCACACAATTGCACTGCACTGATCTACTCTAAAACTCAACTAGCATGTCTTGCTGCATGCCTAATAAAGTGACAGAAACATCAATATTTTGGGGACAGAGAATAAGATGTTCAGAGGAAATTTTACATTTGATATGAAGGAAAAAAAGTCCCATTGTCAACCGTTTGGTCCCTTAAACTTTGGTGGGTCAACCTGTGAAATTTAGTTGACTAAATCTATAGTAGATCTATAGTAGGCTGGATCCCAGCCTTAAGGTCCCAACACTCGCAGTGGGTTGAGAGATCCTCTTGATTTTAACAATTTTAAAAAAAACCTACATTGCAAGCCTTTGTTTTAGATTTTTCATTCAAACCTAAGAGGAACATTGAAATGAGCCCGTCAAACTGTTGAAGTCAGTTTGTTATTAAAAATAAAAGTTTAATGGGATAGGGTCAAGGTGAAAACCTGAACATAATTTTAATCACAGAGCTTTAACTCTCTGATACTTAGCCTTGTCCTGCATTAAAAAATGCAGTAAAACAGCCAAAGAGCTAACAGAACAATGGCCAAATACCAGGGAGACGAAACAAACAAATTAGTCAAAGAAGAAGCCTCTTATGTGTGTAGGATTGTCAGAAAATAAAAAATACATAATGTAAACAGGGAATTGCATAACTAATCTGGTTATTCTTTTAAGTAGTCTAGTTCTTGAGTTTATATAAAACTGTCATGTTGGGTTATAAGCTCCTTTGAGAACGATGTATATAGCAAACAGACTGTACCATTAAATCAAATGATACAGATAGATAAGGTAAAGAATGAAATGCAGCTTTTCCATGGGGACCTGCAACCTGATACCTCACTGCAGATACAGGACTCTCTATATGAGAAATACTGCACTGCTGCTATGGCTATTTTAAAACTGCAGGGCAACTCTTCTATCACCCATTCATGCATACACACATACACGCACAAATACACACACACACACTTGTATGTATTTGCCATATGCTCCTCCCAAGAGCTTTTAAAGTGCAAGGCAGGGTCAGTCCGCATGTTTACTCTCATTGAGAATGAAATATCAATGTGCTGGTTTCAGGTATTGCTGTCTCACACCTTTTTTGCTCTCTGCCACACAATGTCATCTTCCTTTCATTCCTCCTCTCCACCGCCACTCTTTCCAATTCAGACTGGCCCTCCCTTCTCTCAAAACCCTCTTAGCTGCCACTATCTGCTTATGTTGACTAATGAATGTGAATAAAAGAAGTGCTACAGTTGCAGTACACATAAGATGCCGGAGATGTACAGCACTTTGTTTTCCCTCTCTAAATAAGATTACATCACTGCAATGTACAGTACACAAACACGCAGTTCAACACAGAGAGGGCAGACTCATCCATTAGGATCGCAGGCTAAAAAGGAAATGCAAGTAAGTTCAGGCCAGCAAAAAAGAAAGATGGTAAAGATGGACAAATGCACACATGCATGCCTACAAACACAAACACACACAAACATATACACACTGATGTGGTGAAGGTGAAGCAACTGTTGCACAGTGAATCAGTAAGGTTAATTACCGGACAAATGGCTTTTAAAAAAGTGGGGTGGGTGTAGATGTTGGCAGGATTGGAGTAACATGTCTGTAAGATAACAAAACTTCTTGCGTACATAACTAAAACAGGAAGCTGATAAGCAATTGCACACACACATACACACACACACAAGGACGCAGGCAAAGCAACTGGCAATCAGCAGATTGTGCTTCCGGCATGCAAGAATCTCCTCACTGCTATCTAATCATCTCCCAGCTATTTTCTTTCTCTCCCTCCTCCATCACCTCTTTCTTGCTCTTTCCCTCCTTCTCTTGTTCTCCTCGCTCCCAAAGCCTCTTCTGCATTGCTGCTTCCTTGCTCTCTTAACGTCGCCATTCAAGTCTCACGCAGAGAGCGCCTGCCTCACTGCAGCTGATAATGTGCAATGCGCCACAGAAAAGCAATCAGACAGTTTAACACAGAAATAAACAACCAGTTCACACATGACAGGTAATCCATCATTAATGACTGTGATTTTCAGCAGTCATCTTTATTTCTGGGCCTTAATAGTTAACGTGTTGTCAGCAAGTTACTGCTTCTGTATTCAATCATGCAGTAAAAAAAACAAAGCCAGTGTTTTTTATTTTAGTGTAGATCATCCAAAAAAAGCTCCTTACTCTCTGATGTGTAGCTTTGGCACTAACTTCTATCCAAATGCTAAAAGATGCTAAACACTTCCAACCTCAGTAAGGAAAGAAACATCTTCCTGTTATTTTAAACATTGGAGGCCAAAGAATTTCTAAATAAAAAAGGCAGAAAAAAATGGATGCCATCTAGTTCTGTGAGAGGCATTAGCCAAGCTAAGCGGATGGGGTATAGTTCAAGTAGCACCATATGGTTTACATCCTCTCCCTCTCTTGATGCACTCTCTGAGAGTATTGATCCAGGACATTCATAATCTCCCTCTGCTCTTTGTGTTTCCGGAGGTTTTTGCGGATGGCAGAGGTGGCTGCAGACACCGGAGGACAGTGAGAGAGGGACAGGATACTGAGCGAGCTGAAACCAGGCCCAAGGACAGCTTGTTACACTCACTGGAGTGCAAAAAGGATTGCAAATACGAGACATTTATTGCTACATTAGAAAACCATAACTATCTATTGCAATACAATGATGTTGGGTGCAAAGTTCTTGGCAGGAATGGCATATTAAAAGAAGACAGAGGGCAATTAACAACAGCTTTAATAATCTTTCTGAGCTCTGTCGGGCTGAGACTGAAAGTTTAACTGAGTCTCCTTAAAATGAATATATCAGTGGCTTAATACAGTAACCTGAGTGGCTTTTATCCACTTAGTATGCTACACATCAGATTACCACTTAATTGGAGCCATTTCCTCCCCTGAATGTTTTCATCCCATCACCTACACCATCCCTTCCTTTTTACTTAAAATGCATTATTAATAATGCCTGGAGCAATATTAATGCTCTAACTGCCAAGCTGACAGCAAAAAGTGTGCAGGCTTGGTTCCTAAAATAAAAAGAAAAAAGAAAAAAAAAGGATGCACACTAAGATCAAAGTAAGTGGAAAATGCACAGGGGTCGGATTCAATCTCACCGAGCTCCATTCTCAATGCCAAAAAAAATCCTCCCTCCTCTGGGTTCTTTGAAGAGTCGACTTTGGAAATGACAGGAAACAAAATCACAGGTCGAAAGAGGAGGAACAGAGGGTTTAAACAGGGGTGAAATTCACAAGCCCACAAAGACCAAACAGATCAGTCAGATGGGTCAGAACCTATCTGTCACAACATCACATCCCAGGCAGATGAGAGAATGACAGATTATTTACCACATATATCCAATGAAAACTGACTGGATGAAACTGTGAGCCTAAAATAGAAGGAACATCTCTCAGGAGGAGTGAGCTAAATGTTATTACAAACTAAAATGGGATAGGTATTGCCACCTATAGTGACTTAAATTAAAATTAACAGCGGCTTGTAAAAACTGTGCACACAGCGTGTGTTTTTTTCTGGTCTACTAGTCGTGTCACGAAGAATTTGCAACACCTGCATGTTTCAGCAAATTCTACCCACTAGTATTTCTCAGTCGCAGAAGTTTTTTGGAGCTGTTTCTCACTCATTCTGCATGCTTTCCATGCACCTGATACACACCTACACCCACACGTTTCCGCATACTTTTGACAAAGACACCAGCGAGCAGCAACACACACAACAATAGTTTGTTACATTCAACTCCAGTGAGTCAGGGGCAGGAGAGAGAGACTGGTGTAGTGCCAGCTTTTTGCAGAGGCATTGGGTTTAATTATCTGACCTTCCCGTCGACTGGTTCACAGGCTCCCTGCTGATGGCAAGTGCTAATCAATGTCACCCTTGGCAGTGTGACGATAAGTAGCCATGACACCCCTTATTCTCCCTCTCTCTCACTCTGTCTCTCATCACATATCTTCAACTTCATCTCCCCTAACGTCTCTATCTCAGTAGTTATAGCTGGTATGCTCGCAGCTCTCTCCTTTTTTTGGCTCCTCCATTCTCCCTGTAGCTCTTTCCCCACCCCTCTCACTTTGTATCTCTCTCTTCTCAGCCTCTTTTCCCTCCCTCTCACATGCTTTTTTCTCTTTTCTTCATCTTTCCTCTTGCTTTTCTTTCACTCTCCTCTGTCTCCCTCGAGTCTCCTTGTGTTCGCTCTCACTTTTTACCTGTCCCCCAGCATTCAGCCTTCTATACTGTTAGTGTAAAGTGTGAAGTGTGCCAAAGGCTCAAGGTCTCGTGTAAAAGAACTCTTCCACTTAACTGAATGTGTTTGTATTCCTGGGCTCATAGTGCTGAGGTAGCACTTGTACTTTGTTCAAGCAGTTGAGAAGTGCTCTTGTCTCCCCATCACTAGCCGACCTTGGTGGTCTCCTACACCTGACTCCACCAGGAGCAGTGGTGTATATGTGCTTAGTGTGTTACATATGTGTGCAACTGGGTGGTGTCAGTGATTAACCCTTCTAACAGCGGCACCTCCTTGGGGAGGTCACAATTCTACAGAGGCTTTGTGCAGTGTCAGTAAAGCTGGAATGCACGAAACAGCTTGTGTGTTCACATGAATTAAGGAATGAATGAATGAAATGAGGAATGAGATTGAAAAAAAGAATTACCAGTAGATCTTGCATTAGCAGTCTTAATCTGACCAAGCTGCTAATTTATTCATGAATCCATCCCTGTAGGCTGCAGTTTACAGAATACTCCAGCTGAATTACATTACATACAGGATAACACTGGGCTCACCCATGGCAAGTTGAAAATGTTTTGTTCAAAATAATCATTAACAACATTAAATGGGAACGATTAAGTGTGGTATCACTGAGCTACTCATGTTGTTTTGGGTATAATGTGCTAATTGAGGGACCTCCATGTTTGTAAAAACAGGAGTAGAGGAGAAAGACAAAAAAAATTAAATAAAGGCACTTACTTTCTTGGCTCAAGAGATGTGTATCTATTACTTATCAAAAAATTATGGGTTTTTTTTTCTCTCATGGTTAAAGGCACGAATTTGTGCCAAGTATGCCAGTCAAGAACTTCATCGATTGAGGCTCCTGGATCTTACAAAAAGAAAAAAAAGAAAAAACAATCCTCCACCTGCTTTAGTCCCTAGCAGCAGTGTTTTCAGCTTGGCCAAGTGCTGCGTGGAAAGCCGCTAAAGGTCATACAGTATCCCTGGTGCAGCACTAGCAACTATGATTGGTTTTTCTTCCTATCCTGTATTTTGTCTGCACAAAAAGAAGTGATTAGTAATAAAAAGGAGCAGTCGATTCATAAATAAGAAGACAGGAAAAACATGCTTCTTTTGTCCACAAAAAAGGTAATGATTCCAAAGAAGTTAAAAAGCACAGGCTACATGATTAAAAAACTTCATGTTCTTCTATAGTTGCTGAATGTTTTCACAATGTAGCAACTACACTTAAGGGTTTTTAAATGTTGCACTGTGAGTTGAAATATACAACTTTGCCTCTAGTATATATTGCACCGCCATTTCAGACCAAAACAAATGCATGCATCATTTTCTTGATAAGTATGAGAAAAAAAGAAGGTGGCATCTGAAAAAACACTGTTCATGAAAAGCAGGTCACACTGTAAAATGAGGCAGTGCTGAGATCCCGTTCAAACAGAGCCCATTTCTCACTTGAAATGCTTTCAAAACATTTCTTAGTGTCCTCTTTGACTGTAATATGAGAGAGTTTGGGACCACAACAGCCATGTTGAAAAAAGATGTGGGGAGGACATGCACACACTCACATGCACTAACTTGAACATGTGGCCAGACTGGCTACCAAAACAATGAACAGAGAAAAATGGCTTAACTTTTCTTGTCAAATTATAGCTGTAAAATTTTATCTATAGTTCCCTTCATTACCTGCGTGCAGATTAGAGACATAATGCAGAATCATGTGTGACAGTGAAATGTCGGTGCCGCAGAGCTGACAATCGTTTTCAGGAGTGACTCAACAGATCATGACCACACCTCTAACAGCCCATTAGTCGACTAATAATTAAGCAGTGTATAACTACTAACTACTTGCAGATACATTATTCTTCCATGTCTTTGCATTTTCACTCATTTATTTTAAAAGGAACAGTTGTGTAATAATTGGTCTGCATGTTTTAATAAGGGTAAATGAAAATAAAAAGTCACTAACAAACTACAACGTTGCTAAGGAAAAAGGACCTGTTATAAATAAGTTTATTGGGTAAAAGGTTGGGCTGAGATTCAGGGTCAAGGGTCGCTGATTCACACTTTCTTATCGAGACACGAAGTTTTTGGTATGACACTGGGGTTAAGGATGGTCAAATGAATGGGAGGGCCGAATAATTGTGAGGAAACATTTGCGTCTAAGTGTACCTCATCATCACCTCACTGCCTCTGGGGCCACCAACACAACCATCGTCATCATCATCATCATCATCATCATCATCATTATCATCATCATCACATACAGAGTCGCCGCCATCATCAAGAGCTACATCGCTATCTCCAATCTCTAACTAATCATGTCTGAGCCTGTGGCCAAATGAGATAGAGCTGCCTTTTCCTAAACCATGTATGTGTGTGTTAGTGTGTGTGTGAGAGGGAGGGAGGGAGAGAGAGAGAGAGAGAGAGAGCGCTGCTGAGCCATAATGGAATCCTCAGGGCTGTGGATGAGAGAAGAGGGGGAGGAACATTGATGGATATGTCTGGTCACTGATGGAAGGTGTCTCTGGTATGAAAGAGAGACGAAGAGAGCGAGAAAGATGGAAAGAGAGGAAGAGGCTGCATGAATAGAAGGAAATTTGAGAAGGGGCAGAAGGCAAAGGAAAGAGGGAAACAGAGATGAGGACAGACAGCGTTATATTGATACAAATGGAGGGAAGAAAGGGAGGCTGGATCACAGAGCAAAGCAAAGAGTGCATGTGTGTTTGATTGTGATCACGGAAACAACATCACATATTAAACTAACTAATGAGCCAAAACAAACACATACAATAACACGCAGGGCTATAGATAGACACAGAAACACATGTACACACCAATGAATATTCAAATAGACTGCATGAACACTCTTTTCAGCATGCATGTATGTTTCTTGCATTTTTGTTGTTGTTTTCTGTACATACATTTGGTACAATGTTCAGTGTCCATTTCCAGCATACACCAGCACGAGCCTTAGCTGTAACTACGGGAACTCTTGACACCACTTTTCATTTCCAAGACTTCTAATTGGTCAATTGCATACCCCTCATGCTCAATCAGCTGTTGCCTAGCGACTGCAGTCTGGGGGAGCAGAGGGAGAGAAGGGGGGAAAAAAAGGGAGCTGGGTAAAAGTGAAAGGAGAGCAAAAGAGCGGTGCAGGTGATGCGGGGGGTCGGGGGCGATTTAGTATATTTGTGCTTGTTTTGTTCGAGAGAAAGAGAATGAAAGATATACAGAGGGGCGAAAGGGGAGAGGGGGAGAGAAATCACATATCACACAGAGATGGAGAGGAAGCAAAAGGAGGTGAATATTGCCACCCAATTCCACTGTCGACAAATACACTTGGCTCAGCGATGCACGACCACATGTCCAATTTGCCAGCTAGAGTGTCAACAAACACTTTACCTCTGAAACAGTCCTTAGAGTGCTTTGCTGCATGATTTACTGACGACGTTGTCAGCTTACACCTATCCTACACAGTTGTCCCTTACAAGACAAGCGTCAGTGCATTGCCAAAGAACAGCAAGACATCCTGGGTAAATATTCTTCACAAAAATGATGAAATCCTGTGTAAACTGAGACCTGAAATATCCAGGTTTCACTCATCTTTCCTCTTCTAAAAGAGAAAGTGGCAGAATTCTACGTGAAATTTAAAAAAAAAACACTTAACAGATATGAAAATGCTTTCAAACTTTTGAACAGCTTAAATAGATTGTTGAACCACTGCAGAGGTAAAATCTCTGACTGCAAGATAAGTGCAACTTAATCTCACTTGAAAAATAAAAAAGCGGAGGCAGGACAGCCCTGATGTTGATTCCAACATTGATTAGGAAGATATTCTATCCATTTCTTTAATTTTAATTTTCTGCACATAGATGATTTGAGGCAACACATCTTGCAACTAATAAGTGAGTTAAATGGCTCCTCTGCATTATTTCTTATATTGTGGGAAACCTGGCCAGTTGCACATTTCTGGAGCCAGGAAGTTCTCATCTGTCACACTAAGCTTTCTATTGGATAATGTGTCAGTGTAAGGCATGTCCAATTTACAAAGAAAGATTAGAGCTGTTACTTCTAAGATGATTATCTATCTATACTTGTTGAAAGTCCCCTTATTCTCTCTGCATCTGACTTCCGACATTCAGTCTTACCAAGATGTTTTATAGCCTGAGCTGCACAAATCAATAATGCCACTGAATTAAAAACAATTTGTGCAAGTGATCAAAACGAGAGAAGTAAAGAGCTCCTTGTCACATCCGGTTTCGAGCCTTCTGCACAACACATACTGCTCAAGAAAACATTGACAGCGGCAAAGCATCCATAAAAAACATATTCAGTTTCTATTTTCATCGGTTCAAAATGCAGCCCTCTTTATGTAGGTTGGCCTGTCCGGGTGGAGTTAAGTCGTGACTCCTTGTGCTGGAACATGTAAAAACAGGCAAGACTATAAACAGAAGGGGATATTCCCAAGGTAAAACTTGTGACACACTTACCTAGGCAAGCGTCAGAGGCACCATGCTGCTCTGGGCCTGGTACAAAGGTAAGGTAGAATCATGCATAATATCTGCTGGGGTGGCTATAAAGAAATATGATTGCCAAGAAGTCAGATATTTTTGTCCCAAATTTCGAGTATTATTGAGGTAGATATATGGCTTCGTATCAGCAAGATGATCATTGCAACTGAACTTTTTATAAATGGGGCTTCTAAATGCGGAGAGTTGTCAACTTTACACGTCTTACAGTGGCTGCCTTCACTGGAAATTGATGCAATTTAATTATGCATCACATGTACTGACGATATCTTTCTATAAACTTAGAATGCATTACTATCCTCTGGAAAAAGGCAGACTCTGTTTCACGTGGAAATATAAATCACTAAGAATGAGTGAGCTGTGTACCCTTTCCTTTTGTTCTCTCCCTCCTGTCTTTCTTCCCTCCAGAGATGGTCGATGAGAAAAGGCCTAGGTGGGTGGTGGTTATCCCTTAATGACCCAGTTTACTTTGAAAAGGCATTGATCTTAGCCAGCGCTTTACTCAATGCTAACAAAGGGGCCTCAAAGTCCATCTTAGCACCATCTTAGCACGGTCATGTGCGGCAAGGATAATACTGCAGATGACGTTGTTCTTCATTCAATAGAATAAATATGATTTTCAGTCCTTGTCATATCACATCTTTGTCTGTGCAATCAGGAATATGATTAGTGTGGGATAAATCTCTGTGTAATTCAGTTTAAACCTTGCTTAATCTACCTAAATCTCAGATAAAACGTAAAAGACTGAGGTGAATTCCATTTTTATGTATTCTTTTTAATGGAATACCATCTATGTTTTATAGTATTTCTCATGAGAATGTAATTTTTGAGAATGAACATGCCAACAGGGTTGGATGAAATGTAATTAGGACTTTTTTTTCCCCCCACCTGGTTTCACAGAGCAGGCTGAGAGTGAAACAGGAGCACCGTGTCCTTCAGATGGCATTCACACAATCAACAGTTGACTGGGACTGCAGTGGAGAACCTGTGTGAGAGTGCAGGAGGAGGGGGAGCAGCAACACTGTGGGCAGGCTTGTGTGTGTAAATGGGTGTGTGTGAGTTGGTGTATAGCTGCGGCGTTAAAGATCACAGGAGTGTCCATATATTTAGAGCACAAATGCTACAAATCACATTGAGTTTACCTCACTGTGGACTATTTCCAAAGCATAACAAGGAATATTTACTTTTTCAGTGTATGTTTCCTTTCTTTGAGCAGGCAGTGACTACAATAAAAGACTGCATTAATGTCAGCTGCAGAAATAGAAAGGGTCAAGTATAATTTATTCAAAAACACTTGTAAAGTTCTTCAATATAATCTCACTGGTGCATATGCATGCTGCCTGGCTGAACTCGACCCACATAGAATCCCACAGGACCCGAACACTGACTGTCAGCCACACTCATCTGTCTGACTCGAGAAACTTTGCTGGCACGTCTGACTCCCTCTGGTCACACTTTCCCCAATTCACCCTTCCCTGGCTGGAACTGAGGACATGGCTCCCTTTGAAGAGGTGATGCCGAATTGGAAAATTGATAGGGCAGGAGATGGTGAATTGAGAAAAAAAGGATAGAATGAGGAAAAGAAATGCCTGGATGAAGTAAATAAAGAAAAAGAGAAAATGGATAAGAGAAGAAAGAAATGGAGGAAATAGAAAAAGGAATGTTCCAGGTCATTGTTCACTGTTGTCTACCGGTACTGCTGTCGCAAGCCTGTTTTTCGATTTACCCTGGTTTTTTAGTGCATTCCCAAGAGTGCAAGAGGGCCAAATGAGGAAAAGCATGAGAGGGATCGAGCCAGGTGGGAGCAAGAGGTATGAAAAAAAAAAGAAGAAGAGGCCTGCAAATAGAAGAGAGGCTTGTAAAATGATTCTGATGGAGAAATACCTCACAAGGGCCAACGAGGAGCGAAATAGATAGATGACAAAGGTGGAGAGCAAGAGAGAGCGACAGTTCCAAAGTAAGCAAATTGACACGGTGAGGAAAAGAAAACACAATAAATGAAAGAGAGGGGATTGAATGTGAGAAAACCTCATACCTAGGGGAGCAGCAGTGAGAGTGTGAGCAGGTCTGTGAGAGGACTGTGGAAAAATTCACCAGTGGTAAGTGAGAAGAGGGACAGAAAAGACGGGTCAAACGAAGGTTTCTGTGACATCTAAACTCAAATATAAACAACTAAAATCTACGTATTGAGTTGTTTCTTCTCTAATCTTGGTATAAATGTGTGATTTTTCAGGCTATCTCTGAAAAGAACTTTCACAGTCTGGTTGCTTAGATTACCTATTGGGTGGATCAGAGATGCATTATGCTTCACTTACGCCAAACTCTGAATATGCAACAATTTGAATGAAACAGTTGGCAGGCAGTAGAATTACAAACTGCATAGGCAAAGTAGCCAAGGTTACTATAAATAATTACTCATTAAAGGTGGAATCAGGGTATTATTTCAGAGAACGACTGAAAGCAGGTGTTTGCTGTTGTCTTCCAGTAAAATTACTTTATAACAGATGCAAAAAATGGCCTTCTCATCTGTTGCCCACAGTGTATCTGTGTCTACTACTTTCAGAAATTGCTTCACTGCTAAGCAGCAAAAGAAAAATGTAATCTATGCATTGTGACTTTAAATGTATTTTAATGCCAGAAGTAAGAAATTGCAACCTCATATCTGACTACCAGATTAATGTCAAAGCCATCATCTCACTATCATCTCATAAAGATGAATATTTCAGCAGTAAATGCTGGTGGTGAGTCTTGTTTTGGCTTGCTACTACAGTGGTGTTATACTGGGAACAGATGAGTTTATTGTCAAAGCACTGGGAACACTGGAAGCAGAGAGAAATCTCTGCAGGGCGTCTGTCTTGACTTCAGCATGGCAGTGAGCTTGCATGAGTGTGTTTGTGTATATAGGCAACACCTTTTCTTTGCTGATCAGTCATTGATAATCAGTGTGTATATTTTTAAACATATGTTTGTAAAACTCTGCTTGTGTTGCCATTCTAAAGTGGGGCCCTAACCTGCTATTTTTGTCTCACAGATCAACAGTGCTGCTCTCCGCGTTATGGATGTCAGAAACCATGGCCGTTGCCATGGTGATGCCACACTGCAATATTCTTTTGCAGCCCGCCCGCCGCTGCTTGCAGCAGCTTCCAAGCTGGGAAAAACGACAGGAGGGAGGGGAAGGAAGAGGAGACAAGAGGACAGAGTGGAAAAGAGGGGGTCTGCGGCAGGATCCACTAGAATGCTAATCATCCTTTCTCGACAGTTTGTCCTTCATTATGCAGGAGACATTGCCCAGGACAACAAGAGAGGGCGTTAATGTGTACATAAACACACAAGCATACATACAAAAACCATATCCATGCATGAGTGAGCTAATACGTATAACCCGCACATACAGGTTGAAACATACACACAAGGTCATATTCAAGAACACGCACATATACAAGGTGCAACAAACACTAAAAATCAACAATTCAGATACACACTCACATGCTTCAATACACGCTAGTGCCTTGACACTGCAACATGTGTCACTACTGCAGGGCTTAAGCTGATGGCAACCAGCAGTCTGCTCCGCTGCTGAAACATCCATGCCATTAACAAATGCTCAATTATTAACGAGCCACAAAATGGATCTAATTGCCCACTGCAGTCCGACGTCTCCATCAGAATTCCCAAGACATTCCTGGAGCAGCCAGTGTTATTCCTGCTTTCAATAAGTTCCCAGGGAAAAGAAGACAGTGGTATGCAGAATATTCCCTGAACTGTCAGGATTTAGGGGTTGGACCAATGTAAGGAATCAGGGAAAATGGAGCTGTAATTACCATGTTGCCTTTATCCTTATCAACATTTTTATTTAATCAGCATTTAGGTTGAGTTTTATGTACCAGTATCTACTGCAGTGCAGATCAGAGGCCAGGCATGGTTTAAAGAGGTTGGGGACAAAGTCAAGGTTACAAGTCATTTCTGTTATACCGAAATTATCTGCATACTGTAATTATAATGAGACTCAGAGGTCACTGTCCTCTCATTTTAAAGACTCAAAGACTTAACTCCCTACATGATCTCTGGCCCTTCTTGGCTTTTATTTGGGAGGGTATTAAATCAGTCTTTTTTATGAAGCATTCCACGAGGATCTATTGTCAGCCTCTCCAGTTTTATCTTCTTGCTAATGCTAATAAAAGATGCAAGGGGGGATGCCCTAGTTTTTCTAATGGTAGCTCATTAAGATTAGCATGCCGGATTCAGGGCAGTGGGTTCACCCCTGGTGACGCAGAATATTGACGTCGTCCATGCTTCCACTGGGCACTTTAGTGACACTAGGTAAGTGTGTCACTAAATACTGCTTCTATGAGCAAGATTGTTCAACCTATAATATCAACTTTGTATATACCTGGTAACAACTATAGGGAATAGAAATTAGTGCATGCAAGAGTACCTGCTGCATTAAACTAAAGCAAATTATGGCATGCTTGCTTTTTCTACCTTGTTTCTCCACAGTCAGAAAATTCTCCTGTGTGATGGTTCAAACAACAAATGTGCTGGGCTACCAAGCACTGTGACAGTTCAATAACATTATGTTGTCATACCGAATACACTTGGGTGCAGCAGGTAGATACAACTCTGTGAACCAAAGGCCAACACGATTCCCAAGTCTCCACAGTGGGGAAAGGAAATGCAGAGAGAGGGGAGGGGGGGAGTATTCTTGCAAAAGACAGAGAAAGGGAGAGAGACGGACAGAAAAAATGTGAAAAAGACAACAGAGAAGAAAGTCACTGGGGAGGGATGGCAAAGCATGATGTGAGAGCTCACAGGAAACTGGATAACTAATGGTCCTTCTCCTTGCGCCAATTACTGTTAGTCAGTCAGAACTGGTACTCACTGGCTCCTCAACCCTATAGAGATTATCCACCATGGTCCCATTCCCCAACCCTAGGTGGGCGTTTAGACTGAAAATAGCACTGTTAAAAAACACACAAGGGGCTACTTCTGGTGGGGGCATGTTGGTAGAGGTAGAGGAGAAAAAAATTTAAATTTTACCAAGTACAGTTTTTAATTTTTTTCCCTTGCTTTACGGCAGTGTTTGATCCAGGTTAAATTTTTTATCCATTTGACCCTGTTGCTGTTTTTCCTACAGCATCTTTTGTGTATGAAGACACTGCCAGGCCGACAAGGCAGCCTCATTGAAATGTAAAAAGAGGTCATGTTATTTTTTGTTGTAGTTAACGCAGTAATGATGTTAGTCTAGCCAAAAGTGTTCAAATCTATTAACATTGTGTTTTTATCTTTGTCTTGCCTCTCTTTCCTCCTACTCAGGTTGCCTTCTGGTTTCTGGTCCCACCTGACAAGCCTGGGAGGGAGGCCCTGTGCGCAGAGGAGCTCTGGGCTAGCTGTCCCCCCAGCTGAGTCCTAGGGGTCCCCTGCTGCTGGTGCTGGAAATCTTGCAGGCTGGGTAGGCATGTGGAGCCTCTGCTTCAGCCCAGGCATGCAGATCCACGACCCCAGGGGGGGATGCAGACTCCTACACTCAGTCGTTAAAATATTCACAACACTCCCCTGGCCGGGGGCTTAGAGTCGGAAAATACTCCGTGAGGACCCGACTGCACACACTGACAACATTCACAAATGAATATGTTAAGCAAGGCTTTGCTACACCCTTTAGGCAGGCTTAAATATATAAGTGGCTATCATTACAAAGGAAATATGGCTTTGTCTAGAGTTGTACAAATGTGCTAAGTATACCTTCAGAGTATGCCAAAAGGAGCATGAGAATGTAAATAAGTCTGGCAAGATATCATGCATCTCTTCATTTGTGTCTTCCTCTGAGATCTCCCGCAGGAATCGCTTAATCAAGGACTAAGACAGAAAAAATAAAGACAAAGGCTGAACTGCTCCCAGCTCTTAGATAAGCCTTCACAGGATTTTTATTTGACATGAAAAAGTCAAACTGGGTGCAAGACAGTGTCAGCCACCCTTCCATCCCCCGCCGGACTTTTACAACAAGCAAGCAAACAAGATGAAAACCCGTTCAACACAATCAAAAGAAGTCTGCATACAAATCCACCATCAGATCCCGCGTTTCACTGGTTAGCAGAAGGGTCAATGAGGATCCAAGCAACAATATCAACTCAGAAGGACTCTGGAGCACGTCAACAGTCTGGTGGCATACATACAGAGGTATTGGGGGCTTGAAGGACAATGCATACAGAAAAATCTCCACTTAGCAGAATTCATGTGCTGTAGTCTTTACAGAAAGCAGATTCAGTTGCTGTGGTGGAATGCTATCTCCTGTATTTTTGTTGTCAGAAGATTTAAATAAACAAGAATTTTTTTTTGGTCAAGATGTAAAGAGAATATTAAACAACAATGTAAGACTGATTTTTCAATAAGGCTTAGGTTTCTTCATCACACCTAATTACACGAACATAGAAGGTAAAAAGGTTGCCCATGTTTTAAAGTAATAACTTAATTGATTGAGACATGAATGAGTGCTGTGGCCACGTATGTTTAACCAGCTGAACAGTAAACCATCTATTTAATTGCATGAGCTCTTGAAAAAAGCAGCTATTTTAATATATGCAGCTTCAAATATTCTTGTCTCTTTAGCGTTTAATTCACCGTCTTTTAGCAGTCTGCTGGACACACAGGAGTGCTAAGCTGTACAGAAAGACAGATGTACCAAGCAGTGAAGCCATACTACATAATGTTGTATACTTGAGAGATGTGTAAAAAAAAGAAACTCAATCTGCCACTTTAACCAAGAAGACTAAATCCTTTGAGAAAAAAAATAAATGCAGCTGTGCTTTGCTAATTCACAGTCTGCTTTCCCTTAATACCACTGACATTTAAGTGCTAACATGGCATGTGTAACCAAAAACGCACTTAGCACACCATCAGCTTCTAGTGCTAAAGCTACATTATGTTCATATTAACCAACTGGGTGCACATTTAGATTAATCTTAAACCAGTCCCAAAGAATATATGTGACTCAACCAATTACAGCAAAATAGAGTTCATTTCTACTCTGCACCAGGCCACCTTTCCAGCAAGGCGAAAGTGATGCCAAGTGTCTGTTTTCCAACAGGCAATGCCAATGTCTCACATCCAAGCTGGCAAAAGTCCTGCCAAGGGCTCAGCACAGGAGGCAGCAATGGCTCACATCCTGACCCAAAAATAACAAGCACAACAAAGATGCTCACGCTACAGCCCAAGGCGGACATTTTGTTTGCCTCAACTCCAAATTGACAGGAATTTTAAGCAAGAATCTGTGTCACTGGGAATCTCCCAGCTGCAGCTAATCATGTTACTTCAACATAAACAAAACTGTAATCGAGTGCACGATTAGATGAGATGCGATCAAACAACATCAAAAAGGATCACTGACCTCTAAGCTGTACTCTTCCACAGTCCTTTTAAGCGGGTCCACAATCTGCCAGCAAATGAGGATGCATAAGTCGATTAGCAGCATCCCGCCAACAATAATCAGCAACTTCTGGTCCTTTATGATCTGCAGGGGGAAAAAAGAAGAAATGCTTGTATTAACCCAATGGCACACACCTGCTAATCTTATGTAAGCATGTGTGTCTGTAGAGTCATTCCAAACAACATTTCTTATTGACTACTATAATTATGTGATTCTCATCCTATCTCAGGACCAGGAGCCCTGCTGGTTTCATTCTAACCATCTAATCAGGGACTGATTACAATGCATTTAGCTGCAATTAACCACCCACTGTGATAGGAAACCAGCCCAACTGTAAGTCCAAAAGACCAAGACCTGGTTCAGGATTCAGTACTTACTATACTCTTTTGGAAAGTGAAACTAGAAGTAAATTTGATAAATTGTACTCCATTGGTCCAAGGGTGAGAACAACTAGTGGACATTCAGTTTCATCAATATAGCAAGAAAGTGTGAGAAAAAAAAGATCCACCAAACAAGAGCCAATGCTGTCAACCACAAAAGCTCTTCTTTTGTACCATGAACTTTAGAGGGATGAAAGCCATGACCTGTTTGTGATCTTTATTTATTATAGCGTTTGACTGGCTGGAACGGCAGATCAAAGGAAAGGTCAGAGAACACAGGCTGGGCTGTGTTTGGAGAGTATCACATAGCCCAGATGCGGCACAGTGGTCGCGCACAGGTCTCCATCCGCTGGTGGGCTCAGGATGAGATGTGTGAGGGGATTGTTTTTTGATCTGGGGTCTTTTGATGGTGTTGGCATTGAACAAATACAGGCAAGGCAGGGTGAGGGACATTTTCTGCACCGCTTCAGTGCAGCTTAGAGGAAGGTGGAAGCAGTGCTGGTCAAGCAGCCTTTTTTTAAACCCAATAAAAAAATTTTTGACACCAAGATGAACAGAATACCTGTGTGTTAAATGACACAAATTATGGTCAAATCTGTCTAATGAAATTAATATGCAAAAGTTGTAACAAAGATAGGCAAGACGTGTGATATATTAGGGAAATTACAGAAAAAAACTCAACACCCACCATCTGCTCAACAGTGATATGTTGCTGTGCCAACTGAGTCTGTGAGACAAACTACATAATGACTCTAAATTATCTGAAGTGTTATGTACTGTTTTCTTTCCCCCAGTAATATTGGCACTCTGACATATCAGTTGGGTTCTGGTGTCTTCGAGACTACTGATAAATTTGAATGAGAGAAGGACTAAATATTTAAAAAACGTATGCACATATGCGCATATGCACATGGCCCTGACACACACACAAACACACACACACACACACACACACACACACACACACACACACACACACACACACACACACATATATATATATAAAGTTTTGTTAATTATGTTATTTTCACACAACCTCAACACAGCAGCTTCACATAACTGCGACTGGCGCTGGTGCAAATACATATAAATATTGCACAAAACATGCACACACAAAACATGCACACACAAAGACGGACGTACAGAACCACAAGTGTAAAGCATAAGAGTGGTATACAAGGCCATCACATTCGCAACAAAATAGTTTTTAATGTGTATATCTGCTTTAAAGGCTAAGTGATGTGGTCTGCATGACCTACAATAATAGAGAGGCGACAATCACCATCCTTCATGGGCCCCTAAAAGCCTCTGGGCTACATGCCTACAATTCTCACACAAGTGCTGTAATGGTATGTATGTATATGTTTGTATGCATGCAGGTGCCACAAGTTAAAGGGTATTTTTATATTTGTTTGTTTGCCCTGTACATTTGTGTGCGTGTGTGTGTGTGTGCATGTGTGTGTGTGTGTCTAGCAATATGACACTATGGAGCACTCAGTATATTACCAAGATAGGCAGACTGACAACACAGAGGCCTGGGGCCGAGGGGTTGAGTGAGAGGAGATATGTTTTCACGTGTGCATGTTTATCAATGGCTGTGGTGTGTGTTTGTGCATATTAGGAGAAGGAAGACATAGATAGAAGGTCCTCCCAAAACACACACACACACACACACACACCCAGTCACACACAGTTTGTGGCACAGAGCTATTTAAGAAGTGAAGGAGTGCCGGCCGTAGCCCACCGAGTGGAACCCTTATCGAACACACCCCTGATTTACAATCTGTGCACTCCCCAGTGTGTGGAGGAAAAAGATGGATAGAAGGCTGGGAGGAATGGAGGAAGGGATGCGGTTCAAGCCTCACTGATTGAAGAAAAGAACGCTTGCGCTTGCCCCTCCTCTGACAGCGGTTGACAGAGATTTCAGGGCACAAACAGCAACTAGCACTAAACTGAAGCCAATGCACCTGCACTCAATCAGTGTGTAGGAAGTGTGAAGTGTGTGTGTGTGTCCTGCAAACAGGCCTAGTCCATTAACCAATAGAGAATACATCTTGAGGCTCAAGTGCCGAGCTATGCAGAATCATTGAATAATACTTGTGAAGAAACATTTGTTTTGTCTCCATCAACAAGGGAAAGAGGGTGAGAGATGGAAGTCTCAGCAGATATATTTGGCCATAAAGATAGACAGAGATTTTCATGGCCAGGTCCTGTATCTTTAACAGTTGAAAAACCCTGTAAAGATCTTGTGTTGCCCAAACTGCAGAATCCCATTGGAAAGCAGAGTGCAGTGTCCTTTAAGCTGTAATCTGGATTCTCTTTGTCTTCATCGATTTCTTACCCTCCTTTTGCAGCTTTCACCTTTTCTTTTTCAGAGTGCCCAACCTACTTTCTTTTTCCATTTTGTGCCACATTGTTGGTCTTGCCTCTTTATCTGCCCTGCCTCGCCTTCCTCCTTCTGTCTCTCCAACCTTCCTTCTGCCACTTCTTCCCTACTTCCCTCCAACCTCTCCAACTCTTTGATCCATCCCTCTTCCTCTCTCTCTATCTCTCTTCCTACTCTTTCTCTCTGGCAGGCCACCCACTCTTCCTCCAATATGCAAGAGGGTGTGTGTGTATATAAGGGGGGAGGGAAAGAGAGAGAGAGAGAGAGAGAGAGAGAGAGAGAGAGCAAAATCTATAAATACAAAAAGGCCAACACAGTTATAACACTCAGAGAGCTCGGCACTGCTTTATGTAACTAGGCCAGTGAAACAGATTGTGTCAGATGAAAAAGCCATTTGTATTTTTGATTTCTTTTTTTCCACTGAAAAGATTCTAAAAGCAGGTGCCAGGGGCTGCCAGTCTTTGTTGAAAAGCATGAGTGTGAATACAAGCACCCACACACCAGTGTTGGGCTTTCAAAAGACATGTAAAGCTTCCTGTATAAGACTGTCAAGTCTGGATGTTTTAATAAAGATGCTGCTGGTTTTATAAACTGGCAGCTGGGGTTAAAGGGTTCCAAACAGAACTCAAGCAGAAAGGACCATATTCACCCACAGGGGCCAATCATAATGGCAGTTGCAGCAATTTTTTTAAAAAAAAGTTTAAAACAGGTGAAAAATCAAAGAGCAATCTTTAAGGAGGTTTGCAAAGTAATGCAAAAATAACCTTTTAATTCTCCTTATAAAAGACACATTTTGCATTACCTTCTTCTTCATCTTGACATTTTTGAAGATGGCATGGACCCTCCAAGTCTTGGCGAACATGGCTCCAAAAGCAGTTGTGTATCCAACAATGAGGATCCATGTCCGGACCTATCAGAACAGCGACACACACAGTCCTGTCATGTCTTAAAAGTGGTGATCAAGGCTTGAGACAACATCTGATCTGACAGGCATTTGCATTTTTTTCTCAAGTTCATTTGCAATAGCATTGTGAAACATTCTAAAAATAAGAGGCTGTCAGATTTATTTTTCATCTCTAAGTGTTCAACTCTGGGAGAATGTCACGGACCACGGAAGCTGTCACACTCCTGAGAACATTTCATCTTAATGAGAAACAAAACGCGGACCTCTCTCACTCACTTTGGCACAAAGGACACAGCTGACGTCTTTTAAAAGCTAAGAATTTGAACACAGACTACTGTATGATATCCTAAAATAGCCACGGAGCGCTTCTGTGTTCTGTTTGTTTGTATTCAACTGCTGAACATATTTGTTTTTATCTGTGTGTGTGTGTGTGAACATTTACACGGTCTGTATTCACACTTTTACACCTGGCCCTCTACATGTGCCACTTTCTTCCAATTCTTAAAAGCATTAAAGCCAGGCAGGGACGGAGCACTGGATGAAGAAGACAGCAAAAAAAAAAAAAACCAAACAAACAAACAAAAAAAACAATTAAACCATCTATTCTCAGGGAGACCAGCACATATTGATTGGTGGTGAACGGATCAACCTCGGTGCTCCTTTGCTGTGGAACCTCGTCTGAAGTGACAAGCTCTGTTTTGGCTCTGCAGCGGCGCTTCAGCCAGCAGCTCGAGACGTGCCCTGACTCTCATTACTCTGCTGAGCTTGGGGGGGGGGGGGGGCTGGTGGTGGTGGTGATATCTCAGTGGTAACTGGTTATCACTGTAATCAAAACTCTTTAATTAATCCAGCATCTGCATAGTCACACAGTAAAGCTACCTGGGGGGAGACACTTCATGTTCTGCTTGCTGGCTAAAGACCCGGAGAGAGAGATTCAATCAGTTTTCACTTACTGTTGGTAACAAAGGGCATGTGATTAGTGTTTCGGCAGTGTTCCTCATATTTGAAATAAGAAAACAGCTAAAAGCACCTCTGTCCACAGCTCTTATTTTATGATATTCTAGTATTTTATGTACGGTGTATAAGTGTCGAGGAAACTTACAGTACAGAGAGTTTCAAACTCTTTGTCAGAGACAAAACCTCCATCCAAGCCAAACAGGAAGATCGAGGCATAAGAAAGCAAGCCTCCCAGGATGATCAGGTTGTTCATGTAGGGACTGGACATTTTAATTAGTCTGGAGGAAAACAGAAGATTAGAAACAATCACTCCCTGTAACAATGCTTTGGTATGGAGGAGAGTGAAATGTAAAATATGTATGTAAAATGCATCCGCAAACAGTTAAAGGTTAATCATCATTCTTATTCTTCTATCATTCTTACATTTCAGTATCATTCAGTCTCCCGTGATTCCTTCCGTCCTTCATTCACACCCTTTTTCTTTCTCCCTCAACAACAACCCCTCATTTACTTTCCTGCTGCACTGTACACTTATCTATTTCACCTTCACTAGTTATCCTTCATCTAATCCCTGCCTCCATCCCAGTACTCTTAAAGCTGTGTTCATCAATGCCAAACTCTGACCTGTGGTTGCGATTCTTGATGTTGAAGAAGAGGAAGGCGCCGGCCATGAGCATGCCAAGTATGGTGATGGTGGAGAGGATGCTGTACAGGGGTACGTTGATGTGGCGCCTCTCCAGACGCACAAACGTACGATCTTTGGGGGGCTCCACACCTAAAAAACAGGAAAGGTGGGAAGAGTGAGCTTTAAACATAATGTAACAGTGAAGCTGTTTACTCAAGTGTTGTTTTTTTATGGTGAACTAGTCTTCCTAAAATTACAGAGTATTCGAACAACACTGGTTTTACTGGACATTTCACTTTCACACTGAGGTATCCCTCTTCACTTTGACAACTTAACCTGCCTCCTTCAAATCTTTTTCTCCTCGACCACGAAATAGTGACCCTGCAGCAGACATCCAGTTATTTGAGACCCATTTCCTGGTTCTCAGTTTCCTTTAGCTGAGTGCATGTCTCTCTATGCACCACAGTCAAGTTATTGTGGTTAGACAGTGCACTTTCTTATCTTTTGCTCTATTTTTCTCCCGCCAGTGTGCCAATCGATCGCAATAGCATCATCTTACACATCTCCACTTACTGTGGTCAGGGATGTGGAAACAAGCATCTTAGATGTTGCTGTGTAGAGCAGAGTAGAGTTTCTCTATGCGGGGCAAGGCAGAGAAGATGGAGCAAGAGAGGGAGGGTGGTGGAGGGGGAGAATAGCCAGGGGGATCGAACAAATTACAAAGTATGTCAACACAAGCAAACATGGGAGGAGTGAAAAATGGACTGGTAAATAATTTAGTTGAGAGAGGACAGTTTAGAGTGGTGAAGAACTGTGTTGAGTCCATACACCGAATGATGGTGGTGGTGTCTGAGTGTGTCTGTGTGTTTATGTGCGTTGGAGGAAGTTTGGGTTCAAGTGAGCAAGTGGACAAGAGTGCCAAGGTGGTAAGTGACGGTCCTTTAAAATACTGTGTGTATATATATATATAAACACTCATTGGATGCATCAAGTCATCTTTTTTTCATCTTGGAGATATCTACTGCCTTGAGTCAAACAGGGACACACAAGGGACTCAAGCAGACACACCCAAACACCAGCACATACACATATCTAGCCTTTTTTAATACCTTGGAACCTTATGGAGTTGTTGATGAGGTCCAGCACATCAGCTATTGCGTTGTACTCTCCAACCTTCACTTCCCGGCCCTCTGTTAAAGAAACACACACACACACATATATATATGCAGACATTAAACATTGTAGACATTACAGTTCAGTTCCAATGAAAATGTCAAATGTTCTTTATGTTTCACTGGAGACCAGTTTAAACTAGAACTGTCCCTATATTTACCCTGATAAAACTTTAAACACACTAACAACATGACATCCAAACAGGGATAGTATGTAGTTATGTGCTTTCTTTTAGGTGGGCAACTTAACTATGCAATAAAGTGCAGAAATAATGGTTCATTGATACAAAGAGTTGAAGGGCTTATAAATGTAGAACAAGTAATCCTTGTTTGGAGAAAGTGTAAACAGAGGTGTCTTTAAGAGACAACAAGTACGTCTAATTAGAGCATTAATTAGACACAGTGAGGAATGGCTCCATTTTTAAGCTGTGCAGTCTGGCACTGTGGTACAACCTCAAAGGGACCTCATATCACAGGATCTTCCAAAACCAATCAGTAACACAACAAAATAGGTTTCACTAACAAAGAATTTTACGGCTTTTATGTGCTTCTAAATACAACCAGAAAATACAGTCCCAATTATATCAATGTATTTTACCCCCTGGACGCATATATGGCAGATATCACAGAAATCGAGTTGTGATACAAACAGGCAAAAGTATAAAACAGTTCATATGTAGCAAAGGCAGGCTTTAAATGCACACAATAGAAACAATAAAAATGTCATTGGACCAGTTGCTTTAATATTGGAATAAAACATTGACTTAAGTATTTACGAGATCAAGTCCAGCGGGTGTAAGCTGCTGTACACCCCAGCCTGTAAACACCACTGTCTCTGCAGAGTGCTGCTCAAATCTCAACACAGCTATTTCAGGATTTAGTGTTTTCTCTTTTGG
>JAQNCA010000008.1:10568979-10582073 GCA_029783725.1 Acanthurus tractus
ATAGATAGATAGATAGATAGATAGATAGATAGATAGATAGATAGATAGATAGATAGATAGATAGATAGATAGAAATCCTACAGCAGTTCTAAAATGAATTTTATTTTAAAACCATCCATATAAGTTCCAGTAATGCACAAAGGACACACATGCACACTTACACACTCAAGAGGATGAGCACTTTTAAAAAGCTGAGGAGCTCAATAAAAGACTCCTCTCCTCTGGTGGTGTCTCTTTCAGAAGCAGAGAGCAAATTGGGAGATTTAAGGAGGTCTTTTGTATAAAGCACCTCAGTGTTGTTTGACTGCCCTGAAACCATCCCAAAATGATTGTGTTGATATCTGAGAAGGGGAGGTAGAAGCTCTGGATTCTTCTGTGTGTGTGTGCACATGTGTAAACTGCCAGAGGCTGAATTTAATAACACTGCTCCTCCCCAGAGGAAAGGCTCTTAACCCAAATGGCCAATGACCACAGCCCCAGTATGAATTCTGACCTGCCTGGTAATAACATGAAAAGACTATGAGTGAGTGTGTTGTGTTTGTGCATTACAGGCAGACCGGGGCACTATAGGGCCCCAAATTAGCCTCATTGCTCAAGCTTTTATATAACTATAACAATAATTGTTCTCAAAGAGGGCAGTGTTGAGGGCAGCCTTGACAGCTTTATCCATGACAGGGTTGTTTGTAACTTTATGACGGTGATTTATATGTGATAATGGTTTGAGAAATATTGTACCTCATAAGCCCAATCAGGCACTGTTAAGGCTTATTAGGCACACACAGGCACACATAGGCACACACAGGCACACACAGGCACACACATGCTCCCATACACAGACAGAAACATTGTACTAATGATGGCCTTTTATGAGGTTGTGGGAGATGTGATTTGCAGGCTGGGAAATGTGTTGCTTCTACCCACTAAAACATCATTCTGTCTGTTTGTGCTGATTACTGTGAAGCGAGTGCATGCATGTTTGCGTGTGCGTGTGTGTGTGTGCGCATGTATGTGTTTGATCTCTAATTGATCTAAGGCGAGCATGAGGTCTTACAAACACTGCCACGACCACAGAGCTGGCATTATTATCAGAACTGTAATAAACAGGCTGCCTTCTTATTCTTCTTCTCCTTCTTCAAAAAGGTCTTGAAATAATGTCAGTATTCAGCACAATATCTTTCTCTTCGAAAAATTTTAACTGAGAACAAACTGTGTATACAAACTGTTGGTGTCTCACACCTAGAGTTTGGTGTGAAAGGGTCCTTGAAGCTGGGCATGAGGGGGACTGTGTGTTTTGTGTGAGACTCTTGCTGGAACTTCGGGGATTTGGACCAGCAGAGGTGCTTCATCAGTTTGAAAAGGGGGCAAAGAAAACGATGTGTTTTACAAGAAGAACAGATGAAATAGATAAACTTATAATGATAATATAAGTACAGATAATTTGTCTTGGGCTGGTGCTCTCTGACTAGAGGCCCACATGACAGGATAGCACATAAAAGAAGTCTCTATTAAAGAAAAATGCAAGCTTTTGGACAAGGACTCTTCTGAACGTTGTAAATATGCAGTACCTATAGCACAGGTCAAAGAGGTTGTAGATATGGGTGCTCCCTTTGAAACTATCAAGGATTTTGACATATGTGATGATAAAGGGTGGTGCATCGAAGTGTAATTGTCACAGAAAAATGACCTTTTCGATGAAAGGATATTTTGTGAGTCTTTGGTGTCAGCTTTCAGAGCTTAGATCACCACAAATACTTAACATAACACTGCAAGAAACACTGAAATCCAAACTTATAATGCTGCTTTTTAAATTAAATAATTAAAAAGAGGAAGTCAGTTTGCAAATCACCCATATCTGAGAACTGAGTAAGGTAATGCATATATGATAGGCCTTCATCATGCAAAAATTTGTGATGGTGAGACTAAAAAAGTTTTAAGAGATACATTCTACCTGAGTTCTGAATGCAAAATAAATGATAAATCATGATAAATAATAAAGCTTTTTGGACTTAATTTAGATTCCAGGGCACTTTTCTCACATGGCATTGAATGCCAAAATTGGCCTTCAGTCAGTTAAATCTTAAAAAGCCTTGGTCTATAAAATGTCTGCTCGCATTGTTATTTAATGTTTCAAATTAAAGAAGAATAATCAGGATTGTGTCTAAGATTAGAAGGCATGTGTGGGTGCGTGTGTGTGTGTGGGTGGGTGTGTAAGCCTGCCTTTGTTCTATGATGTTGTTTTGTCAGCCTGTCCAGTAACTTGGGACAGAAAACAAGAGACGAAGATGAAAAAAAGCAGAAAGTGATGGAGAAATGAAGAAGGCTGCTTCAGAGGCCTCGCAGCAGAGATGCCTGTCTCCTCTGTGAATATTCCAGCTGGATCACAGATGTGAGCACTCTATTTGTAGATCACACGGTGACACCACCCTCCTCCCCTCACACCCCCAGTCGCAAACACACACACACACACACAAATCACAATCACAATTGCAATCACAATCATACACAACACTGTACCTAAAAAAGATCAGCCCTTCACACCGAAATCTGTGTCACCCTCTACCTCATCATATTACGTAGCTGTCGGGGAGACAGCAAACTGCTGTTGCGAGCTGTTCAGGAAACAGACCATTAGGGTGTCAGAGGACCCCCGCCCATCCCGTCCAAATGTTCTAGAAAGCTTTTGAGTCGACACTGTGATTTGCATATTTAGAGTTGATCAAGGAAGGATGGTGTTGGCTTAAAATGTCAGCCCTTAACATGCAGAGTTACACATATATTTTAGGAAAGACAGCTTATCTTCCGGTTCTTTTCCATCCATCTGTCGTGTCATCTCCCTTTTGCATTTCTTTCAGCCTGCTCCATTGTGCATACGTCACATCCTCCTCTTCTCTACCTTTCTGTCTCCCACTCCACCTACTCCTTTCACCTCCAAAATCCTTTCTCTCACTGTGCCACATATGCAACTTTCTATCTTAAGATAGTCATACTCACACCATTCTTTACACTTACATCTTGAATGCTTCTAGTTTAGCTAAGCAGCCACTTGGTCACATGTTTGCTTTGCATCCATTGACAATGCTTCTCTTGTAAAATCTATATTGGGCATTGACTGACATGCAAAGGTGGTAATTTAGCCCAAATGCATCTCTGATGCCTCGAGAGATAGTTTGGATTATTTCACCTTCACACTTTACTGCATTTATATCTGAATTTCAAGGGGGTTTTTTTGCTTCATCCAAGCAAATTCTGATCAGCCATGCGTGTTACCACCAGCAGTAAATGGAGTTAAGATGTGCAGGTTTAACATCTCAATATTGGCCTGATAATGGCCTCATTTTGTTCTGTCTCATTTCATTTCAAAGGAGAGAAGAGGAGGGGAGAGGACAGAAAAGAAAATAAGAAATCATGTGTTTGCATGTGTGTATGTGAGTAAAAATATGCTTAAAAGGCCCATCAAGCATCCATTAGTCCGAGCAGATCATTCGGGGTCACAAAACAGACCCCACAGCCATTACAATGTTGTCCTTAAGGCTCCACTGGTTCCACTGAGAACTACCCTGTTTTGCCTGCTCCAATGACTTATCATTCAGGATTCACGTTAGCTAATACACAAATACAGCTCTAAAGAAATATTACAAAAAAACGATACCAAATTCAATTGAACCCCAGTCATTTGGTTTATCTTAGAATTATCTGAATAAAACTGACCTTGAATGATTCCCCTTTTCAATGTAGTTGGATAGAACTGTTAAGTGCCCGGGCAGGATCACTTACCTTCAGCTTCTTGACATTGACACAGGGGTCGTTGGAGAAACTTTCTGTATCTGCAATCTGGATGTCTGCCTTCTCAAGCTCATTAGTTAAATCATTCCTCACCTTGGAGAGAAGAACAGAAAGAAAATGGAAAGCACATGAGCTTGGTTGATGTTTTACTATGTACAGTGCTGAATGAAATTCTCTTATTATTAATCATCCAACCCATTCTTATTGTTGTGCATGACTGTGACTGCACATTTCTCTTTCATATAGACGTTATATTCACCCTCCAAGATTTAGATTTATTCCTTGTTCTTCACACTTACTGAGCTGTACAAGGGGTTGGCAATTTGGGTCAGTCTGTTAAGTTTAAATGTAACAACAGCTGAAGACATTTACAGGTGGGAATCCTTGTTGATACAACTTCAACAACGATTAGCTGCTTGTTATAGAGAACAAGGTTTGGATCTGGTGAGGGGGCGGGGGGATATAAAAACCTCTATGAGTGACACCCTCCCAGGAAATTTCCCTGTTGTCTGCTTACAACAGTTGGTTAGCAGCTGCAGTGGTACTTGAGCCGACATATGGCTTTCCAACACCTTCCACATGCTAACAGCAGGGGTGAAAAAGACTGCAGTGTATGAGGACTTGGAAATCCCACATTTGATGCAGAAAAATCATTCATCTCATGAAGTTTACCTGTCAGCCTTTAATATCGAAATACATTGGTGAGCCACAATAAACACCAATATCACATCTGGTCTGTTGGCTCACAGGAAAAGTGGCATAAGGTTTTAGCAAAAGAAAATACAATTTAAGCTTAAATAAACTTTGATCTTACAATATATATAATATATTGATGCACAATATACACATTAGACAAATAGTATGAAAAAAATGAAGATTGAGAGAAGATGAGGTAAAGACAGATGAGGTCATGTATAAAAGTTTTATTTATTTGTTTAGTTACTTGCATTCTTCCTTATCTGCAAAGTAAGCAATTGCTAAAGTTGTCATGTAGATGTAATGAAATACATTGTAAAATTGTTTTCTCAATTCTCCTTCTAAATTAACTCTATTAATTCAATGTAAAGTTGCATCATTAACAATTTTTATTGTGCATTTGTCATAGTGACAAGTAGTTATTTTCTCAAAGTGACACGTGTTGCTCCAAAGCACAGTTTATAGACCTTAACTAGTTATTCAAGGCAGACATGTGGTGCAGTATTGTAAATGTTTCTGCAGCAGCTTTATATGTACTTTGATGTATTGATTCAGTGGAATGGTGGGTAATGGGATCAGAGAAAAGCAGAATGGAGCAGGTACCCCACTGTGATGGTGAGCTCAAGGTGGTTTATCATACTGCCTCTCACTCTCTTTCACCCCTCACAGACACACATGTTATGATTCATCCCTCTGGTTTTCCTCTTTACAGCAGCAATTTTAGAAAAATGCTTTTTTTTCAACAGCAGACATTTTGACATGTTGTGGTGTGAAAGGGAAAGTCGTAAACAATAACATTGACAATGGCTCTGGTCCATTTCAGTGTTCCAGTAAGACATGCCAGTGAGCCGACATGCATAATACCAGGGAGGACCTTGGCTGGCAGCACCTAAATGGAATGCAGCCATTATTTAAGTAACTCCTGTGTCTAACAATTCAAAATATCTGTTGTGACAAAGATTTAATGTTTAAACACTGGTTTACTGTTTCATTGTTTCAATGGTTTACTGTTTACTGTTTCGTTACTCTCTCTCTTTCTATGGCCAGTTGATTCTGATGTCCTACGGCCGTGCCCTGCAGCAATTGGTCCCTCCGACTCACCCGAGAGCTTGGCATTAGAGGCCATGTTGAGACATCTGAAAGGGTGCGCATTCAAATTGGCATGCCAAGCTCAGTTGGCAGAGACAACATATAACAGCTTACAGATGAAGGCCCTGTGTGTTTGCCCTATATTTGTCTATAACTGTGCATGAGATGTGTGCCAAAGTTAAAATTATTTTTATGTGTCCCATATCGCTTCAAAGACATTATTTTCCTCTCTTGGCAATGACTGAAATGCAAGTCATATTTGTATATGAATATTATATAGTACATAGAATCACTATCCCTTGAGTGATTCTCCACCCAAAATCGATATTTAATTTATGATTTGTTTGTAGTTTTCTTAATGAAAGAAGATGATGGGTTGGCTAAGCTTGAATTCATATTATTTATAATGACATATTGATATAATATATTTATAATGTCCTAACAGACCATTTTCATTATCAAATCATTACTGTAGATATGCTTCCAGTAGAGTTTGTGGAAAGCAACATCCAGTACTCAGTCATATTTTGAAAAAAATAATGAAATGGACAGCAGAGTGGATTAAGTGGAATAAGCAGAACAAGTGGTTTAAAAAATTCCACTGACAGTCTGCTGCTGTTTTTTTTTTTTTTTGCTCTGGTGCTATTAAAATGTATGATTTTTTGAATCAACTGTAAGTTCACATCAATAGCAGCCTTTGTCTACAAAGAAACTACAAGCTTCCCTTTTTTATCTGCCAGTTTCATGCTCAGAAGATGGATTCGAGGTGGTGCATTATTTCAGGAATAGCTGCAGTAAATCAAAGTGGCGTGAGCATATAGCAGTTAGCATCTCCAAGGATACAAATCCATGATTGCTACCACCACCAATCAGGCTGCATCAAAAAGCATCAGAGCTTTATTCATAATGCTCACATTCATTTCGTAAATCAACATGCTGATGCGTGTTCCATATTTCACAATTCTTTGCAGATGTTTGTGTGGGTTGGACCAGGTGGAGTGGAGGAAGAGACATTGGCAAACAAGTGCTGAAGGACAGGGAACACTGAAGGAGAGATCAAGGCCAGAAATGTGCTTCAGGAGGGATATACAGCGGGTTTACTGGCAGGAGAAGAGCTCAAAGTAAAACATGGGGGTTGTTAACATCATGAAAATGGCAAGAGCCAGTCAAAGTTTAATTACAAAAACTTTGACAGAAGTTCTCATATAAAAACTCACATTCAGTACAGCCCTGACTATCACTGATGCCACTATCAGTATATTCCTGTTCCTACCGCTCTTAAAATAAGACATGACACATTTTTTGAGTCATCAACTTAAAGTTTGCTGTCATCTTAAACTCAATTAAACTCAGCAATCTCAACCTTATTTCCCTCATGTCTCTAAATGTCTGCAATAATCGCCTGCTCTCCTTGTTCCCCTGGAGGGAGCTCTAAATCACCTTGTACATCACTCACTCCTGTACAAACATTTCCCCCATGTACTACTCACTGAGCTGAAACAAGAGGGAGGCCTAGATGGATCAATAGGCATAGGTTTTGCTCTTGAGTAACAACTGGCATGGTGGTCTGGACAAGTAAAAGTGCCCTATTGTGTTGGACTGTGATATTAAAGGCCTGGCTTTTGCAATACAAAAAAGACATTAGCTTTGAAAGAAACATGTTAGCTCTGTGTTTAAAGAAGTGTGTTGGGGTAAGAACACTGGTGAATGGACTAACAACCTAAAATCCAATGCAAGACAAGACATATGTATGTTATAGAAACACACATACAGATCAACACAAAAAGGTTGACACTCAAAGCAATGAAGTTTAAGAAAAGAGCCCTTGTCACAGCAGGATTTGCATTGTTTTTTTGTTTGTTTGTTTATAGTTTATGGTTTATAGTTTCGCGTTCACTTCACTGAGATGGAAAAGGACAAATGCATCTGTGCGTTCAGGTGGAGGGGAAAGTGAGCAGCTTTTCTGCGTAACAAAAATATCCTCCATTGTCTGGGGCAGCCTGGGAATCCCCAGCAGCAAACACAGGAGAGAAATAATCCTACTGCGCTTTTGGGCATGCATGCATACACACACTCACACCTACACATACACACGCACAAATATGTAGGCTAATGTGTGCGATGTATCAGTGTTTAGAATTGACATTAACTCAATTGGATTGTATTTTTATGCAGAAAATCTTCTTCTTCATCTAGCTCCCACAAACTACGTGAAGATGAGTTGGTGGATTGAGGAGGTTGTGGGAAACACCGCAATTCTTTGGGGTCTATAACAAAATGAAGTATCATGTGGAACGTTATGTATTTCTGTTTTATAAAGTAAAAGTATCAAAACGGTTGCTGACCATTATGGAAATAATTTCTGATTTATTTACTCTTGATCAGTGAATTTGTTTCAGCTTTACATTTCGAAAAAATCAACGCTCAGTGTCAGTTATCACCTCCACCTTAAGCATGATCTCAAGGTAAAGCAGCTGCACTGACTCTCAATTAAAGCTGGTGCTTCCCAAACCAATCCACGAACAAATAATCTAGCCCTAAAAATAGAACTCACAACCTTCAGGCAACAGAGAGACAGTCTAAAACGAGCACCCTGATTCAGAGTAAGTGAGTATCTTCTGCTGACTCAGATGGTGCCAGTTTGACCTGTGAGACAAATAAAACTGAGGTGGTCGACCTGAAATTATTAACACATCATTTGATGGCACGTTCACTCTTTCCAGTGACAGGTGTAACGGCATGTGTTTGTCTTTATTAGTATTACTCATTCGAGAGTGTTAGCAGGTGCATTTTATTATTCCATCTGCCTGTCACAGCTCTGTGCATGCGTATCTACACTTCTTATATGTATGGGGGCTTTTGCGATGCAGTTGATTCACAGAGAAACAAAACAAGAGGATGTGCCACATACAATTATGTGATATTTGGGGTTCACAAATGAGGAAATGAGATGGGTCCCTGCACACATCTGTCTCACATACTGAGTGCTTCTTTGTCATACAAATCGCCACGCAAATCCCTGAGTTCACTCTATAATGCTTGTCATGTGCTTATACAAACAAGTGTGACAAATGGTGGTGCCACAGCCTGATGACAGGCTCTCCAACCGCTTCCTCTGATGGCCTTACATGCCGTACAATGGCATGCATGAGTCATTCTGGAAACTAGTCTACCCAACATTATACAGTTATTTGTGAGGAACAGCAGCTGATGGCTAAAGAGAAAATTGTGAAATGCACAAACAAGCACAACAAATCAGAGACTTTTTTAGATTTTTAGCAAAGATTTGAGTGAAGGGGTGAAAACACTAGAGGGTAGTTGAGAGAGAAGATGCTGAGAAAGTAACTTCTGAGAATATATCAGTGGTCATGGTGTAATTAAACTCTAGAGCTCAGAGAGTTCCAGGTAAAGGACAGAGTCTTAATCCTGTTCTCAGTCAGGTCTGTCATCTGACTGACTGATGATTGCTGCTCTGTTCCAGGGTGAGCCCTGTTTGTCTGGCAATCTCAATAATGTTGATTGCTCTGTGTGCATGTGTGTGTGTGCGGGTGTGTGTGTGCCTGTGCTTGTGTGGACAGATACCTTCACACAAGCAAATTCCAAGCCTTTACTCATTCTCATTTCTAGCTACAATAACCTATGCCCCACCTTTCACCATTAGTTGAACATCAGTGACCATCCATGCACAGCATGCATGTGTGTGTATATGTGTGTGTGTGTGTATGTGTCTGAGTGTTTAAATGTTGCCTCGAAATAGAAGTGACAAGCTGGCTTGAGCTTACAGGTTTCAGTCCCAGGGGACACCGTACTGTATGTATGCGTGTACGTGTATGCGTGTGTGTGTGTATGCTGTGCGGTGCTGTGCTGTGCATTCCACTGACTGAATCCTTAACAAGTGTTACATAACATTAACCTTGTGAGAAGTTTCCCTGGAAAACATCGCTGTGGATCAGTAAGAGAGAGGGTTTGACAGGGAGAGAAAGGGAGAGTGGTGGAGGTGGTGGAGTGACAATAGCATCAATAATATGCTCTTTAGGCAGATGCAAATGTGCGTGTGTATACTGTATATGTGGTACAGTGCGAAGCACATTAGGCAGGTACATCAAAATGTAATACCAGACTGGTTACATATATCATCATAAATAATCGTTTGAATCATGTGAAATTACTTTTCTACATTTGTTTGGTATTATTTGTTTTCAAAACTTTTGAGAAAGCATCATGATAATGATCTACTGAAATGGCTTCAGGCTTTCTTCTGCTTTAACACAATCAAATATTTAAGATTACTGCCACATTTTTTTGAAACGCATTCAATAATGTTGCAGTTCTTCCTACAGGCAGTCCCTGGTCTCCTTTAATCTCGATATTATATGAATATCGACATGAAAGTTTCTTGAGCTGAGGTACTTTGTATCTGCACATTTTTTTCTTTCAAGATCTCTTGGGTTTGAATGTTAAATGGCAAGTGTAGAGTCTTTCGAAAAGTATGTCATAGAAGTAGTATTCAACAAGATTCCTGACCAACACAGTTCATTTCTGCAGAAAACTGGGATCTAATTGGTAATGAGTACGAATAGCAGTGTACATGAAATGTAGAAAAGACACTGAACTCAAAGAATAATTTCAACTTGGAGTATTTCCTTAAAATGTGTCTACTTTGGCTCTTGCTTGTCCAAGTTTTGCACCCCCAGCCTTCAGTTGTAGAAACTAGTAGAAAAGTTGCTTCTGTGTTAAACAAATGGACTTATAATGCATTGTATTGATTCGTTTTTTTTCTATTCTCTGGCAGCATCTAAACAACATTTACTGCTTTGCATCTCATCAACACTTAGTCTTACATGCTTCTGCGATTTCCCGATGCACCAAAAACCACCATGCTCTGAACTTGACAGAGGATTGTACAAATCATGAAGTACGGAAGCGATGCTTGCATATTTGTAAATCAGGATTAGAGGCCAATCTCGTGGCAGGTTGATTGAATCGGGCCGCCCGTCTTCCTCCCATCCTAAGCCCCTTGGCACTTTCAGGAGGGGAGAGATAAAGGGATTTAGGCTCTCTGAGATTTGCAGTGAGACTTCTTATACACCCCCCACCCCCCACCCCCCAACCCCCCCACCACCTCCACCTCCCACCCCCAGCTGCTGAGGAGATTGTTTTCAACCAGGGCCTCGAGGCAAGAGCTCAAAATATGTTTCTCAAATTTGTTTCTTTCAATACCTCTGGCATGGCTTCTTTTAACCGAATGTTCCTGTGTTGGTGATGCAATATAATGCGTGCGCTGTGAGTTTGAGTCACTACTCAAAGGCACAACAAATGTGTAAATTTTTACATTTAACCTTTCCACAAACAGTAATGTGTCTCACTTTTTAACATCTGTTCATTATGTATTATGGCTTATCTTTTGTATGGTCACAAGGGGCTGGAGTCAATCCTAGCTGACCATGAGCAAGCACCCTGGATGGGTAAACAACCTAACCTGTTCATCTTTGCACTGTGGGAGAAAGCAGGAGAACTTGGCGGTAACCCAGGGAGACATGGGGAGAACATGCAACATTCACATAGAAAAGTTAAGAACCCAGAAGCCCCTTACTGTTAGGCCACAGTGCCAACCACTGCAGGTTGGCACTGTGGCCAACCACTGCAGCAACATGCAGTAAAAAATCTCATATGAAAAACATTATTATCTCTTACAAAAGTTGTCCTCAAACAGCTGCTCCCTTTTACTGATATAAAAGTGGATAGAAACACTTTTTCCTCTTAATTGACAGTCATCTCATTGTGTTAATGAATTACTAAAGACATGAACAATTATGTAAGTGTTAGGATTAAGCCCCAGTTTTAGTTTGAAAAATGTTAATCTTCACATTTCCTCAGAATCATGGTTTAATGTGGGTGAAAAAAAATTAATCCAGTCAACTATTGAAGAATAGGCTGAATTTATTTGATTGCCACCCACTCAAATCATTTTGGCATCATCTAAATGGTAATTGCAAAACAAAAAAGGCGATAATTGTTGAGTGCTGATACTTCTCCCAATCACCACCTCATAACAAGGTAAAAAATCCTCCTGAGTCCATACTGTATTTTATAATAATGAGATGTTAATCTTTACCTTCAGATAATTACAAAGATCTTTCCAAGAAGCCCATAAGCATGAAGATTTAAAGTCAGAATAAAACTACACTGATCTTAAAACAAAATCAGCTGGAAACAAAAGTGCCATAAAGGGTTTCAAATAAATGTGCACTGGAAGTGATGAGTTGTTATTAAATACAGTATTTGAATGTTCATAGCTTAATATATCTAAGTATATAATCCACTTTCTTTAAGTTTTATGAATGCAGAATTAATGCACAATAGTAAATGAAAGAAATGAAAACAAATGACTCATACAGCTGCCTCTAATTTCCTTAGCTGCAGTGCTTTCTGTTGGAGAGACCATCTGTTTGCATCATGCTCGCTTCTCTCCAGAATACATCAAAAGTGGCTGTCATATTGTATAAAGTTCTCAGTGACATCTTGCCTTACTCAGTTTTAAGTCCACATATCAAAATGAAGTCTTTTGAAATAATAAAAAGGAGCACTGACCTCTGAGAACCTCTGGACATCCTGTGTGAGGGTCCCAACGCGGCTCCAGTTGTAGTAGTTGAGGAACTTGACTACTGCTGGGTTCACTGCATTGTCTGACGGAACGGTGCGGAAGAAGTTGGGATACTTTTTCTTGTCTGCCAGAACTGGGGTTGTTGCTGCAAAGGACAGCTGGAATGACAACACAGGGACAAAAAACAGTCAGTTCAAAGTTTGAATGTCATACTCACAGAGTAATAAATAAGCCTGGAAATGGATTGTCAGATTATTGGTGTCATCCGAAGTGTTGGTATTATCATTGAATGACAAATCTTAGGTCTGCCCTTGCTCTGGCCAGTGGCCTCACCCATTGCACCGTGGTCATGACCAGTGTACACAATGCAACTCTTCCAAATTACTTCAAATGTCAGCAAAATAGCCCCTTTAAAGTGTAACTGTAAATAGATCTGTGAAAATATCGGGTGGCCACTGATGACCTCTGTATGCATGACCTTTCGGGCTGGTTTTATACTGTGTGCATGTGTTTGTGTCTTGGAGTATGTCTAGGTGTGCAAGTCCTTCTTTGTGTGTTTGCGTGTGTTTTCATGGCAAAAGAAAAGCTGCTTAGCAATATGATTCATTTATGGGTTGGTAAGTTTAAAGCATTGCAGTTCTTTACATGCAAGCAGCTGGAATCAGATTCCTCACACACACACGCATACAAACCTAAGAATGACCTCAAACACTAATTGCCTTTTTACACATACATACTATTTAGTTTCGCAACAGCACCTTCGCACATTTGGAGCACATTTCCTGTAACTCAATTCACGTTCAAGAAAGGTACCAAATATGATGCAAGCACAAACCCTCACTGATATAAAATAAAATAAAATAAAATATGATAGATGGAAATGTTAGAGTATGTAAATTAAGCTCATACTGGTCTGGTAAAA
>JAQNCA010000008.1:10585289-10598445 GCA_029783725.1 Acanthurus tractus
GTCTTCAGGCAAATCCAAGTTAACTATTACACAATTTTGTCAGGACAGTGTGTTAAGACAGCTGGGATGAGAGGGAGCTCCAATGTATTATTTAAAGAATAGGCTAGTCTTTATCTAACTCTGAACAGCCTTTTTCAGAGGAAAAGCCAAAAATAGTTTCATGATATCACACATCTGAGTGTAGTGGCTTATGTAAGAGGGTATTAAAAAAGGCCAGCCCAAATAGAATGGTCTTTGGTGGAGAGCTCTACATCAGTGTCAGATTTACACATGCAGTGTGCACATACACACAGATAGCAAAGCAGGTTAATGCACAGGCATTCACATACTCTGTAACCCCAGATCTCTGGGATTCACACAAACTGCAGCAGCCTTCCTTTGCCTGCAGTAATTAAAACTGTGGCAGTGTGCTTCAGGCAGTTTCTCCCTCTCATCTCACCACAAGGTCACAGAGGTTCTAAGTATTACGACTGAGGATCCTTCTGGTCCCACTGAGACACAACGTTTTTGTGAAGACTGGAGGTGAATCACTGATACCATCGCAATGGTGATCTATTCAGATATTCTGCACACGCAGTGGCTTATCACATTCTATTTGAAGTGCAAAAGCTTAGCTGGCTCTCTGTTTGGGCTTATTTGAGTAACAATCAGGCTACATTGAGCGAAAATATTCAAACACAATGCTTTTGTTTTCACTCATTTTTTGTTTTATAAGTTAAAGTAAAGGATCTTTTTTAGTTTTTTTCTACATACACAAGGGTTATTTCTCCTAGATTTCATTAGGATCCATGTTAGTGAGCACATATCCTTAGCCAAGATAATCTACTTTAAAAAAAAGACGTGAAGATGCTGAGCAAATGGCATGATTTTTGCACAGATGTGCTTTAGGTTTGTCGCAATAAAAGGCCACTCATTTTCACTTACTTTATTATTGCAAAATATGGCATATGGATTTGGTGGTGCTAACTTGCTAAAATCAAGCAGACACTAGTAAATTTAAATAGAGACAAAATAAAGCAGGTTGAATAGGCCAGCAGTAGAGCAAGGCAGCCTCGAAAAAACGCATATAGAGCCAAACATTCACCTGAATCGACCTTTTAATTAAGGACCGAAATAGAATCTGTTTTGACTCTGGTGTTTTTGGTCCTGAATTTTCCGTTCTCCTCTCCTCTCCTCCCGCTCTCCTCCAGAGCTCCTTGGCAAACAGGGGTTCTGTCCCCTGTCCTCTCCACACAGCATTTGCAAATATATTATTACATCATTCTACATGTTATCATTTGTTAGAAGTAAATGTAAAGTGTCCCAAAGGCTGCAGGAAGGTCATTAGTTTTAGAGGTAACTGGTTATAAACAAAATACTTGACAAATTAAATGTTTACTCTTTTGATAGCACAATAAGTAAAGTCAGGTGTTCATAACTCATCTAAAGGTAAACATGAAAGTTGGAGCCAAATTTTATTGAAACCAATCTATTGGCTGCTTGCTGCGATCAATGTGACTAGGATTCATCATCCTAAATGCCTGTAGAAGTCACGGCAACCCATCCAAAAGATGTTGAGATAATTTAGTCTGCAACAAAGTTGTGGACCAGTTGACGGACCACAGAGACACCCATAGAGTGAGGCTCCTAGGGTGGCTGAAAATGAGCTTAGTAAATAGCCTGTCTATTGGATCGAAGCTATAACTGCTTCTGTCTGAGTTGGTTATTAGTGCTCTTTGAAAGAGTTAGGTGTTGTTAGTCAGTGGGTGAGATAAAGGTTATTTGTCTTTCTGACCACGTTAAAAGCCAGCTGCAGCTAAAGACCTAGATATAGCTGTTAAGGCCCTTATTATCAACATCCACTGCAAAATGTCTCGTTGTTTTTATCTTCTGCAATATACCTGCCTGATTTGCCATGGGATTAAGAATCAATGGTGCATAAATTAAAGGCAACAAGCCTTGCCAACCTATGAAGGAGAAATGAGGAAGATGCAAGAGTGTGTCTAATCACATTGATGGATCTAATAGCATTGATTGGTCCTAGCGGGACTGCTTCGCAATAGGATCTGGTGGTACTAATTGTGTGGTTGGCCTTTGAATAATAAAGTGGCTATCACGGAGAGGATGGATAAAAAATGAATGGTAGATAAATATCAGCGCACTCTCAGTGCTTTGCATACCTTTCATGTTTATTATATCAAAGGTGTTACATCAGTGACTTATCTGAGATGCTGGATTCGTAATCTGACAGCATCATCAGTGTGTTCTACACAAAAAATGTATAAATTCCTCCCACAGAGGGAAAAAAGAGAGAAAAAGAATTTATTCTATAATAATTCTTCTAAATGGTTCAAGTTTAAGAAAATTGATGTCCGCTAATGTTCACCACTTATCTCATAGCAAGTACTTAAAAACAAGCTGTCAACCCTTGATGAAGTAGCTAAGTAAAAACATTGGTAATACCATAAGCTTTGTGGGAGAGCTTGATCAATATTTCAACAACACACTGACAAACTTTTAAAAGATCCCAAAACAGAAATTGCAGTCCACTTTAAAAATCATTTTGTTGCTACAGTCTTTACTTTACAAATTTAAATTCAAATTTCAAAATGTCTGGATTTTGTTTTATGAATGTTTTAAGGGCTGCAATAGAAGTGCCAAAGCAAATACTTATCGGATATTAATAAGACACAATTAATCACTAAACAGTCAAAAATAAAGTAATGAATTACTTATACTAACAAAGTGATGTACACTATTGCGACAAATTGACAGAAGCTAGTCAACAGCAAATAAATTCAACATACTACAGAAGGAAGTACCATTCACAAGACAGAGAAGACACTAGGAATTTTTCTGACACAGTCATGTTAGGTTCAGGTTGATGGTTTAATCCCCATCTTAATCTGTCCATGCTTAAGTGTCCTTAGGCAAGGCACTGAACTCAGGGTTGCTACTGGCAGGGAAGGACAAGTAAGTGCATTCCTTTTTCTCAAGGCCTGGATAAGTGTGGAGAAGGAAAAAAAACCTGTGGCAAAATCAAAATAAGTGAATACCATGCTGTTTTGCTGGGGCCCGTATTGCCAACCAGACCAGATTATCCACTGTGGCAGATGATCCACTGTGGTAACCCCTTATGGGAGCAGCCAAAGGAAGAAGAAGCACTTGGGTCCACACTAGGGCCCATACTTAAGAGGGGTAATTTAAGGTCATAATGAATTTCACACACTTACAGTCACGTTACATGGGTGTCAGACCTTGATTGAGTGCACACCATAATAACAGACTTTGAAAAAGTGCTTTGAGGCTACAAGTCAGAAATGAAAGAAAAGGTTTGATAATCACAAAGGAGTGTATCAAACAACTTCAAAGGCTCAACCCACTGATGCCTATTATTTCTACCCTCACCCACGACACGACAGACTCAAAGCCCATCCATCCTGACAGAGCCCTGAGATCCCGTGCAGAGTAATAGCTAGGTAATAGTAGTGCTGTTGATCAGGAAGCATGGAGGTGGTCCTGGGGTTTATTCAATATTCAGGAGAGGCATTTGGCGCACCACAGGGGAACTCAGCTGGAGAGGTGGCAGTAGGGTAGAGGCTTTGGACCCCACGCTGACCATATCCAGAACTCATTAGCACCAGGATGGAGAAGAAAGAAGGAGATGAATATCGCAGGTAGATGGTGGAGGAATAGAGTGATGGGCAACAAAGGAAAGAAGAAATATGACATAGAAATTATTTGCCAGTCATGAATTGCTATGTTTGCATCTGATTATTGATTTACACAGCATAGTGTAGTCAGTATGTATAGGCTGCACAAGAATAAGCAGACAAATAAAATATTTATGCGTATCTAGACATGATTATCATATAAGCAGCCAAGCATGTGTTGGTGAACAAACAGCAAATCATTGTCTCCAATAATGGAAGGGATGCGAGTCAGTGCACTAAAGTCATCTCATTTTGGAATTGGAGATTAAATGGAGAGGAGCAGATCTGTTCGACACCTCTGCAATTCAGTTCTGCAGTGCAAAGCGATGGAGGACATATTGATACATGGATTGAGAGTAGTTGGAGAGAGATCAGATGTACCACAGCACACAGAGAACAAAGTGGCTTTAAGTCCACACTATGCGCAAAGGGATGGAGACATATCAGTTTCCTACACAGGCTTGACAGAGTGTGTGTGAAACAAAATACACAGGGGCAGTTAACTTAAAAAACAAACAGGAAAAACCAACATGATGAGCCAGATAATTTAACACTGATATATATAACAAATATATATAACAAAATATATATATAACAAAATAAACATTGATTAGCCAGAATAATTGTAACAATGAAAGTGATAATATACTGGAACTACTTATAAAACTAGTGCCTTAACAGCAAGCCTATATGATGTTATCAAGGCTCATAAGACAACAAATAAATTTTGCTCTTGCAAGGTACAGTATAACAATAGAAAGCCATCAAATGTAAAGCAACAATTTTACATTTCTTAATTTTGAATCAAAGGTTGCTCAACACCATTGAAATGACTGTATAAAACTATCAGGAACTGTTATAGAATCATAATGACTTGTCAGCCAGCTAAACTCAATAACATGAAACACCTAAAGAAATGTAAAGGCTGTATGTAAGCCAGGCCTCCAGTGTTTATTGGACTCCCACACCTACACCTGCACACATAAACGCACACTTGTAGGTGGGCATCACAATCGATTTTACAGGGTATTGGTTTTTCATTTTTCGCTAATGGCTTGGAGCTATTTGAGATGAGACGCATTAGCCACATGTGTGTGTGTGTGTGTGGGTCTACACTAACTGCTGTATGCGCCAGGCATCCACACAGTAGCTGGAGAACAGGATGTGGAGGTTGATAGCAGTGGTGCTGGTAAATAGATGATATGAGTACATGTAGACGTGAGAAGAATCTATGGTAATAACTGAGGCTTTTGAACCTAATTAAAGTGATTTTTGTTGGCATACTGTCTTCAAAACCAATTAAAGAGAAAACATGGAACATGATGAAAATAAAATTTTGTATAATGATACTAATACTAATCATGAAAATAAGGGAAAAAAATCCCAACTGCCTTTAAGGTAAAACACTCACTGATGTTTGCAGACAAAATAGCTAAATGATCAACAAATTCGTAAAATTGATAGTGGCATAGTCCATTTTACAAATATTTTAATGTTATACATTTTGATAAGTTGGAACTTTAAACCCAAAGTTTTAACAATGTTCCATCTTAGAAAAATCTAAATTTTATTAAATGCAGCAGTGTGTTTCATTTTGTCACCTGCTGCTAGCTTCTGGGGGAACGCCAGTCAGAGTGTGAAGAAGGAAGTTAGCAAAAGTGATTAACTTAAAGTGAATAAAATTTCAAAACATTTCTGCCTCAGGGAGATTTTCATCTGCAATAGTGGCCTTTAAACAGTAAAATTAACAACTACCATGACCTCACACTGCTGCACAATTTCATCAAACTTTGTCTTTTGTTTTTATTGTTTTGCTGGAGAGACTTCAAGCAGCAGAAATTACATCTTGTGTGTTTACCTTTGTACCTTTTCCTATTTGGGCTTCAATATCTTGTTGCCAGCATTGTTCAACATTTCATCACTACTTCTCCAAACTGTTTATATTAATGCTGGGCTCATTTATAAAGGTTTGGGGATGCTTAAACAAATGGCGCACAGTGTAGTAGATGTGTATCAATAATTATTTTCCTGTTGTTCTTGGAGTTTTAAAAAAAAAATACCGTTTCATGGCCAAAAGTACAAGGGATTCACATGTTTCACTTTCAGAAACAACTATGAAAGGCCTTTGAGCAAAACCTAGACCCTGATACTCTAATATAATGTGGCTGGACACTGCATATCATCACATACCATGCCCAATGACTGGACTCAAAACAGGTGAGTGATGTGAAGGCTGCCTTCTCTCTAATAGCTCATGGAATGCTGTAGCTCATGCCCCAACATGTCAACCATGTTGTAAAGAATGCCAACATGTACACACCCACCCATGCAGAGGGACTGAGTGATGTTTGTTTGTGCTCATTGGCCTTGCACAACACCCCACAACCTTGCTCTTATCTCAGGGAAATCCTTTAAAATTGCTTTTTTACCCTTCAATCTTCGCAGTTAGGCCTTTCCTTCCAAATATCTGCATCTGACCTCACTATATGTCACCATTCTTGACAAATACCAACCTAAATAACATGAGGAAGTGCCTCTTGGGGTCCAATGACAGGTCTAATGTGATTAAAATGATGTATTACATTTACATTTAATATCAGGATTGGTACTGAAGCAGCAATGCATTTGCACGCCCACATCCATTCGCATGCATCCTTACATGCATTTAAGGTTTGATGTTCATGTCAACCTTGTCTAAGCACTTGATTGCACGTTTACATTGCCACTAAACCTGTGCTGTGCAAGCATCCTACCTTTCCTGCTCTGTGTTTAATGTTTGGATTGCCCTGCACGAGCATCCAATCATACACGCACTGCTGCTGAATCACTGCTGTGCGAGGCAGAGGCTTTCATTTACTCGCTGCAGGTATTTCACTCAGCGTGCATGGACATCTCACCCACACACGCAACGCCTCCTCTTCGTAGGTCCCCCATGTTCAGTTTGGTCTACACATCATAGATAAGCGTGACAACTAGCTAAGAACAAGATGTACAAAGAGAAAATGAGGAAAGGGTGAGAAAATAGTAAAGAAAAGTGAGAATTAGGAGACAGAAAAAAAAGAGTGAGGACAGAGTAACCTGTTCTACTAAAAAATAATCTCAAAATCACTGAATCCCCCACATTTTTAAGTTGGCTATCAAATCAACTGTTTAGCATCACAATAATACAAAATCCAAGCTTTAAAGCTCAAGCTTAAGGGCAAAGTCTCCAGTTAATTATTGATAGGCTGATGGTTGCTCATCTTACTTGTTAATGCCATGTAAAGGAGTTTAAGAACAGATTAAGACGCTTAGGCTGTTCCCTCAAGCTGACCACTTAAAACTACATCACTGACACAGGCTGCATGGTGGTGTAAGCTTGTAGACTCTATTTTAAGGTCTAAGGGGACCTCAGCAGTCGACTTGCCTGACTCAATCAAATATGCAAAATAACTGGGAAGATTTGCTGAGCTTGATGTTCCCATTCAAAAAGGTTAGGTGAAACTCATAACTGTGCAAGTCTGCTTGTAAATATTCCAGATTTTAATGGCTAAAAAGTGATTAATTGGGGGTGTAAATAAAAAGAGAAACATGGCAATGCATGCAGGAAACAGTCAGCCTCTGCTGACACATCCTACATCACCAAATAATTCATGAGGGCCTATTTGTCCTACAGTATGGTATGTGCTTGGCATGTCTCATGTTGCAGATCCACAGACCATAAATCAATAATATGTGTCACCGCTGTATGTCTGGGAGTGAGAAACAGGAAAGATGGGACAGCCTCCCCCAACCCCATCTTATCACTGGCAAAAGACAAGCTAATAAGACTCAGCTTTCTTCATATGACCATCCCCTGACACGCTGCCCTTGAAAGGTGGAGATGAGTAGCATTGAAGAATTGCTATCAGAAACAGCAAGGCAGGGTATTTTCTTTCCTCTTCCAGAAGTGCTTGGGTGTACAGCCAATATTGACACAGGATTCAATTTAGAGTGAAAGAAGAGCTACAGCTTGAGAAGTTAGTTACGAAAGCATAATTATGAGCAGGATGTGTGACATAATTCTGTGAATTTTCGGTAACAAATGACTGACAGCCAATCTGTGCGACATGGGAGAAATATGACAGCTGTTCCACCATTTCATCATACTGGATTTGTATGATCACTTTTTATGGTCTTACTCATTTAGTTACACTGTGTCACTGCATGCTAGCCAAACCTTAGACACAGAGAAAAATCAGTGAACACTCATAGAGAGGTGGGAGGCGGGGGCTGTGAGTGATGGTATTCTGCTGCCTAGCTCCATAACTATTCTATTTATAAATTGAGATTTGATACCCTAACCTGAAATCTCACTGTGCTCCCTGCTGCTGCCACTTGGCTGCCTATGAATGATTAATGAGCAGAGGCTGAACTGTACAGACCATTATTGTTCTTTTCTCTCCCCCATCCCTCCTTCCTTTTCCTCTCCATCCATCGCTCTATACACTGATTCCTTCGGGGAGGCAGGGGATTACATTGCATGAGCTAGTATTTTTCTCTGCTTACTTGGCCAGGTTGTGGCAAAAAACACTGCAAAAAATGTCGATGTCCTCGCATTTGGAATCAAAGTGGTACTCCTGCCAAAATCTTTGAGTGTCAAATACCCCCTGTAGACTTAAAAAGTTGGCTGTAAAAAGGTTTCTTGTGCATGAGAAATTGCAGCTGTGGTCAGCATAAAGGCCATAAAACTTATTCTCTCAATCAGCTTGTCTCTATGAGTAATGTGCTCTCCTGCATGAAAACTTTTTTTCTGCTGAAGTTAAAACAGTTTTGGATGTTTCATGACCATAATACAGAAATATAAGACGAGTTCAGCATCTACAGTCAGATGAGGAGATTGATTTCACTCTCAAGTCCGTACTTATAGTTGGTAAGGTTGGAGCCAGGATCAGGTCAGCCTAGGTTAGTTAATGTCCGCTTACTGACACGTCACATCTTATTTGATTATCTATGAGTAACCATAATGTAATTTAAAAAAGGGATTCAGCTGAGGGCTTTTTTTTCTGGTTAAGCACCATAACTTTACATAGTCTTGTCATCATGCTAAAGTTATCAGGCAATCAGTGAAGGAGTTGCTGTGCCTTGCCAAGAAAAAGTATACCTACAAGTCTGATACCTACAGCACTTAAAATGCAGGACACAAACTCCTTCCCACAATCTCTATGTAGTAAAACAATGTGTCACAGTTATATCCGTTAAAATCCATCGTTACTGAGAACAGCTGTTGTTTTCTGAGCGTTAAAAAAATAAAAGCTCTTTACAGCCTCCTTACATGGTTCCCAAAGGGTTAGTGTTTCAAATGATCTGAGATCTGGGATGAGGTGAGGAGCGCTTTTTTGCCTGCAATTCAATCCACTGGTACAAAGACAACAACATACTAAATTAAAAAACACCACACATACTTGGCTAAGTGTTTTTCTTTTTTTAGACATGTGCGGTCTGGCTTCTCCTCATAAATGGTTTTCCTTCCGCTCTGGCTTTTTTTCACCTGCAGTAACTTCTCTTATTCTAGTCCCTCTATCAACTTCCTCAGAAGTTGCTTCACAAAAAAAGATTGCCAGCGTGTACGCAAACAAAACAAAACTGATTTCAATGCACAAACACGTACCGCACGTTCCTGCTCTAACACAATGTTGTTTCATCTCTTAGTCCAAGGAAATAAAATGGGGGAAGCTGCAAGAAAATTGCTTCCTGGAAAAATCAGCAGCCCATCTTCCCCCTGAGGAGGAACATACGTGTTTACTGATGCTTAGTAGAATATTAAAATATTTGATAAATCTTACTGGGTAATATTCATTCTATGATAGGTTATATATGGGCAGTTCAGGGAAAGCCCACACACAGGCGATTCATGTTGTGAGTGGGCAAACATTTCACTGGAGACAGCCAGCATTTGCAAATTACTATCTTTTAAGTTGGCAGACATCTAGTTTTCTCTCTCTCTCTCTCTCTCTCTCTCTCTCTCTCTCTCCCTCTCCCCCTCCCGTTTGCTGGAGAGAGCATCTAGAGCCCATACTTATGGGACTCTATCGGTCCCATTTGGTGCAATAATATTCGGATGTGACTCCCCCCCCCTTTCTTTTCAATTAAATTGTTAATGAAGGCAAAGATAAATAAAGCATGGGTACACAGTACAGACATGGCGTTTAGGAGAAAGAGGAAGATGGGAAAAACACAGCCTCAGTGCCAGAACGAGAGGATGCTGGGAACACCCAGATGGTTCCAGCATCGTCTCCCTCTCTCATTTTTGTTCTGGGCGAAAAAAAGAGGATGCACACTGATTGCTCATAAACAGTTAAAGCTCACCGGAATGAGACCAAAAAGGAAATTTCAGTTTTACGCTTTCTATTATATTCTTTTTCCCCTTGCCCCCATGCACATGATCTTGTGGTCATGCCTGTATGTCTGTTTTAGCCCGACTAATGTCAGGGTCGATACTAGGTTATCAGAGATTTATCGTTATTGCTAAATTGCAGATGGCTGATAAAAAAAATTTGAGTTTGCTAGAGGAGATTCAGATAAAGTGCTGCCATTACATAGTTTCTCCACCAGAGACTGCACACAAGTTTATTTTGCCTCTATAAAATGCCTCATCCAGTATGTAAATTGCTCTCAGTTCTACATTAATTGATTACTAACTGTTGTATTTTTATAACGTTTTTATTTAAAACTGAAGTGTCTGCATCAGCCTCATAAATCCATTTTCTGTCTGGCTCTAATGTCTGTGCCTATGTGTGCATCTGTATGTGTGCGTCACTACCTCAGTCCCTTGATCGCTCAAGCAAAAGATTCCATTACAGACGTTAGGCAATATGCAATCTAATACAGCACTGCAGCACTGCTGAAGCTCCTGTGACTTGTCCCAAGTCTGAGAAGAAGCTTGTGGTGGGAGGGCCACTATAATTGGTTATACATCCTTGAAAAGGCTCCCCTGATGTCAATATTACTCAGACCACCAAGCCCATTTCCATCTTTCAGGCTCTCTCCCTTTCTTTCTTCATTCACAAAAAAGACAATAACATAATCCAGCAGATTTATAGCGACTGCTCTCCCCTCTTCCGCCCTCCTTCTCTCATCTTTCCTTCTCTCTTCATCTCTGTCCATTAGACGGCTAATTTGATTTGCAGGCTATCTCTTCTCTACTTACAGCAAGGAAAGAGATGGCCTGGAGTTATCAGTCACGAGATGAAGTGGCTGAATGTGCTTTTACTTGCCAGTGTTTCCGTGTGACAAGCACCTCACCCTATTTATACTGTTGTTTAAGCTTAACACGGTAAATAATTTTAGAAAATCCTTAAGCAATTCAAAAGTAATTTTTATCTTGCTTCCATTTTATTTCATTTTCATTTTATTTTTCATTGCATTTTATTGTTTTATAAATATTCTACTGTGTACCACTGTTGGTAAGAGCGGGTAAACTGAGTCAGTTTCATGAGAATAAAAGCTGTGAAACCATAATGAGAGCAAGCACACAGCAAAGACAGTGGATGTGTTTAAGTATTTTTTAAGCTTTTTTTCAATAGGCCAAAGGTGTACATTTATCCATCTGACTGTGATAAACTGTCACCAACAGTGTCTGCAGATGCTGTCTAACAAAATTTTTGTTGTTTTTAGCCAGGAGGTAAGAGTAGAGTGTTGTGTTTGGGTCACTAAAAACTGATGGGATAAAATCTGAAGGAAGAACAGCAGCTGGGTTAAAAAGTGTTTGAATGACACATACTGCTCTAGCTCTGTGAGGTGCTAAACTGCCACATAGAGACGTGTAACACACACATCAGATAACGGACAGAGATCAGCTTTGTGTTTGACACAGAATTTGGGGCTGGTCATTGCCGACTTTACTCTCAGCAGTCCATGAAGTGATTGTATACAAGGAGAATGATGAAAATGAATTAATACATTAAGGAGCAGGTTTAAGACTTCATTATAGGCATGAGCTGTACTTATAGGCCATTCACATTACACACTCCATCATATTCCATTCCATTCATCAGGAAATGGGGGGAGAGTCTTTGCCAACTTTCTTGTAGCTGGGTGGGCTGGAGGGCAACGTTATCACTCACTTGATCTGAGATGAGTCTCATAGCAAGTGCTGCAGGGAATGCATTATGCATTACTTTGAAAACACTCTCTAGAGATATATTAAGAATGACAACAGACTTGTTCGTGCTTTGATTAGTTGTATGTTGAATGATGAATGTAAGACTCGTGCTGAAATGCACACGCAATTTCAGTCAGATACAGTTAATTTTACATTCTAAAGACATTCCCTATTAACTGTTGTATGTTATCTGTGTGAGGATATGTGGGGAGTTTGAGGAGTATTTTAGAGATCTGAATAGTTTAAAGGAATATGGAAAAGGTGTCAGACATAGCAGAGGACACTGGGAGTGTTGGGAAAATATCTTTGCTTAAGGTACAAAAAGGTTTCTGACACACTTAAGAACTACTCCCAACACCTTAGAAGTATTTCTGTGAGCATTACTGGTCCTGTAATGGCCCAGCGTTCAAGTCAAAAGCGTGCATTCACACCACATTATACTCACAGTAAAACAAGTACATATGTCTGATTTGTGAAAATAGCCTCTTTAAACGCAAAACTGCTAGCAGGCAGAATCAACATGCTCTCTAATCTGCTTACAACCCAGCCTCACTTCCATCAGCAGCACAATGTGTTAGGCTGCTCAGAAAAAATAAAACCCAATGTTGTTGAAAATCCCAAGAACGGAATTGAATAATCAAATGTGGCTCTTCACTCTGGTCCTCACCTCCCAACACGTGACCTGTGGTGGGCTTGCTGGATTATTGCTGAGAGATTATTCCGCCTGAACCAGAGGGGACCCATACCCCCTCCTCTCAGATGCAAACGAGTCAGAGGCTGGATACCTGACTGGTTTCCGTGATTTCAATGCAACACCTTCAGTGGACCTGTTAACTAGAGACGCACACACTGTACATGTACTGGTCCTTTGAAATATAAATAAAACAATATGATTTTTCACTCAAAGCAGTGGGTCCTGCTTCTCTTGGCCTCCAGAAAACTTATTGTATGATTTGTCTCAAAAAGCACAATAAGCATATAGCACTGTAAAAATCAATTAGATTAAGAGAAATAGAGTGCAATTGAAAAAAAAGGACAAACAGACATAAATGGAGGCAAACGTTACATATAGTATATGATGCCTGTAAACCTATTTGCAACAGTGATACTACATTTGCTTGGATTTCATAACTGGCACTGCATTATGTTCATTACACCCAGATATTACATAACATGCTTTGCTGTGTCAAGTACAACAGCAAAGGGCTTTATATTTTGGAGGGAAGGAAACGCACTTGGTGCACACAAAGACAATGAGAAGCAAGGCAGCCAGTCCTGTTAGCCACAATATATATATAACTTATATAAAATAACTTTTTTCATTGTTAAATGTGATATTTCT
>JAQNCA010000008.1:10598545-10628047 GCA_029783725.1 Acanthurus tractus
GCAGCCAGTCCTGTTAGCCACAATATATATATAACTTATATAAAATAACTTTTTTCATTGTTAAATGTGATATTTCTGTTCAAATGTCATTGCTAGTACCTTCAAAGAAACTTGGACCGAAGTGTTAGACACAAATATATATTTTAATTCTCACATACAAATATTGTGATAATACTGTACTACACATACTACATGCATGTCTACATAACGGTATCTGTCCAGTTAAAGGTTTATTTAGTCTGCTAGGTGGGCCCCTTAACATAGAATTTCACCCATCCTGGCCTGTGTTGAGTCAATCGCAGACAATTATCTGGTACTTGGTGGGTTTAATACCATGACCGACTGAGGAGCATTAACAGCCGACATTTGAAAATTCATGTGTACCATACTTTGCTTACTTGCTTTACCTTACTTTTGCTCTGATTGGTTGGACCAATTCTGCAGGCTTACAAAACTGAAATCAAACTTTAAATCTATGCAGTGCTGATCAAATATGAATCCAAATTCTGTTACTGCCTTGCCTATTCCCTGCCCTAAATCCTTTCAGATACACATCTTAGTGTACTGTTTAACTGGTAATGGAAAACTTTCGTGACCATGTTGCAAATTTTTTGCCACTTGAAACTGAACCAAGAATCGCATCACAACCAGGCATGTGTAGCATTGCTTCACATGCTTTGTTGCTCTGACTGGTTGCAGGTCACGTTTCATTGCTCTGATTGGTTTTAAGGGGTGGCTGTGGCTCAGGAGGTAGACGAAGTCATCATGTACAAGTGTACTTGGGCAAGACTATAGAAAGTAGCTTTGGTTGACAAAATTAAGAAACAACAAAAGAGAAGAGAAGCTCAAATGGACTAAAATGGAGAGAAAGAGCGGACATTAAAAAGAATTCTCCTCAGATAAAACATCTCTCCTGGAACCATGGGGCCACTGGAACTGGTCCTGGTGTGCCATTCATTGTAAACACACTGTGATTGCACTTTGCTGTTGTATTGACGTTGTGTTAAATCCAGTCCAGTCACAGATACTCACAGCAAGCACATTCCTCTCCCCTCCACCCCCTCTGCCTACCCTTGCCCCACATCCTCATGATCAATCTCCTCACACTGCCACACACAGACTGCTGTTTAACACTGAAGCCTTGAAGACGTTTGGGGCAATGGTTAATAAATAGTTCCAACAACTGTGGAGACACTGCCAAAGTGCTGGTGGCATCAGCCTCGGGGCATTTGCGAAAAAACTAGGAAAGGTTTCATTAGCTTGCTACTTGGTGCGCTCAGAATGAATTCACCATGGAAAACCTTGTGCATTGTCTCTTAATCAAAGATATGACACCAACCTTGAGATGTCAGAAATGATCTTATTGCTAAAATCTTTACACTTAATTGTATCCAGACAATTTTTTTCTCTGCTGGCCCTTAATATGCTCAGCATGTTCCAAAGTCTTTGAGTAAACACACTTACAATTGTCACAGATGACAAGAATAAGCGTTGGTTTGCAAACATCAGAGCAACCACTCCCCGCTCTTCAGTGGGCTGGAACAGCTCTGTCTGAGATCACTCATTGGCTTCTGATGAACCTCTTATCTGCCTAAGTGCCATCTACACACCCATTCACATAACATAGTATCTTTATTTTTTGCCTCACAAATCCCACTCCACATTCAATATTCACATTTTTCATGAAAACATGAGATTTTTGTTTGTGTGTAATTCCAATGCCAGAAAGGAATAGAGGCAAGTTATTTTTTAAGTTTTCTTGTGTCAATGGTGACATCCTCTCTGGTTTGAACTGCAGATAAAAAGCTTACAAAAGACCTTGCTTACACATGCAAATACCTATGAACACAGGCGATGCGCATGCATTCAAGAGTGGCATGCAAAGCTGCCTGCAGGCTTACTCAAATACTATCAAATCTACTCCCCCTTCCGCAGTCTTGGTGTCTTTCCACGTTTTAGCCTTCCCTATGCTTTCTGACTGTATTAGTACCTTTATTTGATTATTCACAAAATGCATTACTGTGCTGTGCTATGTTTCTTGCCCTTAGGGGAGGCTATACTTGCCGGTTTTTCAAAAGAGAACAGAGAAGAGCAGATTCCTCTCCACTGTTCAACAGCCGTCCAGTCCTCTGGGCAACAACTCTGCTGCCTCCCTGCTTGTCAGAACACCTCTTTGCCATGCAAATTGCTTTGTTTTTTGACACTCTTGCTCTTCCCAAGCATCCTCTCTGAGCAAAAGGCAGTTTGGAAAAAGAAGAAAGGTCTTTTCTCTCTATTTCAAAATTCAGCTTTTGAAACAGTTTGAGCCCATGCTGACAGGGGAAACGCTATGTTCGGGTGGATTTATGACTACAGGGTCAGAGGGTTGGGTTTTCCATCAGGGGGCTTTTTGTTGGTATGGGGGGACTGTATCTAGCAGTAACTACCGATTGAGTGGGTATAGCTTCGAACTGAATTGGCAGAACTGAATAGTTTCCATAATGGGTACCTCACAAGTTATTGACTGCTGTATGTTCCTGAAATGAGGTGTATGTGTGAATGTGTTTATGAGTTCTGTCAGCCACACAGGAATGGGTTTTAGGCTGAAAATTAGGTTCCTACTACTGTAGCAGTGTTTGCAGTGCATGATGATGTTTTTCTAACTCACTTTTTGAAACAGTCTCAAATTACTAAACAGGGTTTTTCTCTTTCCCAAAGTTTGGTGGATCACACTGGCACATCTTTTTTTTGTCAAAAGGTTAAGTATTTCAGCAGTTTCTTTAATTTTCTAATTGTAACAATCAGAAAATCTTTGTTTTAAATGGCAAAAGTAGCCATTAAGGGAACAGCAGTCAGCATCCCGTTGCTTGTGCTTGCACTCTGTAGGGTATCTGGCCGCCCCACAGCACACGCTAACAAAGCAATTTGCAAATGGCCAGTCAGCCAATTTTCTAGCCAGATCAGCCCTGGGAGTCTGGACTAAAAGCTGACTTTATCTGGTCACAACAATATTTTCCTATACAGGCCAATTTCGTTAATTTTTTCCATGCTAGCAAGAAAGTTAATGTAAGCTATCATTAGGGTTAGGGTTAGGGTTAGGTTAGGCTTTGACGTAAAGCTTAGATTTTGGACTTTTTTGGACTATGTGTTGTAGTAGATGCTGCTTGTTTGTTGATGTTAGCAGAATCCATTTCTAAGAGAAAGATAACTAATGTTGTACACAGTTTGTGCTGTAGGAGAGCAGCAAAGAAGGAGGAAAGGCACAGGGGAGCTTTCAAAAACAACACATCCATTGGGTTTCACAAAAAATTTGCCCCGAATCTTTTACACAGAAACACTCCATGTGTTGTTGTAGACCAAGACCAAGAAACCAAGAAAGTCAGGGGAGGTCTCATTTTTAGGTTACATTACAACCCCCATTTTCAAATTAGTGAAACCAAAGAGATTCTTCGCATTCTTCTAGACTGAACTTTTAAATTTTATGAAACACATGCACGCACAAACCCACAAGCTATATTTAGTTTTTTTCACTTAATACTGATCGACCTCCTAAAACTCACTTTTTTCTCTCTTACAGGCAGCATGCTTTTTTTCAGTTTCCTCCTTCTCTCTCACACACACTGCTCAATTTCGTCTCTCCATACTACTTTATTTTATTCATCCGCCTCCACACCGAGCCAACTTCCATTCTGTGTGGATTTGTGTGACTGATGGAGCTTTGAGGGGAGTGGAAGCAGCATTCACCTCCCTGGAGCGTGGCTGGAGGGTGGTTGGCACCACCTCTCTGCTACACACAAATACACACACTAAAAAGCCAGTGCCCAGGTTTTCCGCTTGCCTGCGTTAACCCAGAAGGAACCCTAAGGTGAGGTTGACATCAATAAGATTCTGCTACACAGCGGCCACAGGGGCCACAAAGACACACTATTTAAAACTAAGAATCACTTTTCAAAGGTGTTTTCTACTGTCAGTCAACAGGCTGCAAAACAATGGTAAGTAGAAATTCATCAGGTATCTTTCAAAAAGGAGGCATTAGACATTTACAATTAGTTTAAATGTTTCATATAAAAGATAGTTAGGAAAAACTAACTGCTCTTGGCAGAGAAGAAAAAATATTACGAATCAGACTTAAGTAAATCACAGATTGGTTCTGATTCACTTGCAAGTGCTTTCCCATCTTTTCTGAGAAAAAATATTCGTGAAGGGTATATGCATGCATGTGCCTTGATCCATGAAAAACAAGATCCAAGTAATGGTTTGATCAAATCAAAAGAGAAAACCTCAGAAAAGGATTTCACGCCGCATCTTTATTTCTATAACTGACATTGCTAAAAATGCAGGTCATTTTTTTGACTGGTTTGCAAATTGGCAATTTCTATCAGCTAAGATAGAGAGCTCACCTCTCTGATATGTGACTTTTCAAGGCAACACGCAGCAAAAAACAAAGGTCTAGACAGCCAAAGTCATCTATGTTTACAACATAGCTACAACAGTTGTGTAAGTAATGCAAGCGGATCCTTAAAGTGCCTTTACAACCAATACTGTGTGTGTGAGTTTTCTATTGTATGATAATCAAAAGGTACAGATAATGAGGGAAGTTAAAAAAAAAACATGATGCGATAGTCAAATCAACGTTTCATCACAACAGACAATTAAATTTAAACTACAATATGAGGCTAATCAGGAAAAAGCCTTTTTTCCTCCCAGGGTTGCTATTTGGCAGAAGACCTTCAGTACAGCTACCCGCCACACACCTCGACTTTCTCTGCCTTTCCCTCCCTCTACGATAGTCTGACCGTGATTATTTTGCCATACAATGCTTCACTGCAAACGTGACATGGATGTCAATGTGTCCCATTCCCACACTCAGCATGCTGGGTATATATCAGCGACTCATCTCCAAGACACAGGCTCCAAGGTCCTTCAATGTGAGACATGCTATTAGGTCTCTCTCTCTCTCTCTCTCTCTCTTTCTCTCTCCTTCTTTGCTCGAACTCTCAGATGTCATTGCTGTAACTCCACTTAAGTGTCCTGTGTGGATGTCATTTTCTTTGATGTTGTTTTCCGGGGAGTATGGAGGTGGTTTTCGGTGGCCTACATGCTGTCTGTATCAATATCATATAATATCTTATGACATCAGGGGATCTTCCTTCACTTACAGAATAGCAATATTCTGCAACATGGGGCCCAAGATGTAGAAAAAGCCTTGAGACCATAACTAATCTCTGATTTCGGAATCATCAGAGAAGCTATGGTCCACTGGAATCATTCTATATGTCCTTCAGCCATGCTTGTTGTTTGCCTTTAAACAGGTGGATGTGTGCCAACCCTCTAAAAGGTATCCCCCTTTGATCAACAGTTCAGTTGCCATTAAGAGAGGCAGTTGAGCAGAAGGCACCTTGAGCAGCCAGCTATCAGTCACTGAGGTATTAGGCACTTGAAAAGAGACAAGTTAGAACTAAATAACAGGACTGGAGGTGAGCCAAGGTTTAAGACCATATTTCATGCGTAAATTGAGCTACCCACAGAAATTCACGCAAGCTTTTTTTTTTTTTGCCTTCCTTAATAATCATCCATATCCACAAAGCAGAAGTGATACAGAAGAAAGGATAAACTGTAACAAAGTTATAACCACATGAGCTCCAATTTAAACCTGATACTCCTCGTTAGAAGCTCTGTAAGGCTGTATTTAGTCAAACAAGCTGTACTTAGAGCTGAAATAATCATTGAGCTGAAATGACAATGCTAATGTGATGTTTCGCACATTTTATATTTGACATTATAATAATCTTAGTTTGGTCTGTAAGCACGCCAACAATTTTAATTAGCACTAAATACAAAGTCAAAAATGTGAATTTCATTTATTTATTTGGTTGAGGAGTTTTGATGATACTGTTAGATTAAAAAGTTAAAGGTTGTTCTAGTTCACCTAAGAGTGAATAAAAAATCTTTACCAAATTCATGACAATATACCTGGTTGTCAAACCTTGTTCTCGGGGAAAATCCCACTTCCAATTTTTAAAGTTTTTTATATCTGATTTGACAGGTGATTCTGCACATGCATTTTTTATGTTCCAGAGATTATTTAACCAGGGAGATTATTATTTGACCTGGGAGGACTTGAAGACATCTTAATTAGAGCCAAAATGATGAACTGACCAATCAACAGACTGACTAATGACAGGCCAACAGTGCCACCCCTGTGAGCCAGGCCAAAATTTGGCATGGCTAAAGAAAGTGTCATCAGATTATTTATGCAGATATAGGTTTAATGTGTCTGAAATTTCTATTAAAAAAAAATTATGGGTAAATATTAACCATCCGAGTTGTAAGATGAGCTAAAGTACATCAATTTTTTCTTAGTGCAGCAAAAATATCACCACATAGCACAGATGTGGGTGTTGGTCTTAGAGCTCTGCAACTGAAGGAAAATTAATTACCAAGGGCCTGAGTCAATCAGCCATGGATTTTCAATTACCCTTCGAATGGTGGCCATGAAACAGCCTCAGCTGTGAAATATGCTGTAGAGAGGTCTGAGAAAACAGGAACCAGTCTTGGGATTCATTTCAATGAACTGCCCTCAGTACAGGTTGAATTTTTCAATGATGGCATATGATAGCATCTGGCTTTTTCTGTCGAGGGCCACTTCACCGAGCAGAGACAGAGAAAGAGAGAAAAACAAGAAGTGGCCAAGAACTTGCCATAGGGGAAATGCAGAGTCTGTCCAGCTGTACAGAAAACTCTCTCCCTCTCTTTCATGGCCTCCCTCCCTCCATCTTACCTTACTCGCTCTGACTTTTCAATTTCCAGAGACCTGCAGGGGCCAAAAGGCTAGCTCAAAGAAGACTGTAAATTTTTAAAATTCCATCTCCCGGGTTGCGAGGGAGACAGAGTCAGGGTCTGAGGTGGGTTGGCAGTCAAACAAGTAACATGAAAGACCTCTGAGCATGATGACACCGAAGACAGAATATCACTGAAATGTTTGGTTTCTGCAGGGCAGTGTTACACTTGTGCAGAATAAGATCGTGCCAAATAGATGCTGGAATATTGGAGGGAATGAGATGAACTCTTCTTCTGATCATGTAAGAGCTCAACTCAACTTAATCAATATTTATATAAGGTGAGATTGTAAGGTTTTCTATCTGCCAAGTTGCAAAATGTCCACTGATTAATATCATCCACTTCAATGCAATACTAAAGATGCTAACCCATGTCTTTGTAGTCACAGATTTGCAGTACTCCTATATAGTTGTTATATATTAGTAAGAAACACAACAAAATCAAGGTGGTAATTAGGTCTGCATTCAAAATGGACTATGCAAGGACAGGCTGTAACATGTAATCATTATATCAAGGAAGTGTGGTTGATGACATGTAACTCTAAAACAAGCGCCTAAAAAAAAAAAAAAGGTTGGTGATTATATATTTTTTGGATGGATTCTTTACTCAGATTTTTGCTTGGGGCCAAACAAATTTTGTTGTATTTTAATTATCTATTTTTTTATTTTACCAGATTTAATCTTAGTTAAAATACTCAGCAATTATTCTTTGGCATTTACTATATTAAAAATCACTCCATTATACTAAGAAAAAATGACAAACAGAAGTCCTTCTTAAACTTAAAGCGCAGGACTGACTGCTTTGGTAAGAATGTTTACATTTAATAAACTAAAGGAAAAAAAAAACCCTCTGGGCATATGAAAAAAAACATGCTCAGAGGGCCAAAAACACAGGTTGAAAAATAAAACCAAACAAACTTGATGAAAAAATAAATCCAAACCTATTTCCCTATCTAAATACACATGCCCATGTACTTTTTTTTACAATTTATGAGAACATGAGTTTGGTGGATAATCCGCTGTGGATTGTCAAAGAAACACAAAAGCTATGAAAAAATAATGTTTTATACATAAAGTACATTTAAACATGTAGAACACTTTTGCTCTCAAGGACACAAACAACCCCTCTTGTATTCTTGTTTATTTCGTTGAAAAGAATTTTTATCCTGACAAGTGCACTGGTTATTACAGAAGTCTCTCAGACTACAACAGTAAGGACTTCATTGCATGGACCTTTATAAAAAGTCTTTGCTAAAGTTGAAGCTTAGTTAGCTTGACTGTCCTCACCCTCTCACCTTCCATTAAATTTCTGTATTTTTTCCGCATTTTGTCTCAAAGTTTTTGAATACAGCCTAGTGTTTGCTTCAAAACACTGACTAATTAAACATACATTCAGCATTACCCTTAAACATTTTAGTTAAGTTAAGCCCCCATTGTGTCACATGAACAAGCTGCTTCAACAGATGATGCTATGAATTTTCATATTACTCACAATAATGTCAACATTGACAAGAAGAAGCAAAGTGCACTACCAGCAGAGGTTATCTGAAAACACTGCTGAATTATTTGGAGGATAACATCAGTAAATTAAACCAACAGATTTAAACAAATATGATTGTATGTATTCTCTAGGAACAATACAAAAATTTGGCAGATTTAAGCCCCCATTTATACACAAAGGAGACACAGCTTTATGCAGATGAATGGAACTTTACCCCAATAATCTGCAAATATCCGTTAAGAAAGGCATCGGTGTGTGTTCAAGGGTTCACTGCTTACCCCATAATTATTCCAATTAAGCTGATTACTCCTACTGTTCTCTGCCGGTGGGGGAAAAGGAAGTAAAGCCACAACAGAGCCTGAAATCAAAGTTTACCTCTGCAGGATAAACACCCGGCCCACTAAAATGTCTTTCCAAGCTCCATAGTTTGCTCTGAGTCTCCCGGTTTGACGGATCAATGAATGCAGGCTGGCGAGTTCGGGGGGATGGGGGTTGGTATGGATGATGGGGGTGATGGGGGAGTTGTTCAGGAAACCAATCGATGAAAAAAAAAAAAAATTTTAACTCATAAGTGAAACATTGTTGTCTTTAAATAGCCTCTATGAATGCACTATCAAGTTGCCTGTGGCAAGTCTCACACACTACCTTATGCAATTAAAATCACTGTGGAATTCATGAGAGGACGCAGCGTGAACCATAAATCAGCACTGTTTGACATGATGATAAAACCATGTGAGGTCCAAACTGGGAGTTCATACTCTTTCTAGCAGCCTCAAAAGCTTGTGAGTGTGTGTGGTTTTTGCAGTGTGTCCTAATGACACCACAGAAGATGTCAAGATTATTACTGGCCAAGTAGTAAGCCAGATAATGTGGTGAAAGTGTGTGCATGTGTGGGGGGGTGAAAAAAGAAGAAAGTGCCGGTGGTTACTTTCAATTATGTGCTTATTCATTTTTAATGGTGTTTATTGGAGCTTAAGGTCAATGGTGGTGTGTTTATGTGCGTTTCCTAACACTGAGGGAGGCAGCCGGCACCCTGCTGGTAAGTCTGTGCTGTCTCTTTAAAAATGTACACTGTTCCGCCACAGGAAGCGCTGACCCCCCTAATCCTTAACCTATTGAGCAGTAAATATCAGGTAACATTGCCAATAAAATCCCACATCACACAATCTTGCTTTTTTTCCACAACCTTCTACAGTGATCCTTGAGAATAAACTCTGCAATATCTGCTTTATTTAGTGGGAGAAATCATTTCAGAACCACCGTAAATTTGGAGTGCTTCATTTATTTCCTGTGCGTAGGTGCACAAGTTCTAGTTTGGAGCACTCTGAATGTGTATCTGTACATGTATCTATAAATACCCTATGTGTTCTCATGAGTTAGATGTGATGGATCTGGTTTCAACACTGAGATTCATCAAGCAAGACTGAAAGTGCTTGAAAGGCCAAGTGCTGGGGTGTGTGAAGGGCACTTGATATTGTATCAGCTTTTACAGGGGATGAAAAACTCACGCAATTTTACTGTGATGGAACTCCAAGGTACCTGTATTTCATGCCTGATTTCGTACGACTAAGACTTGAAAGCACTGTCATCAGTTTATGTAAAAATACAAGTGCAGGTCTTCAGAAAAGCACTGCAGGACACCTTTGAACTGAAAATTAAGTATCACCCTCTCAAGTGTAAAAGATGGTATCAGAAATCGGATTTAACTTACTGAATTCACAGCTTTCAGAGGAAAAAAGACGCAGTCAGTATGCAACGTATAAAACATTAAGAGGGCAATGTGAACCTTTTTTTAAAAAAAAAAAAGATGATGTTCTTTTGTTTGTGATTGCTTTACAGCATTTTTTCAGTATTAAGACATATCCCATGTGTGTTTTGTTTAATCTGTAAAACAATTCAATCAACAAATGCAACCAATTATTTATTATCAAAAAAGTAATACAGTTCATGGGGGGATGTAACTGCACAGAACCAGACTACAGCAGGCAAGCTCCCTTTCATTCTTCAAGATTTAAGACTGAAAAATAAACCAGAGTTTAACGTGTCTGCACAAACCAATCACTGGATTTGACAAAATTCTCTATTTTCCTGAACATCAAACACTGAAACAAGAAACTGTAATAATAAAATAAAATTTTTGTTCTGCAACTGCATGTGGCATGATTCCAGAATCATGTAGAAATATTGTTGGAAAGTTATTTTTCTTGTTCCATTTTCCATGTTTTTTGTTCTTCAGGTTTAAAAGCAATGACAAATTATGTCATTCCAGCATGTAGTCAGTTCAACCATCTTGGTGTAAGAAGGTTCCAGTAGATGTCTCAAGGACAGCGAGCGGTGTCAATCATTTGATAAACATTGCACTTACAGAAATGTGAACTTAACAATAAGAACATGTTAAATGTTGCCTGTCTTAGAGAAAATATTACCCTTGCTCAAAGAGTACACACACAGGAACCTGCTATTTCACCTTCACTCACAAGAAAAACAAGTTTTTTCCAGTAAAAGCTGAGTAGATGTGAGGTCTCAGTTTTCTAATCATAATGGATAAGACTTGCAGTAACTAAAAAGTAGAAGCTGAAAGAAGACAAAACATTTCTGACACATTTGAATGTAGAAAAACTCAGCAATTCACCAGTCAATCACAAATTCACTTTTACTACCAAAACAGTACAAATAAATTTTAAAGTTGTTCTGACTTGGGAATGCATCTACCGAGCCTGTGAGTGCGTGTGTATGAGTGTTTGGGTGTTTATGTGTGTGTGTGCAAGTGTGTTGTACAAAGAGATCAGACCATGCGCACATTCTGTGCTCAGTACTTATGAACACTCTGCCCCACTTTCCCTTTTTTTTTCCTCTGCCAACCTGAGAAGCTCAGTGGTCGTCAGATAAGAGTATAAATGTATAACTCTGTGTGTGCGTGCGCGCATCTGTGTGTGTGTGTGGGTGTGTATGTGTCCATGAGGTGCTTTTTTGTAATTACAATCGATATAAGCTTTTTTTTTTGAGTCCAACTGCAGGAAATCGTGTCATAGTACCTGATCGCCTGTTTATGTATATACGTACACTGTATATCATGTGTATGTGCGTGACAAACAAAAAGCTTAAAGAGGACCATGAATTCAAATTCTACCCTGCACTAATGAGCTAGCTGTGCTGCTCGTTGTGCTTTGTCTCTCAGGCTCTCCTGCTTGCAAACCACTAAAAGGTTTGAATTAAAATTTTAAACAGAGCTGTGCTGTGCAGACTGCATCTCAGGACATTTATATAAAAAAACACTCCACATAACCCAAAGCACTGTGAGTCATATAGTCACTGTGCCTGTCTGTCACATCATAAACCTTCCTGTGTCTTTAAAGTGTTTTAGAAAAAAATTCAAGCACATATACTACTTAACAAGTGTAACAGGATGATAAGTTTCATTTAATTTTTATTACTGTCCTTTTAACATGCACTTGTTATACAGCATTGTTAGATTACACAGCAGGTTACTCTCTAATGCTGCAAAGTTCAAAAGCATCTGTAGGTGTGCTTCAAGCAGCTATAACGCTGCAAATATTCTAAAACATTACCTGTGTGAAAATGAGCCACACTCTGGTAAATTTGTTATCCTTCCAGTAACATTTCATGTATACTTTGCACACACTCTGCTATATCACTGCATTACCTGATTTGATGGACACCATCAAAGAGAAATAGCCTGCCGTATAACAACCCAATGGTACCTGGAAAAATCTTAAATGCTGCCATTTGGATTGAAAACCTCCATTTCATTTTACATGAAGAAACTGCTCACTCATTTTGAATATGCACACCATGATACCAATTTACATGTAAATGTGATGCTGTAGCTACAAAACTAAAGAAAAATCCTTTGACAAATGTCACACTATAAACATACCATAATGCAGCAAAAAATATGTTGTGACTATTTCTGAAAGCTGTTTCCAAGCTGTGTCTTTCTACACTCCGAAACAGTACAAGCTCCTATCTCTGCCAGCATAATTAGAATATAGGAGTCCTCATGCCAAACGCTTCTCCATGTCTTCACCAATTATAGCATTTTCTACTTTATGTGCCCAAGGGTCTCTGAGGCCCTTTGAAAAGGAAAACCCCTTTTGTTACAGGAGAGATTGAGGCAGAGAAAGTGGGAAGAGGGTTAGAAAGAAAAGAGGGGAGAGTGAGAGATTTGACATAGGGTGAGAGAAGTGTGTAAGCGGGGTGTAAGCCCACGAGAGTCTGCACGCGCATCTCTGCTTCTGCATCCGTGCATGCATTGGCATGTTCATTTATCCATTTGAACAATTGTTTGTCTGCCTGAGTCTGAGCCTGAGTGGCACAGCTGTTCAAAGAGGACACCAACTGGCAGTGGGATTTGTGATTCGAGAGGAGAGGAGCCATTTGCCTACTGTTCACTGTCTTTTATAAGAAAAATAAGTCTCTAAAATCATGTCAAATTTTCCCACTGGCCACAATTTAGGGAAAAAACCCACACAAAATCTCTAAACTGAAAACCTTAGAGAAAACAAAACTCTTGTTCGCCAACCGCGTTATGTCTAGTTTGGGGAAAATTTCATGTGCCAACATATAAACATATTTTAATAAGTACAAAAATAACTTTCTGTGTTTAAACATTTATAGCTACTGTCCCTAATGACATGCTCTGGAGGGAAAATAAGGACATTGAAGTTACAGGGGGTGAATAACTTCTCAACCAAATGGCCAAGATCCCTATGTTTTTTTATATATTTTTAAAATTCAGAGAGAAAATTAGATTATTAAAAAGGGGAAAAAAAGAAAATCTTTCAGAAAACTGAAAAATGCTTGTGAAATAAACTATTTATTAGGTTTTTATACATACACTGCAAGTGGATGATAACGTGGGTTACTAACAGTGTTCTCAGAAGAGTGCTCCACATTTTACCTTGTGTAATATTAGGCTTTTATTGACAAAGCTTTTCTATTTTGCAGTATAAGGGACTCTGGATCATAATCTTGCCTTGCCCGCCATTTTTGTGGAAGCCTTTTGGACTACCTAACTGACAAAAGGCCCTTGTCTATTTTAAACTACAGCTTGATCTCGGAGCAAAAAAACATTTTTCTATATCAGTTTAAAATGAGTTTTAATCATTGGCTTTTAGTTTAAAATATGTCTTTTACGAGAAATGTGTTTTTCATTGAAAAACTGTTAAAACTGAAAACAACATTTCTGCAGTACTAGTACCAACAGTGGTCGAGATATTTATGCATTAACCAAAATGTCAACCTCTTGGCAGGACCTGTGGAAAATTCATGGGATCATGAAAGTCTGCAGGTTTTGTCCTGTGGGGAATATGAATGTTTGCTCAACATAATGGCAATCTATCGAATAGTCTTTCAGATAATTCAGTCAGAATCAAAATGATGGACCAACCACCAGACTTTTCCATTGTTAAGATCATGGTGCCATGATGAAAGAACATAAGAATATTGAATATTGTTGAATATTTTTTTCCTCAGCCATAAGGACATCAAGAACCAACTACTCTACAACAAATCTAAGATGTTAATAATATGTGGAACTTGTAGATCAGAAAATAACTGGGATTTATGAGGAAACTTTGAGAGGACATTTCCCATGAAAGACTGATTTACAAAATCAAACTTGAGCATTAGTAAAATAGTTTTGGTTGCTGCTATGTCGCTGTGAAATTATGATTCGTGATGAAGACATACTTCACACACATATGCACAAAATCAGACTCATTTTCTTTTGGTATTCATGTTGATTTCCATTGTGATCATGTTTAAAAGACTAAGTTGATGTTGCCTAAAGCTAAGGAGACATTATCATTCATCACCACTTATCATACTGGATTCCATTTGCAGCCACTGATTTAAAGAGACGTATTGAATGACTGCACCAATAGGGAATGAAAATAGCATAAGGCTCAGTATCAACCTCAAGGAGGCTTAACGCTTCCGCATTTCTGATGCCCGATAAAGCGAAAGAGGATCATGTGGGAGGAGAGAGAAAAAAGAGAGTGACAAAGAGAAAAAGGAATTGGATCAAGTTGGAAGGGGACGGAAGTGTTTAAGTCTCTCTGGGTCTAGATCCTGTGTTTATCACACAAAACACTTTGATCAGTTTGAAGACAGATGCAGTAGTTCAGTCAAGTGTAGTCAGTATAAGTAAGGTAAAAATCAGAAATGAACTCTTGTTAATTTTAAGTTAAACAAGTCTTTCTGTGGTGCTTTGAGACTATAATACCTGCCCTCCTGTGTAGTTTGCTGGTGTGTCAGTGTGTTTGCGTGTGTGTAGGGGTTAAGTTATCCTATAAATGCCTGTCGAAACCTGCTCGTATCATTAATGTACATTTGTACTGTACTGCAGGGAGGGGTGAGAGAGGGAAGATGAAAAGGAGCAAAGATGCAAAGCACTCTATAATGATCTCAAGAGTCTATCTCTCTTTCCACTTCCTCTCTCTCATCAACTAAGTTTGTCCTCATCTTCTTTCTCTCTCCTCCTGTCTTCTTCTCTGTCTCTCTGTCTTCCTCTGTCTCTCTCTGAAGGGGAGTTGATGTTTCAGATATTAGTGAGCTGTGTCAGACAGTTAAACTGCCCTTTATCGATCCTCTAAGCTTCACTCTTTCCAAGCAGCCGTTATGGTTTTAATGGCTTGTAATGGAGCCGGGTCCTCTTTGATGTCCAATTGCTCGGCGAGTCCGCCCTTGTTTTTTATAGCGTTTCAAAGGATCCTCCTAATGTCGGCCTCACGGAAGTCAGTTTCCGACAAGACTTTCTGGGTCGATGAGGTACCCAGCCCTGAGAATCTACAATGTCCCTTTATTAGGAAAAGAAAGATGAGGATGGGATGAAGTTGGACAAGGTGGGAGCGGTCTTTGGGGGTTTTTGCAAAATCTTACAGACAACATGGTGCTGTGATAAAGATAAGAGTGAAATAACTCAGACATGAAAAGAGAAACTGACTCTTTTAGGTCTAAACGTCTGTGCAGGTCATGCACAGACAACATGCCACACAAAGTCAACCAAAGAGAGCCACTTGAATGATGCAGCTTCCTGGTTAACTGCACCTCACAGCTCCGTATCACAGCCAGGCTATTAATCCCCATCACATAAAATGAAACTGTAAAACAAAGATGGAACTATTATGTTAATTTATTATTATCCAACATTATCATCTGAGCCAATGGTTCACAGATAAAGATAAATCTGAGGGGTATTAAGATGATTAACAGGAGAAGTAAGAAGAAAACGCTTATTTGTGCAAAACAGTTACATTTTTTAAACTTTCCTGTCATCTTTGCATTTTTTTCTTTTTTTTAATAACTGAATAATTTTACTTCATTAGATGCTAATGGATAATAACATAAAACACGTCTGTGATTAAACCTTTCAAAACACAGAGATGTGCTTTTATTGTTTTTCTTTTCATTGTGCTCAGGCATACCAGTTTTTGTCTCATAAAAAAGTAATTTGGTAATATTATACATGTATGAATATATATAATTACATTAATATGGCCAAGTCAGTATCTACATGCAACTAAGCTTCACTTATTATGGTAAATAAATTTTAGAGGCAGATTAAGAACCATGTCAATTAATTGGGGGGTGTTCTTGTTTAAACTCAAACTTCAGCTACAAAGCGCTATAGATGGACTCTATGACCTAAATAAGAAATATCAAAGCCAAGAAATCCCAAACAAAAAAAGACACAAAAAAAGGAAGCAAGATTTAAAAAAGAATAAAACATAGTAGGTTGTCCTTGTATAAAACAGCAAAAACAGGCTTGAACTATTTATGCGTGCAGTTTGCTTATTGTTGGTGGCTGGCAGTTCCTGCACCATCATTAGTGCTGCGAGTATGACACGGTGATTTTCATTTTACTTGCCCTCCTTCAACTACTGGAGGAACCATAGTACTGGAATGCAAGGGTAGAATCAGCATGTTTTCATCTTGCATTCCTTTTGAAAGTGGCTCACAGACCTTGGTGTCAAAGAGATGTGTCAGTGCTAAAAAAGAATGAGAAACTGTTTCCATTTGTAGTTCCTACTTCCTCTGGAGGAACACAAACAGAAAGATGTTCCGTTAAAGCTCTTGTTCTTATTGAGTGCCTCTAAACTAGCATGTTTATTCAATATGTGACACCAACAGTTGCAACCCGCTAACGGCTTGTATTCAACAAACGTTGCTAATTAGCTAATTACTGTGTTTCCTGTCAAATGGCACACATTCAGTAGAGAATAGGTACAACAGCATGTGTGAGCTCAGCTCTGCATTCATAACCGAAAAAGTCAGATTAATGCACAGTATAGAACATAATTAATATTTCTTTCTGTCTGTTTCTTCCTTTTTTTGCCTTCGGCAATAGAAAAGAGAGAGAAATCGTGACAGACTCAGTGAGAAAACATTGAAATTAAGAGGAAGTCTTCTTATTCCTCTATCTGCACAGCAGGCTCATTTGTCTGAGAATTAGCTTTGCTTTAAATGTCAACATTCGCCTTGTTTAACTTCATCAGTAGTCTCTCCCTGAAATCTGTAAATGTAATTTACAACTCATAAAAAAGAATGTTGAGTTGTCCTCCCACTTACTTTCCAAATGGTAGCTCCATGAACATGGGTAACTTGATAGACCAAGTCTGCCCATTAAAAAGCAACACTGACATCAAGTGCTTCTCCAGCAGGAATGTGAAATAACATTAATCCAGAGTTGGACTGCTTTGGGTTTTCTGCTCCCCTGAGTCTTGCCTAGAAGCTACAAGACAGTAAAAAAAATCAGGTCTAATTGCCTCTCTTAAGGATCATGTCGTTTTCCCTTTGGTCCTGTCCTGAGTCACACTCACAGGGAGAGATGCAGAGGAGAAGAGATAGGGGTCAGAAATGAATCAGTGGTAATCTATCTTTTACTTAGTTAACATAAAAACAAATACAAGTAAACAGGAAAGTTTAGTTACTCCCTAAACAAAACCCTGCTCACGCTCACGCACGCACAAAGAGGCACCTAACTTTACTCATAATGTTGATTTATGATGATCCATTGTGATGCTCACACCATCTTTGCCCTTGCACTCTCCAATTTTGGCCTAAACTTTGAAAGTCATAAAATATTGATATGGTACACAGGAGGATTTGACGTAAGTGAGGCCGAATACTGCAGTGCTAGGCATTACATGTTTTATTGAAGCATTCAGTGTAGCACTCAGGGAGCGTGAGAGAAAGAAAATGGGTAAGAAAGAAGACCCCTCAAGAGTTGGTGAAGGCTTCAAACAAAAGAGTGAACGCTACAGTGGAGGGAGGCAGGGATGCAACTTTGCTGTCCCTAAATTGCCTAGTTTAATGAAGCATCTGCAATCAATACAGCAAGAAGAAGAAAAATGGGCTTCATATAAAAGTAAATATTAGCTCTATGTCCAGGTCTTGGCCATGATACTTTGAGAAGGCGCATCCACTTTTTCCTCCTCCTACATCGGCTTCATTATTCAATGTCTCTAAAGAAAAATGAATCAGGGGTTTGGTGCCTAAGTTTTTACATCGAGGCAAAGGACAGAAGGAAGTAAAGTATTCACAAAAAGAAGTAAATAGAATGGCCCAAAAACTTTAATGTTTTTCATCATGCATCAATAAAATCTTTGAAAGTAACATTCATCCTTTTTCCGTACAAACTTCAAGTTAAAATATTAGTTTGTCCCTGTGCTGTTTAACGGTGGGAAAATACTGACATGACATGAAAAAAAATGCCTTGCACAATGGCGGTCCATTTCTACAAATGATCACTTTTGTAGGAATAATGTGTCCTTGTCTTCCTCCTCTCTTCCGAATTACAAAAGGAGAAATGATTGGGAGGCCTAAATTTTCATTACAATCTTAACGTTGCTGAAAATGAACAGAGCCACCACTGATAGGCCTAATTGGTGAGCGAGAAGGGCCCCAACCCGGCAACTGGTGAGATGCTGGGTTGGGGCTATTTCCTGGCACTCAATGAGCCATTCACAGAATGTAGACACCAGGGATGTGGAGAGGAAAAAGGACCTTTCGTAAGTCAAGAAAAAAAGGGGTAAAGAGAGTGAAGCGTGTTGACAGGGTGCAGACACCTATGCCAAAGAATATTTGAAAAGCTTGCCAGGCTTGCTTTTTTGAATTATATGACATCATGGTGAGGAGAACACAAGATTAATCACAGACCAAGATGGCTGCCAAGAGGATGCCTTCAACATTCATTGTTTTGCAGAGAAAAAAAAAACACAGCAATCAGTGGCGTTTGTGGCTGATGGCAGCTCACAAACACAGCTGCATCTTGCCCTGTTTCTTTGAATTTCAATTTTATGCTATCACATTCTATGTCTGTCTGTCTATTCCTCCACCACTACCTAAATCCGCCTCCCACCATCTGTCCCTCGGCCCTGGTAGCATTCTTATCCACCATTTTAATTTGCTTGGACAGTCATTTGAGCACATGTACATTACTGCATTATGAAAATGCGACTGTAAGAATGGAGCAGAGCTGCTCAGGCAAGGCAGTTGACGAGGAAGCCACTTCAAAAGCATTACAACATGACACCAGTCAGAATCAGAAAGTGTCACAAACGCGTCAATCTGCACACAGTTAATACAGAGATTAACAATATGCTGCTGGAGCACTGATGACTATGTCATGCCATCTGTGCACATGGCTGATCACTCTTATTAAAGGGTTATCTTATAGAGCACACTGGTTTGAGTTTGACAATACCATTTTGAGGTTTTATTCTGTTTCTCTAACAATGGACAGTTTTCAGGGAGGAGCCACACATTTAGAATTCTGAGGGATAAATCTGTGATAATAGAGCTGTAATACAGAAATTACTTTATACTAAATGCATTGTAAAGAGTGTTTCTCTTAATGGATTTGGCCCTGTTCACATAATTCACAGTCTGTCAAACTAAATGGAGAAAAAAATATAGAAATTTGGCACACTGTTAAATAAGATTTTTACTTTTTTTTAAATTATTTTTTACTACAGCACAAGCAAACAAGTTACCAAGGCTAGGAGTGCAAGCCAAATGACTATCTCAGTTGTTCACTTGATGTTCATCATGCAGGTTGGAACCATCCATTGAGGGTCCCCTAGTCTGGACCACAGTTGGTGCAGCTTCCCACTTTTTCTTTTACCTTTTTCCTTCTGCCTCTTTTCTCCTCCATCCGCTCTAACAGTATGACCAGAATTTGGGTGGGATAAAATTTTAATACAGGAATATATTGTATCATTTTCACTTGCAATACATCTCTGAATATCTGGCACCAGATATCAATACTTTTGTGAAACATGCCTGCACTTTTTCAGTCTGTTGCCATTTTAAGGTTAGTTCACACTGAAATGATGGCATAACAGGTCATGAACGAGCTGCAGTTAATGTGTGTGTGTTAAAAAGGCACTAAGATTGCACTCCTCTTCTGCAGTGTTTCATCTCAGTTGTTGAAAACTGGCTTTTTAATGCAGTGAAACACATTTTTTCTGCTCTTTGCCTTTTTTTCTTGTCTTAATTTGACTAAATTCCCCAAGTTTGTATCACTGTATCATCCCCCCAACAATAACCCTTATTAGAGAGGTTTTCAGATACATTTCTGGCTATTGGCTTTTAGTAAACAGAGACTGACACTGATGCCACCCCTCTAAAACCTGCTTTTCTGTAAGTATGAGCATGTATTTACAAGTGCAAGCATAGACCGTAATGAACATGACTGCAGAGGGTTATTTTTGTTGAGCCTTTCAAAGCTGACTTCATTAGGAATCAACACTGATTGAAAGCTATTTTTATGGGTGTATGATTAAGCTTTTTCCAGGAGTGCTTGTTCTCTCAGCTTTTTCTACTGTAGATAGTATCAGCCAGCTCCCTGTTTTGATGTGGAAATGATGAGCTTGTTGAGCCTGGCCCATGAAATCACCATGAAAAATTTTCTATTTCCTTCCACATCAACTCAAGTCTTAGAGACGGGGTGCCAGGGCTGGGTAATAAATATGCAGAGTGACGGAATTCACAGTTTTAAAAACAGATTCCCACTAATGTGGCACGCTAAACGTTGCAGCGAGGAGAATTCAAAACTCCCAATCATCTCTCCTTTGCTCCCTCTCTCTTCCTCTTTGCTTCAGGAAGTTCATTTCCTTTCAATCTCTCTCCTCAGTGCCTGCTTTACACAAAAAAAATATTTCTGCCTGGAGCAGTGGCTAACTACTTCTAACTAAGGGTTTCCGTTATGTTCATCCATTTGTGGTGACCTGCCACAATATCAACTTTGCCCATCACAAATTGATTTTATATTTTTGGACACTTCGGAGTTCTAACTCTCTTTGAATATTGAAAAGCATGCACGTGAATATGATATGAGTTCATAGAACTGTATCCATGAGCTGTGCAAGAACAAGCTCAACACCCTAGTCACCCCACCCCCACAGTGATGTGTCATTCTGTGGAAAACACTGCAACCACATCTGCCCCAAAAGCAGAGCTGACTGCCTCTCACAGGAAAACTCAAGCACGCACTGTATTCAAATACTTTCATAAACATACTAATGATTGTTTGTACAGATTCACATACTCAAGACATCAACAAAACACAGAAATTACTCAGAAAAACACATAGACCTCTATGGGCTCACACAGTAGAAAGACTCAGGCCAACAGTCCTGCTAGTTAGTGTGAGAAGCAACCAATAGGTTCCACCTTACGGTGCATTTATGCTCCATAGAACAACCAAAAGCTATCTGGTGTGCTGTTTACATCCACTGACGTTTCTTTCTGCAGATTTCCAGTGCATATTATAGCTGCTTGGTGAGTCATTCTCTGCTGAAGATGTAGCTCAGGTCTGCAAAGACAGCTTGCATCACAGAGAAACAGTAACCTGAGCTTCTGATATTGTACCACGCTAGAAATCTAAAACATGTGTACATATTAGCACTTACACTTGCTTATAAACAAATGCACACACGAGTAATGGCAGATGATTACATCTAAAATGTTTTTTTACATTCAGCTCTCATTTAGGGACCCGATTAAACATGGTGCTTGTTGGATTTCGAGCCCAGTCTATCCTCAAAAGTTTTCTATGTGAGAGCTCAAATCCTGAGTGTTCTTTAATGAAGCAACAGGAGAAGATATTCGGTCTCAGTTCATCTGTTTATTTAGCAGTAAATGAATAAAATCCAATCCAACATGCTACACAGCTACCTGGTTGGAAAATACCTTTGGAGTGCCCCACATCTACACCTTTGAAATGATGTTGCTTGTGGCAGCAGCGAAAACTGTTTCCTTGGCAATGAATGTGAGAGTTTCCTAAAGGCATCTCCTTTAAACACAAGTACATTCTATGTGTTTTCTCAGTGATTCACCTCACTTTTTCCCTCAATCACTGACTGTCTGGTATTCAGAGAGTTTCAAACATGTATTTGAGATCAGCCTGTCATGAATTTGCTGGTGTTGGTCTGTGTATTATTAACAAAAAGAAAAAGTCTGGTTGCTGAAGTGTTTGGGGGAACACATTATACCTTGCAAAGTGTTCAAAAAAAATGCTCCTGCACTTCCCACAGGTTATCACAGACAAACAAGCCAATAAATAAAGAGTTGAGAGAATCTAGACACATATGGACACACTCACATGTACAAATCACACAGACAAATACTTAAGAGCACTTAAAATTCAACTATGGCTTGAACCCCCTTTTGCAGGAGTGAGATCATCACCACCTACAGTGAACAGAGAAACACAGAGAAACAAAAAAAAAACTGCTCTTCCTTTCATTCCCTTATCCTGCTGATCTTTTCACTCTTGAGTGACCCTGACAAGACGGCGAGCAAAAAGGAACATGAAAAGCAGCAGATTCAAAGTAATTGCAAGTGGAAGAAATATGCCACGTAATGTGACATTCAATTCAAAACGCAGCCTCTTGAATTATGCTATCTCTTCCGAGCACAAGCTTCACTCCTTTCTTATCTCTGCCCAATAACCTTTGTAGGGTTTGCGGCAAAAGGAATGTATTCTTTGGAAGGAGGCATTTTCCCTCTTTGGTACTGTAGCACAGAAACCGGTCATAGAAACTGTAAGCAATGACTCAGGAGGTCAAAAGCTTACCCGATGAAAGAACGACTGGTGTTTAATGCCTCAAGTGAGCAATCAGGAAGCTCTATCAAGTTAATGATAGCAAGTGCCATTCAGCAAGCAAGAGTATAACTGAATGGTTAAATCTATTACATAAATGCACTTCAAAACCATGTTTTTTAAGCTTGACCATATGTGCCACATGATTATGAGGAGAAGCCCATCATTGGTCTTATAAACTGATAATGCACCTTCCCTTAAATGAGTCCAAGCGCTTACTTAAATTTGAGCTCAGATTTTTCAAAACTTCTTTTCAACTGGTGGGTGTGCAACAGGTTCAAAGCATTTGGTCTCTGGTTGTAATATGAAGCAGGATTCCAAGGATAAGAGCACTGCCAATTAGACATTCAGACTAGAAAGATTAATGAAGGATTAAGCCATGAATTGGGACCCCCTGTGGAAGCTCAGGACCTGTTTGCACACTTTAATATTAAGTGACAGGAACATCTGAAAAACTCAAAAAGATTAGCTTTTCTGATAGTGATACAGAAAAACTAAATGTTTACATAACCCACTTTATCCAGTGATGGATTTGGCACAACAGCATCAAGGATTCATAAACACTCTACATCTAGGCAGTAGCACACACACACACACCCACACACTCGCAGACACACGCGCACACACGCACACACACATAAACACATTTGTCCAAAAGCCTACCTGTACTAAATTCCAACCTTCCAAAGACTCTGCGATGATGGAGGTCACAGAGGGGCAGACACCACCAAAGATCATCAGGTGTTTGGGACCATAGCATATGGCATCAAAGAAGGCCCTCAGCCCCTTGGCGTTGTCACACTGTGGACACAGAGAGAGGTGGAGAAGGGGGCGGGGATAGAGGGAATAAAGGGGACATGAGGAAAGGAGAGAGAGGACCATTTTAATTAGCATGTACTGTGAAAAAGGAGCAAGAAGGAGAAAATAAGAGAAAAGGTAGAGATTTATTGAACTTAAGATTAGAGGTTACATTCAAGGATATAAAGAAGAGAGGGAAGTAAAATTATGCAGCCACCATGTAGTTATCACACAAGTGAAGAATCTGTATGTTAAATCTTAATCCCAAATCTAAATTTTCAGACTTTGTTTGCCCTGAAACTTTCTCCTCTAAGTAAACTGTATATTTTATAGAATATTTCTGTTCATATACATAGAGAGAACAAAGAATAGAACATATTCAGTGTTATTTAATAACTATGAGCTGTAAAAGAAAAACTGCTATGCTAACTTGTTAATCATACCTCCATATAGTGTGATGAAGCACTACAAAAGCAGCATACTCACCAGTTTACTGTAATATAAACTGTTTATGAAAAATGGTGTGACATTTAGATAACATTTTACTTGTTACTCTCTCTGAGCACTCTGGCACGTGCTAACACACAGTAATTGCAGCCTTGTGTGTGTGTGTGTGTGTGTGTGTGTGAGTGTGTGCTTTGAAACCATCATGCAAAACAATGTATCTCACAGGCTGCAGGAGCGGGCCCCCGCTCTGATCTAGTGCTGCAGAATGCAGCCATTTCACATCACTATGGCAACCGGAGGAGAGGAGTGAGCAAAAAAAAAGGGAGAGAGAGAGAAAAATGAGAGAAAAGAGGAAAAAAAAAGTGTAGGTTCTTACTGATTACTATGTGAGTTGGCTAACTGTTTTTGCTGTGATTCCCTGATTTCCACAGTTTGTAATAATATTCCTATCAGCAGTAAACACTTCCTCCTCAGTCCTCTATTATTGCCACTCAATTCAGGATGTTTCCTGTGTGCAGTTTACAGATAGATGGACTGACTGACTGAATGGAAGTTGGTGTGTGTATGTGTGTATGTTTGTGCCTTCTGACACAGTCCATCTCATCTGGAGAGTTATTTGACCTTGTTAGCCATCAGCCGGCAACTGAATGAGATTTCCTGCTGAACAGCAGCGTAGTCGGGCCTCCACAGCGCAGATTGAAAAACTGAAAATCGAATGCGGAGGAATGAGACTCGTAACCGGACATGTAGGAGTGTATGTGATCTCTTGGTAACGTTATTAAGAGCATGGCAAATGTCATGCTTGCAGGGTTGACACACATTTGTATGTTGTGTTTTTCTTCTCTTGTCTGTTCAATTGTTTTGAGAGACAGATGATCGTGTTGAAGCCCTGAATCTATTTGCTGTGTAGCAAGCATGAGCAGCTACAGTCATCTCCCTGCATTGTACTCACCGCTCCACAGTTGGATTCGATCACATGCTAAGAATGAAGTCATTAGACTTCCATTGAGTAAACGCATTTAAATTTTTGAAGTACAAGTCAGATTACTGGTGAAAACACAGTTTCCACCTGTTTACATATATTCAGGCAAGTGGAGAACAAAGTATGCTGTAATGCCAGTCAAAAATAGACTAGATTGCGGATGTGCTTCAGGTGAATTGAGAGAGCGAAGATGTGATTAGACACAGTGGGGATTCCTTATCCTGGCCACACAGCTGAATAAAACAGCACGCTATTAAAGAAGATATTCCATTTGCATACTCTTATCATTCATTTCTCTCCAGCTGGCCATAATAAGGTGGGCTGGTAGGATTGCAACTCTCAACTGGTTACTATGCAACAAAGGAGAAATGTGGGAAACTAAACTAGTCAATGTGAATACAATAGAGCTTGGAAATGCTGAAGGTTTAAGCGGATTTATTTTGGAGAGTGACAATGTAGTGTAGGTGGTTAAGTACAGTTATGCTCCTTACTACCTCTGCAACAGATTAACTTATTTCACAGCTTTTTAAGGTTAACAGCAGATGGTCTTTATGTGTATGTGTATAAGTGTGTGTGCGCTTGTGTGAACATGAAAGCCATTTTAGGCCAACCTCTAGCTTTGTTATGACCACATAGTCTTTTTTTGGGATATCTTTAAAGGTGAAGTGTGAAGGATTTGTTCATTATGTAAATTCCATTTGTGTGTGATCACCTGTAAATGAGAATCAGTAACTCCACTTTCCAGCTTGTTCAGGCAGTCAAACTTGAGCTGAACTGCTATAACAGCATGACAACATACATCTAACAAACAGAGAGTCACAATTTGGCAGTCAATATAAAAATGCAAAAATTTTCCATTGCTCCCTCTTCTTGTTGACCTGATTAATCATTTCATCGATATAAAGTAAGATATTAGTGAAAAAACGCAACCACAACGTACTGACATCGAATGCATCTTCAAATTGCTTCTTTTTATCAGTCAACATAACAGAATCAAATATATCCTGATTTTGATACGACATAGGACTAATGCTACAAAGACAAGTAGATTAGTCAGTCAAAAAACATTTATTTATTATTTTAAGTATTTTGATAATCAGTCATTTATTTAGTCATTTTCAAGCAAAAATGCAGGGATTCTTAGTGGGTGAAGATTTTAAATGAGTACTTTTGCTTTGGACTGTTTGATGTACAAAAACAATTTGAGGACGTTGCTTTGTCATGAGGCTTCTCACAACTTTCTGACAGTTTACAGATCAAACGATTGATGGTGAAAATAATTGGCAGATAAATAACTAATGGAAATGACTGTTAGTTACAGTCTTACATAAGACAAAGAAAAGAAAAGCTGCTGGAGCTAAACAGTGTGTGGCGTTTTTGTTTGCTAAATGACAAACAATTCATCAGTTATCAAAATAATTTCCAATCAATATTCTTTCAGTCATCCAATCAATTCATCAACTAATTGTGTCAGCTCTAACCATATTTGTAATTTTCTGGGATAATTATGGAACTGCTCAACTGAATCACAGGAAAGTAATTAAAATCATCAAAATCAGAACTTAAAGCTTTTGCGCAGAGAAAGGAAAAAATCAAGAGAAAGCAAAGCAGCTCTAAGAGAAAAGCTACCTCCTTTTCTCTTCTCTCGTTATCTGTTCATCCTTCTGTTCCTCATTCATCCTCTCCTACTTTTGCCCGGCACGCACACACACACACACACAGTCTGTTACGACTGCTCACAGAGGCTTGACCACTGTGTTGTCATGCCAACTGTATAACTATCCACAATTTGTACACTAGATGAAGGAGGAGGCCGCGCTAGGGCCCTGTGTAGCCATGCTCATATTTAGCTTCTCATTAGGTAGCACAACCACTCACACATTAATTAATACTTATTCAGCTATGGTGACTCTGTAAGGCCAAAGGCAAGATAGACAAAGCGGGATGGAGAAGGTGGAATACAACGGAGCGCAATGGGTAAAGAGACATGAAGATAGTGAAGGCGATGGTGGCAGCGAGAGGGTGGAACAGGCAGCTATAGAGAGGTAGAGAAAGACATGAGTGAGGAGGTATCAGCCTGAGATTAAGCGTGCACTAAAGCCAAGTCAACCAGTGCTATAAACCTGCCCTCCATTATAAACTCACAATGGAGTAATTCATGACCGTGACATCGATTCAGCAGCTCTCTATGACACTCAGCAGCTGCACAGTGCCTTACAAATTTGCCTACAGTCCATCGATTATGTTAAAAATACATTTTATGTCAAATCTAAGGTTATTTTTTATTTAGCTTTGCTCACATCTTTGCATCTTTTGTTTCCATTTTTCCAGAACACAAGACTCTCTTGCTCTCTCATTTTATATCTTACACACTTTAGTTTTTCATATCCCTATTTATCAGTACTGAGATGTCTTTTTCAAGAAAGCAGTCACTGAGAGGTTGTACAGGTAGGCTGTAGGTACAGGCAGTACATTCTGATTTCCCCAAAGAAATATGCTCTAAACAAGGTATAGAGGGAGACAAATATATCTTTCCTGAAAAACACAAAAAGTTCTGAGGAAAAACTGGTACAACGAGGGAGGCACAGCAGCACTTAACTCCCAAGTCAAGCAGCAAGAAAAACTACAGTACTTTATTTCCCTCTTCCACAGTCTGAAATCTAATTCCTGGCATTTGGAGGCCATTTGGAGCAGATCGATGGGGTTAACGCCCGTAGTAATCTGTTTGACCGCCTTGGGAGATGGCCAAGGAAGGTATGTGTGTGTGTGTGTGTGTGCATGCATGAGAGAGAGAGAGAGAGAGAGAAAAAGGGGGTGAGAGTGAGTTAGTGAGACGAGTTCTGATGAAAAAAGAATCTGAGAATGGAAACTCAAGGGAGGCATATAACACTCTCTAATGTTAAGAATCAATAACAGGAAATTTACCACTACTTGAGATCCTGATGTTTCACTGGAAACATGACTGGATTTTACTTTGGCTGCCGGAAAGTGACTTTTTACAATGCTCAGGCTATATAACTGGTTTTTACTTTTTTTGCAAAATGTCTCCTCCTCCTCCATTTGACATTTCAGTGCAGTGAGTCTGCATCTCTGCACTTACCATTTAGAGGATATTACTGATGGGACGGCCGGCCAAGAAGGAGTTGATTTTAAATGCTCTTCAATACATTGTCTCCATTACCTCCTCTTCACTGTGACCTTTACGCAAAGCTACTGAGATTCATCCATACTGTATATCAGTTCATGATGACATTAGCTCACAGTTATTGTGTTGGTGATAAATCACACTCAATTAGGCTTAATGTGAGAAAACAGCTACCCTGGAATGTCAGACATACATGTATTTTTTTTACTCATCATGCTGTTCGAGGAAATCATTTGGTTGCAATACATGTTTTGAATCCAAATTCTGTAATGTTTTGGAAAACAGAATATCTTTGAAAGGTCAGCAAGTATGTATACTGATTTTTATTAGAATAACTTCAAAGCACGTTATTACAAAAACAAATCACTGCTCAGGCTTCAAACCCACTTAAAGTTTAGGGCTAAGATTTTACAAGTTGAACAGTTTTCATTAGAAAGGCTTAATGAATTAAGCTCCTCTGACTGAAAATTATACAATAGAGTATAATTTCTAGTAAAAGTGTTTTGCCTTCATTGAATGTGCTTATGTTTTTGCTAAACGGTGAACTGGATGTACCTTTTCGAAAATAACAAATGTGAACCTGGTTAACCTCTGCAGAAGTTAAAAATAAACACCAACTTGAACGAGTGTCTTAGTCCCAGCTACTTGTGTTGATGTAGCTAGTTCTTTTGAGTATTTGAAGGAGTTTTTAAAACAAATTAGTACAAATTTTAACAGAGAAAATCTCCCATTTTTATGAAAACTGTGCCTGCCGGAACTGATAAAACAAATCAAGAAGTGAGTCACATTAGCAATGAATCTGAAATGAGACAATGAGTTCAAACACTCATCCAGTCTTGGAAAATATCTATGATTTTAGAGATGATCACAATAAATCTATAACAAGACCGCTAGCCAAGAGTCACAATATTCTTCCAGCTCCATTTAAAAAACAGGAAAAATATAAATGAGCTTGTTCATTTTGCGGGGGGGCTGTCAGCTTAGTTCAAATTGTAAAATAATTAACCTTGAACATTAATTACTTAATTTAATCTGTGTGAATACAACTTTGAACTACAGCATTTAGGAATACCAAAAACTAATGGAGGCCCAATTCTTATGAATACTTTTTTTTTCTGAGGTAACATAACCCTTCCTTCACCAATCAACAACAAAACTGCACACCTTAAGTCCTCCCCTCTCTGACATGTAACTTTTGAACCCAAACCAGGTGGCCCTGTGTGTGAAAGACACCTTTTTGAGAGTGTGTCTCTGTACTATATGTGTGCGTGTGCTCCCTTGTGTATGCTTGTGTGTTCACATGTGATATTGTGACGAGAACAAGAACTGATCAGAGCACCATTCTGGAGCTAACCATGATGAAATGCCTTGTTAGCGCTGCAAACAGAGGCAGCTGCACCTGTCCCTCGTCTAATGGCAAATTACTGCACCCAAATCAGCAACCTGAGGCCCCACACAGCACACACGTCAAAGTATGTGAGAGGGGGAACAACAGAGAGAAACAGGGAGGAGAGAGTCTGATCTGATGTCAGGAGCAATGTGCTCTTCACACACTGCTTTTATTCATGACAAGCCTGACAGCACAGGTAATTATTGAGAACAAAATCCTCAGGAATCCCACTACAGGAAATGTGTCTTTACAGGTTCAGATTGGATGTGTAAATGTTGTCGCCTTGTCTC
>JAQNCA010000008.1:10628147-10643294 GCA_029783725.1 Acanthurus tractus
TACGAAAATAGAGCCCAATGTGGTGTCTTTTGTGTATATATTAAAGATAAGTGTGAACATCGAGTGTGGTAACAATAGCACTTCTCTACAACCAATGAAAAGAATCTTTGAAACTTCCACTCTTGGCTCCATTTGTTTAAGAATTTATTTTTAGGTTTAGTCAGTAATTTTTCCTGCAATGCTTTCCGAGATGGGTGCATTATATAATGTTAATCTATTTATATAGTGAGAGTACTCTAATTAAAGATTGCTAGGAGAATAATCAGCAATAAAATATGTTTTCTTAACTTTATTATCATCTATGTTTGTTATTAAATAGATAGATAGATATTAGTTGCATAATAACAACCTACTCTCCCTAACTTAAAAAATGAGAAATAATTAATAACCTATTAATTCAGTGAGATTCAGAGAAATATGTTTAAAACAAAACTATAAAAATATCTGTAAACTGTAGATGACTGAGCTTGTCATGAAATGAATAAAAAGGACATAGAATTTAGTAAGACAAAATTGGGGTAATATTGTGTGTCTGAGTCTCAGTTTTTCTTTACTCTTTGTACAGAAAAGTCAGTATTCAACCACTCAGTTGCTGTTTGTATCAGGTTACATTCATCTCTATAAGAAGTTTGAGAAAATATACACATATGTCAAATGTCTGTAACTTCAAACTCATAGTACTTTTACTTCCTTCAGTACATTTATTCAGTAAAAACCTGTACATCAAGATTAAACTGCAGTTCAATATTGAACCCTTCATGTTCCTCTAAGCAGAAATTCTCAGTCCTGCTTTGAGTTTAGCACCATTATCCATACACACCGGTGGAAATGATTCTACTATTAAACTGAGCTAACACTTTTAGCTAAGTAGCTCTTCTGCTAACTTTATAAGCAATTTGCATTTTAATTTTGTATCAGCAAAGTCCTGCCTGCAAGCGATTTATGATTGAGAGCATAAATCGACAGAATCAAAATCTTCATATTTTTCACAAACTGAGTAGCCAGTCAGTAATCATGTAAACTATAATAACAGCATGAGAAGGCATGCTCTGATGTAGTTAGTGCATCACACAGTTGGTCATTTACTAAGCATTAGTTATACATTCATCCATACATGTAAAAGTTTGGTATGCCCCTGAGGTATCCTGCGGAAAGTTACCCTGGCACAATGGCACATCATCAGTCTATTAGCCATTAGAAAAACAAGTAAATATCCAACAGTGCTTCCATGAGCTACTAACCTTCGTCAGGCTAAATCCCGACACACTTCTCTGTGCTGTAAACTGAACATACAGCACTGTAGTAGCGATGCAGCAGATGCAAAAAGCTGGTCTTTTCTAACAGCTACATCTGCCTCCTGCATGCACTCCTCATTGAATTACTTCCACATCTTCAGGCGAGGAAAGAAAACCTGAGCCAGGCTGAATCCAGCAATTGCTAAAACATATGCTTGGCATTATAAAGCCCCATAGAGTAAGCAGAGTGCAGCCAATAGGTCAAATCTAAAGGAGATTATCTGTTTCCACATGTACAAACCCAACTAATCCTCTACACTCTGTCATGGCTGTCAATACCAACTACTGTCGAAAGAGAAAGAACAAGAGGGAAGCTCTTGAGAATTTGAATCAGTCTGAAACAGTTAAGCGAAGTTTTGATAAATTACTGCACAGGCATTGTAGGTGCTGCACATTTAACTAATTTAACTGTATATCAATAGCAAGTTGATAAAGCGGGCTCCCTTGAGTTCACTGGGGTCATTCATCTTTCAATTAAGGTCAACACTGCTAACTTCTCACACGGCAGTGGCAGCCTAATTTTGCCTGAAACCATCCGTACACACAGACATAAGGTCTTCAAGGAGTCAGAGCTATTTGTTCCCCATCAATGAGCCCCTTGGCAATTGAGCAGTCCACTGGGGTGTAACATACCACCCACCATGCTCTTTCTCTGTCTCTCCCTAAATGACCAGGAAGACATGGCTGACAGGTAATTCATAGACTTAAGAAACCAATGTAAAAAGCAATAGCTGAAGCTTTAAGTGAGATACTTGAAAAAGAGCAACAGGAGGGAGAGAAAAGGAAGAAAAGGGTGGTGAGGATGATGCAGAGTTGCGTATGCGGTGAGCATCAGGGCTCCTTGTGGTAACATTTAGACAGCGGACCCTGGTGTATATACAAGGAGAGTACACATTGATTGAGAGAGAGTGGATGAAGTAAAATTGAGAGCCGGAAGGAGTGATGGAATTTTTTTTTCAGTCTATTCCCTTCACACTGCATGGCTGCAACAAACAAACAAACAAAAAGAGAAGAATCGAGAAACCCACCACTTGTCTGGGGAGAGCCTGGCCTTTAAAATCCACTGCGACAGACTAACTGGGCTGCTCAAGCTGATGGCTGTTTGCCCTCCATCTCCTCCTCCCTCCACCTCTCCCTGCAGTCTGGCTCTTGATATTGCACTCAATCTATCCCTCGCTTTCTGGAGAGCTCAGATGGCCACCAGGATAACCATGATGGCATGCTGGATGCCTCATCGGCAGTGACAAGTCTTTTTCTCTCCTTTTCACTTTCTGTCTTCTACTCACATAAACACACACACACACACACACACACACACACACAAACACCACACACAAGGACACATGCACACCTCCACCCCTGCTCTCACAAATATATTCACAAACCCACATATACACTAAATAAATAAAATTATCATCATATTTCATTCTAATGTGTGCCAAAACTCAATCATAAACAAATACACACACGGATGTGCACATCAGCTCAATCGCCAATCTGAGATAAGCTCAAATTGGCCAGTGGTGCTAAAATCGCAGCGAACACATTGCACCTTTATAAGCAATCTGTGCTGTGCAGCAAGCAGACGCTGTGTTAAGCCTATTACAGGTTGTTGTGCTTTTGACAAGGCCTGACAACAGCTGGAACATGTTGCGCTAACCAGTGAGGGGGACAGACCAAAGTGTAATCTCACTGATAAGAGCCAATCGCTTTCAGAGGAGACAGAGGAGAGGGGAAAGGAGGAGAGGTGAGGAGAGAAGAAGAGAGAAGGAGAGAGGAGGAGAGAGGAGAGGATGGATGGCAGGATGTGGATTGCAGTTGTTAGTCACCTGATAGTAGCCCTTAAAACGGCAGACAGTGTGAGTCGTCATAGTAGGAAATGCACAGATGTTATTAATAACTTCAGTCCAAGTGCCTCAATAAGCTGTAAAAGTGAGACAGTGAACCAGCGTGCGCTGTGCTGTACCAGGACACTGAAGCTGGAGAAGCTGAAAGGAAATCAGCCGTAACTTAATTATCTATACCAATGCCAATTTGTCGTCCAAGGTAGATGCCTATATAAGAAAAGCCCTTTTGATTTTCTTTCGCCTGAAATTGTTCTCCTGTTAGCTGTTATCTGTTTGAGAGGAGGGCATATTTTGCCTCAACAAAACAGCCTTGATTGTCATATCTATCCCCCAACATCACTGCAGTCAATATCACAGCCGGGGTTTCTGGGAGTACTTCATATTTGTCCTGTTAATGGCAGAAATAACACGACGTACTCTCTGACTGGTTCAGTTGTTTTTAGTGAAGCTAGCAGAGTTGTTGTATGGATGGTAATGTCGATCTGTTATACAGACAGTCCACCATTTTGGTCCAGACTGACTCTCTACTGATAGACTGGCATGAAATCTATTATTATTACAGGTTTATGGTAATGATGATAATTCTGGCCCAAGAAGAGGAGAGCTGTTTCTAACCTCCCCGACAAAATTTGAACACAGGGGGTCCGATAAATGTCATGTTATTTTTTACTTCACCGCAGAGGTGCCTCAACTGGTGTATCTGCTAACAAGTAAAAGATAAAGACTGGGAGATGGGGGATGTGGACGGAGAGGGGGAGAAGAAAGAGAAAAGGAGAGAGTCCATTATCAAGTTAATTGTTTCTTGGTCTCGAAGGTCCTCCACTCATTCCCATAGATGAATCTGGTAAAGCGGAGCAGGAAAAAGAGAGGTACAGTTGTAAATGAGTGAAAGTTTTTTTGACTAGAGGATTTATGGAATCTGCAGCTACAAAATGTGGTACGGTCGATTCTGACTCAAGGCATTCCTTAAATTTTTTTTCCTCCTGTTTTATCACTGACAGCACAACTCCAAATGAAGTTGAAATGAAAAATGGGTATCCTTCAAGATACTTGTTAGATTATGTTCGAGTTTTTCTCAACTGAAGCAGCCTATAAACTGAATAATAAGGGAGCACATAAAATCCCTCATATATTTCTTGTCAACTAGGGATATTAAAGCTTTATGGACAACAACTGTGAAACAGTTTCAATGTAATCCATCTCTTTTCCTCCCTCTCTCTTTCTCAGTCTTTATGAAAAGTGCACATATATACAAGTCCTGCTGGATATCATTGACCTTTCTAAGAATTCACATTTCAAAGTCCCTGCCTCTATATTTCAAAAGCCATAGCCAGCCTGTTTACATCATGTAATGGGGTCTGCAAGAGTGCAGATCATCAGTCATATCCAGGTTAGGAGGAAAAACATTTTATATTATAGTTAAAACACACACAAACTTGATAGCTGAATGGCATAAAACCATGATTTTCCAAGAGTGCAGCTTGGTGTGTGTGTTTGTTTGTGTGTATGCTCACAAGGTCTTGCTCTGTGTCTGTCACCTTCGAAGGAGGCAGTGCTGCTATCTAGTTAATTAGGGCTAATATGTTGTTATAGGAAACAGGACAAAATGTGAAAGTGTTATACAGAGGTTTTAAATCAGGTCCTGCTGGTTATTGAAAGGAACCAGTAAAACACAATGCTAACCGTTTCCCCCTTTTTTCATTCTTTAAGCTATATCAACCCACTGCTTTAAAGGCCTTTTTAATCTTCTAATCTAATACCCAGGAGAAGGCAAAAATGTATATTTTTCAGTTAATTATGGATGTATAACAATGCCTTTAAAGTATATGCATGTGCATTGATTTCTCCTTGAATTTGGTTTTAATTTGTTTTGGGTTAGCAAAATAATCTAAATTGTAGGTCAAAGTCATACCACTGGATTGTATTTTTGGTAATATTGATATAAATAAAACTCTACTAAGTATTTTCTTTCAGTATTTTTGGTTTAAAATAAATCAGTATCTATGCATGGTTTTAAGGTAAATTTACTTGAGGTTGTGCAATTTAAAACACTTTTAGGAGCACTTTGTTAAGCACTGTAGTTACATTAATATGACTCAGGATACACAAATTTTTTTAAAAATCAAGTGGTAGAAATATTGACCTTCAAATGTATCAAAGAAATTGGGTCCAGCAATTCCCATAATGCACAACAATAGCATACTTAATTAGACCTTCCATATCGTGTAAAAAACAAACAAACGCGTCCATCAAACTCCATTTCCTGAGTTTCCAATGCATTTTTTTAGTTATACACCTAAAGCCCAAGGGAAGAATAACCTAGTTAACGTCATTAAGGTTATGATCTCAGATTCATGGATGAGTGACAGTTTCTATGACGTGTAAACTGCTTTTGATATGTGCATTAAAATCAATGCCCTGAAGGTTAGAGAAGGATGATGGTCATGGTAAAACAGAAGGGGGAGGAAAATAGGAGGCGCTGCGCTTGATCACACACTCCGTATAGCTGCGACTTCACCTGTCAATCATCATGGCATCATGTCTTCATTTATTTCTAACATGCGACACAAAACAGAGGTTTATTGTAGATTCAGTTTGACATTGTTTTTTGGAAGGGCACTTTTCCCACCACAATCATCACACAAGTCACGTTTGAGCTTGTGTGTTCAGATGACATTGCCAGTAGTCATTTCTACAATCGGTCATCTAATAACGGCCATTTAGGGAGTCGGAAAAGGCAGATATTGCGGTTGACATTTAGTCAGGTCTGAAAGGACAAACACTGGCAGATTACTCATCCTTCTTCAAATTAGGAGCACCATCTATTGACAGCTTTTATGACAAGGCAGAGAGGAGTGCAGCACCTGTCTTCACTCCACACAAGACTGATGGGAGTCTGGAAGATGTAGGCATCGTGGGCTTATATCATACTGGGTGAGTGGGGGCACTGGAGGTCTAGGCGAGTGTGTGTGTGCCTGTGTGTGTGTGTGTGTACCAAGTAGGATAGAGTGCAGCACAGTTCAGGCTGCCCCTCTCTGCAGCCTAGGGATTCTTCTGTCCACGCACATCAATCTTGTTACAGCAGAACGCCGCCTCCCAGGAATCCTGTCCTGGTCTCTGTTTGGATTGAGGACCTCTCTTTCATTTTCTAAATCTCTCCTCCTCTCCCCCTATCCTCCAATTACTTCTCTATTTCATCAACATCATCATTCTCTCTCCCTCTCATTGTTTCACTGTCTCACAGTTATTTGCACCGCTCTTATTCCAAATTACTTCCTACCTATCATTCACAGATCTCTCTCTCTCTCTCTTTATCTCTCTCTCTCTCCTCTCATCACCAGGAGGCTTAAAGCTAAGGGTCATGGCTGTAAGCATTGCATCATTAACACATCTTCCCTGAATGTTAACGTTGCAGTTTTCTGCCCAATCCAATTAATGTCTCAATTAATCACCTAACCGTATTTTTCAAAGGATGCTTTGAAAGAGTGGACTGCCATAACATAGCAAGTAAATGTGCTTATCAATCATTAACATTAGCTGAAAACTGATTAAATTGTCAGAGACAGGAGAGCACAGAGGATTGCAGAGGAGCTGTTGAAGATAAATAGATAATGACATCCAAGTGGAATGAAAAGCCACAGGGAAATGTGTACATTTCCCAATGGATAATTATTATTTATTTTTAACAAAAGAGGGGAAAAAGCTGCAGTTATAATTACTATAATTTGCCAAAACTAAAAAAAGAACTGTATATCTTACAAATCTGATCTGCTGCTTTGACTTATGAGGCTTCCAAAACAACTTTGCACATCAAAGCAGTTATATATTCTTTGGACAGTTTTCAGGAGTCTGACAACTCTTTGTGTGTGTGCCTGTTTTAGAAAAGCAATGATTCACATCAGCTAGGAGGTCCACTGACATTAGATCACATGCACTCACTTTCACCAGCACATGCAGACACGCATGCACACACACAAATACACACAAACACAAACGCCATGCACCCTCGGATTCATCAACCAGCGCATATTTAACCAGGCTGGGGGCCATGCCAACAGTGTCCACAAACAATCATCCATCACCAGTAGCTACAAGCTTACCACACACGTGGACACACATACACACATGTGCTACGTCCAACCAGGTGGTCGACTTTTGTCTCACAATAGCTAATTTCCGGGCCAAATAAACACTCCAGTTGAAGGCATTGACTCTGAGTGCTTGTCGTTCCTAATGAATCACTTATTGACTGGCCTGTATTGAAGTGACTGGAAAGACATAGAAGCAATAAGAAAGAGTTTCTCTCTCTCTCTCTCTCTCTCTCTCTCTCTCACTCTCTCTCACTACAGGGAACGGTAAAGCAGGAATGTGACAGCCCAGGCAATCGGACAATACCGTCTCGTTTAAGAAGCTGACGTACAACACTGTGTTGCCATAGTTACCAAGAAAGAGAGAGAGAGAGAAGAAGATGATGGAGAGAGAAGGGAGAGAAGGGGCTAGACTGCAAAAGAAAATTAATTTGTGTACAAGGCCATGTCACAAAGAAAATTGCATTCTTTTCATAGATGGGGACAGAGGGAAAAGCTGTTGTTAGTCCCGTGCTTGTGTGGATAAAAGTGAATGTACGTATCTGTGTGTTTGTGTGTGTTTGCCTGTATACAGCCAGCCAGATGCCATCTCTGTGGATTGTGGGCAGAAGTGTTGCAGGATGTCAGAAGGCTCTTCATTACAGAGGCTTTTAAATAAAACAGAGTGAAAGGCTTAAAATAAGATGCAAGCTCATGGAGCAGGATACACACACTAATGCAAAGTAAAGAGATAAATGAAGAGAGGAGAAGTAATATATTCTGATGAATTTACTCTGCATGTGTGTGTGTGTCACATCCCTCTCACACAAACACCAGCAGACAGAGAAGAACATGCAAAAAAGCACACTTTGCATGCATCTCTCTGACACACACAGAGAGTGAGAGAAAGATTTTTCTCTTTTTGTGGCATGACGAGTCGTCTGAATTCCACGGCTCTCTAAGTAGGTCATGCAGCCTTTTCAGAGTTCCACTCCTCCCCACGCTGCATCAAAAATGCATAAATCCCTGCACATTCTCCCTGCTAGCAGCTTCCCAGGCCAGCTAAAGCACATCTTTAGTGATTCTAATCCCATCAAAGGTGGTTCTGCTGGTATGTAAACACAACATGGGATAAAAAAATGCCTTCTCTGGCAGTTATATTTATGACAATTCCTCTTTTTTTTTCTCCTTGCAACTATCCACCTGGGAAAGAGGTGCTGGTGTTGGTAGAGACGAGGCCCATGGAAAAGATAATGCTATGTTTGCCCCACGTTTGGCTAAAACAAAAGAAAGCTGAGCATGTTGTTCGCATCAGAAAAGGCTGGTTAGCAATGCTATCCCCAAAGATACACTCCACTGTCAGATGAGTCGAATGGAGAAGGTACAGGTACGAACAAAGGTGAGATAAGGACTGACATGCCTCCGATCAAAGGAGGAGTAATCAAGAGGTGGTACGTTTATACAGTGTGGAAACGTTAAGACTGATCCTTAACAAGCCCCTTTGGAAGAGCTGTTGAGTGGTATCTCTTCACTTTTTGCCGACTTAGAATGCAATGCAACAAAAAAAGATCCCTTCATTACCCTGGATCAAAGAATTAAATCAGTTACTTTAAAAATACTCCACAAAGTCAGTTGTAAAAGCTCTCAATCCTCTGCTCTTTTCATTTATGAGAGGCACATTAAGATATGGGTGGACATTTTATATGTGCTTGAGCACATGACAGCGATGCTACATGTCCACCCATAGGACTCTCTCTCCCTCTTTCTCTGTCACTCTGAGTATTGGGTTCTTTCATAGATGAATAATTGAGCAGATCACAATAATAGTATACCTCTGTTACATCCCAATCTCTGACCACTGAGCCACCCGTGGGACCACAAGTGACAGTCATCACCAGTGACTCTTGGCGAGTGCATCACCTATCATGGGGCTCCTGTGTGTGCGTGTATATGTGGCTTCTTTGTGTGCCTGAATAATTTAAAAGAGAGCAAAGAACTGATTCTAAATTACCTGTAAGAAAACCACATAACGGAAGCTCTGAATGCACGACTGAATAAGCATTACATAATGTTAATCAATTTATCCAGTCTATTTATAATTCTCTTCGACCCTCGACGCCCCATCTGAAATGTTAGACTCTTACCCGAAAGCCATTCTAATTTCCTGCAACATGATTTATTACACAGAGATTCTTATTGATTTTTTCTGATGATGCTGGTTTAGGAACTTGTATCTTTTTTCAACAGCGCAAGTAAACTTTTTGCCTGGTCTGACCTATTACATCAAAAGTGCGTGAATTAAAGCTTGAGGTAAACACTCACCAAACCAATTTAGCTCTGATTCATGTACCTAGGATACACATCCATAACAGAAGCAAAGATGATATTGCAAACTTTCTGACACATATTGATCAGCTTGGCCTCTCAAAGATGCATTATTTCAAACTGCAGCAGAGAATCTCAAATCTACAATCGTCTCAGCAGAAACAATCTTCAACTTCCTGTCAGAGTTAGGATGAAAGTATTGAAAATGTTTTGGTAAAGTAGAAAACTTTATTTTGCTGCTATCCTGTGGGACTGCATATCTGTCAGGATGTCAAAATATAATATTAATGAAGACCACAACTGCAGTCAATAAGAATAGCCTATAAGAGGCCAGCCTTAAAGACAGCCTTTAAGCCAGTATTGAACCCCACTCATAAATAAATCAACTAGTGTTAGCCACCTTCAGCTTCTTGCCAAGAGACTCCGCAGGACTGTATATCAGACATAAATTCTACTCAGGTGTGTCATTTAGGGACAGTCAGCACACACACAAGGCTCCTTATGGCAAAGCCTCTGTGGATAACATGACAACGCAATAATGTCACAATCCACCACAGACATACTATTAGGACGCATATAATGAAATATATAACACAAAATATGTCATTTCTGCTGCTAGTGGTTGCTCTAATAGAAACAATTAAAACAAAAGATCTTAGTTTGTAGCATCATGAAGTATTGTGGAATAATGGGAGCTGTTGTCTTCTTTCTAAAACAACCACCACTGCAGATGAAAACAGACCTTAAACGGACATTTTGATGTTTAAAAGTTTTATTCACACGACATTTAGTCACATTCACCAATATCTTTCTGCAATATGTGACATATAATCTGGTGTTTCCTTCCCCTTAACTCTACCTTTCTGTCTGTCATACTCTGCTGTTTATTTCAGATACTAGGAGCTGATTGGAGGGTGGAGCTGGGGTGGTTGTCTGCTAGTACCTGCCCATCTAGAAGGCTTTTCCAAAAGGCATAAAGGCTTACCCTTCTGGGAGTCCTACTCTCTCTCTGCTGAACTTGTTGCATCCTCCTTAGCCTTGTTCCTTTCTTTGTTTTGCAGCACCAGCCAACATCAATTTTGCTATAATTTTACTCAAACTTAAAACATGACTGATTCGACTTACACACCAAACCATTTTGCTGACTGATATATCTGTGTCTGGGCAATGAATTTGTTGCCTTGAGCCAAGCAGCACTCGAGATACAACGCTATTGACAGGCCAAAAAAAGTGCTGTTACCTTGAATAAAATTACAGATTTTTCTGTGTTGAGCACTGTTGGAAATATTGGGAATAATAAGTCCACAATTTAACAAAATATAAAATGTAGGTCTGGCTGTTTTTAGAAGTTTTCATCATGTATTGTATACCTTGAACAGGGGTGAAGAATTTCTTATACATCTCTCTGTTAGGGGGAGGATTTCAAATACCTCTGTGTCAGCGCTCTAAACTTTTAAGACATAATGAGGCCCTTTGTGCAAAAGCATCAACACAGGCTGAATCCCTGTAGCAGCCTCTGACCTTGAAGTAAAATCTGAATTTCCTTGTTCCACATTCCTTACTTTTTGCTTGTACTCCATCAGGATACACTAAGTGAATGCTGATATAACATTATGTATTGAGAGTCATGTTGAAACATAGACAATCTTCAGTACTTCATGTTTACAAGTATGCCCTATTTATACTTCGAAAAGCATCTGAAAAACAATCTTATGTGACTTAAAAAGGAACAGCTGCATATAGAAATGACCTAATAATGGAAGCTGAACTTTCATAATGTGTTGCTATTTTTGGAATCCCTCACTAAGGTTAAATACCTTAGAACGTCCCTGTAAGGTTTGTCATTATTATAACTACAAAAGTCATATATCCACAAGACTTAGGCTGCAGACAAGTCCAATTGCCTTTTAGTGGTATCATGCAGATCTAGAAACCATATGACCTGGGTGACTGAGTACGTAGGTACAGTAGCTTTACAAGTTTTTAAAAACTTTTTCATAATGAGAGGAAGGGTAGAATTTTATTTCAATACCTCCACATTACAACATTGCAAGGCATCACACTAAAGAAAAAAGCCACAGACCACTCTTATGCCTCCTAAAACCAAGCCACACTGGAGGCAGATCAAAACTTATTTCCATCTGAGGAGGAAGCCAGGGAGATATTGTCTAATTCAGAGGTTGTTTTGGCCTGCAGGGGGAGGGATAGGAGTCTTCTTCAGTTTGGATCTCACAAGCTTTCACAGCACAGGCAGCTGAGCTTAATGAGTGTTGTTGAGCTCCGGTAAGCATGTGCTACCAGGCAGTTACAGAACACCACACTCATTCTCCTCCTTACCTTCTCTCCTGACTCTACAATGCCCAGTGGCGTCTTTTCTTTCCTTGCAAACCAACAGACTCTCACACGCAATGTGTCAGACAAAGACCAAGAAGCAACATTGAAATAACTACACCTCCAGGGCCTGAACACAGTGCTCTGCTGCCCCTTTGTGCTGGCTACCTTTTGACTCTGAGTGCTTCACTTTGTGTATACGTGTGTACTTTGAAATGTGCTGCTGTTTACTCGAGTGAAAAAATCTGGAAATCCTCAAGAGCAACTGCCCGAGGGTTCACTCCTAATTGCCCCCACCACAAGTGGGCCAAAGCAGTTCATCTCAAATTGACAAAACAAAAGACAAACACAAAGCAGAGGCACATCTCTGCAGGCAGCCAGGGTTCTTATATCTCCATTTAATCCTCCCAAGACTTCAGAGCTGCTATTTAAAGATGTGTTTAAAAGCCTGAGGCAACTGTAATGAGCCTAAGTGACATGCCATATAAATAGTGGGTATATAAAGAAGATAGCCATTATGAGGAGAAAATAATGAACAAAAATATAAGGACCAGAGAAAGGGAAAGAAGACAAGAAGGAGATGGAGAGCAAGGCTGCATAAAATCCTGTGTGCTTCTGCCTACCTGTCCACTGAATTGCCTGTGTGTATGCGTGCACACATTGTATTCAGTGTATGTGTGTGTCTATTTCCCTCTCCGACAGGCAGTAATGAATAAAATAACAGTGGAGGAAGATGAACTACTTCCTCTGTGAACTCATCAGGCAGACATTGACATGCACCACTGCCTCCAAGATGACTGCATCCATGCCCCCCTGCTTGTGAATACTGTCTGCTACAGCTGGTGGTGGGAAAATGCACTGCAGGTGACAATATGGGTAGAGTATGTTATGGAGCATAGAAGATGTCCATATGAATTTGCTGTGTTGCTGAAATAGAGGGGTTCTTTTTTTTCCTCTTAACAATTCATAGTATGAAAAATAAACCTGCACTGCCTAGAAAAAACAGCTCAATACTTTAAAAGCATAGTGCAAAGAATGATATTTTTTGTGATGTGTTCCTCTATGAATGGCTCTTCTGATTCAAATAAAGTAAACTTACAGAGGAGAATCAATGCCTATCTTCTGATCTGAACTAAAACTATTCTTAAAAACGTGAGTCTATCTAAAAGCAGCCTAGAAATAGATCAAATTTGAAAAAAAAACCCAAAATAATCTGAGACAATTTTAGCAAGTGTCAGCACAAAGCACCATAAAAATAACTGCCAGTCTGGTATGATGATAAATTTGGATGGAGGCTCTGGAGGTTCTTCTTTCATGTGTTTGATGTGTCTCCTGGAGGACAGCGATGCCCCAGGGGAGCGGGCCAGGCCAGAAGGCCTTTGATGAGGCACCTCCACTGGCTGTGATTGGATAAAACTGCTCCGCTCTCTTTCACCTGCCTCTGGAGAAGATGTTATAACTCTGATGGTGGAATTCATTTAATAACACAGGAAATCATTGATATTGTATGCCTGAGAATGTTGTCAAAGGTAGATAAAAATCTGAGAAATACACCCAGACAGATAACATTTATTTGAGATTCTGGGACTAAAGTTGAATTAACTGTAAACATTATTACTTGCATTGTCGAAACACAAAAACTGAATCTTATTTTCCATCTTTTTTTCTGATCCTGAGACAGACTCACCAAGGAGTGTTTCACCAGATGAACATGAGGACTGTTTGATGACATTACAGTGACAGTGGAAACTCTTAAAACTTCATATGTGGTCTCCAGAGTTTTACTGTAGTGGATGCACATGGCTCATACACACACTGGTAAACAAATTATTTAAAATGTGCTTTCCGCCAGGACAGACAGCGCGAAGGTGGGATGGAAGGACCGAAATAAAGAACAAAAAATGGCAGAAACAAGATGGTAAAGTTCAGGAATAAAAAAAGTGAAGAGCTCGCAAGACAGGGAGTCACAAATTGTGGAAGGAAGCGTGACAGGTAGAAAAGGGAAAGAGAGCATGTGAATTGGAGGGAGAAAAGGAGCAGAGTGAGAAAGCGAGCAAAAAGGGAGGAGGTAAAAAAGTTCCATCACTGCTGCGATGATGTGGGTGGAAGGCAGCGCGTGGGCAGATTCAAGGGAGAGAAGAATACAGAGGGAACTGGCTCATGACTCTCGCTCTCTCTTTCTCTGACTCTCCTCGCATCAGCTCATCCATGGAGAAGCAGAATGAGCATGGGACTGGCTTGTTTCATGTCTCCTGGTTGCCGCACGCAGCCATAAACCCATGCGGATAATAAGGGCTGCAGTCATTATGGGGAACAAGAGGAACGACGCCCGTGTTTGTGCAAATGCATATGTGTGTGTGTGAGTGAATCAATTGCTTCAACAGAACAAAGAGTCATGTCAATCAACCAGGAGCAGTTCCGCCCCTTACTTACAGTCTGTTACATCATTGGTGGGATTGATGGGATGCAGAGCTGGGTGGCAAGAGCACTGATGAGATCGTTCTCAAGTAAACGCACATCAGCTCATTCACTTTCAACATGCACACGCGCAAACCATTTGATGTTTCTACATGTCTCCGCTGGTCGCCAAGGGAATGGGATTTTACATCCCGCTCAGTCAGCCTGCAGCATGTTGCCATGGCAACAGAAACCTGTTGAAGGGGTTAACTGCCTCACCGGTGTTCGGGAGAAAGGTTTTCATGTGGCGGTGTTTCCAGATTTGAACTGTTCCACCGCCCACCAACAAAAAATGTATGTGTGTCTGTGAGAGTGTTCAGAGCGTGTGTCTGCGTTTGTGTTAGTGTGACGTAGCGTTCATTGCTTCTTTTCCTATCTGCATGTTAGTTCATGAGTGTGTAAAGGAGAAAAAAAGGCTGAGAGGGATAGAGAACATAAGTGAGAATGAATGAGAACAAAATCACTGAATGTCATTGTCTCCGTGGCTGCAAAAGTTCAGTATATTTTTAAACAAACCAATTCATCATAAATCACACACTCTCCCACCGTGCTTGTTGCAAATAACAAGAAAGGTTTTAAACATGCTGCAATTAGATGCATGACTCTCATTATGCAGCCCACTCCACACACACACATTCTCACACACAGGCATAGATCAATAAACTCTTTTTGTGTGTATAAAAATTAAACAAAATACTACTCAATATCTGGATCTGTATATCTGCATTAGTACTTCAAATTAAGGTCTGGTATGAACCTGAGAGAAGATTTTATTACCAGAGTAAAATCAAAGTGGTACAGTTGGTCAGATGAAGCTCTGTTAAA
>JAQNCA010000008.1:10643394-10660772 GCA_029783725.1 Acanthurus tractus
GGTATGAACCTGAGAGAAGATTTTATTACCAGAGTAAAATCAAAGTGGTACAGTTGGTCAGATGAAGCTCTGTTAAAATATTTTCAATGGAAATAAAAATGTTCATTTTTGCAGTCAATCTTGCCTATTAGAACTATAAATAGGCAACAGTAGAATCTGGTCATAAAACAAGACATGACTCCCAGTGTCTTGCAATATAAGCAATCTACATACAGAAATTGATTGAATGTGTTTTTGATTTCTGAGTATCACCATCCACATCTCATTTGCATGAGAATTAGTCATCCTGTTGAAAGTTTTTGATACAGGAGGCTTTTGGGCCACAACAAAGTAGATAATAAGAATAATTTCAGTGAGATGTAAAATTCAGTATACGGACGGCTAATATGAGTAATAAAGTTTGGTGAGTAGTGAAGGCATATGCACACTGGCATCTGGAAGGCGGGCTTAAACACAGGCCAGTTATTCCTATTTATACACACACATAAACACACTACACAGAGGCAAAGGATTCTGGGCCTGTCACAGTACCAAGCCATCTAACGATCTAATGTTCCAATGTGTCTTGCTTATCCACATGGTAAACTTGTCCCGATGTTCAACAGACCTTTCACACACACTTTCAAGCCAGTTTGTTTCCCAACCAAACCCATAAACTCAAAAAATACTTTTAGACCACTACACAATCAAAAAAAGGTAAAGACATCTGGTTTAAACTGTGTTTTTTTTTGTTGAGCATTACTGTATTCAGCCATTAAGTTTATAAATGTTTTAGCCATGGTTTCTGTATTTGACACTTGGATTTTCTCAGTGTCAATTAATAAAAAACTCCACTGTAGATCAAACTTTTTTTTTTTTGAGGAAATATGTAGTTAAAATTTTTGTCATTCTTCTTACCATGTGCACGGCAAAATGTCTTAACAAAATAGGCTGCGGTATTTTGTAAATCCTGTGTGGTTGCTCTTTTTTGTTAAGTGCTAAAAAATGCTGATCCTGTTGCTAAGAAATAATTGGTCACACAGACAGAAGTTTACTAGTCTTCAGAGGTTAACCATCAGCACTTCTTTATGACTGCTGCTGACATTCTTCACAGTCAAGTAATAACACAGGTTTCAAGATCGATTAAGATCTGCTTATGTGCCTAACTCAGTGATTTTTGTTTCCTTGTTGTTCTACACTGACTAATTTGAATTACTCTTCTGATCAATAGTATAATCTGAGCTAAGGAGAGTCAATGAAGAATGACAGCCCTTAATTGTGGCTCTAATTCAAACAATAACAAAAGCCATTAATTTGTTTTTCATTTTGGACAATGCTGCAATGGTAGGTGTCTAATAAATAATATGCAACTAAAATTCATTGTGTCCATGCGATAGACTGTTAATATAAAAACTTTTGATAGAAGCAAAAATGTATTACCCTGCCCAGTCCAAAAACGTGTGTTTGTGTCTAGTGGGTTATTCCTGCAGAAAACATAGTCAAATAAATAAAACTGTTATAACAGCAGTTGAGACATACATTTAAGTCAATGCATTTCTTTGGCAGCAATCATTTATACTCCTACATTATGCTATTTTTGCATTAAATGAACAGACTTTGAGTTACTGAGTATGTTGTTAAATGCCTTATATTTTATATTAATGTGATTCAATCCATTGGCTCTGGACAATCAAAAGACTGCTAACAAAGCAAACAAGCTACTCTCCTAGTTCACTGAGTTTTCATTCTTTCTAGGCTCCTTCCATGCTCTATATCGTCGCCAGGCTGGTCTCAGCGAATATCAGAGTCAGCCTCAGGCACTACTATATAGTACATCTGACCAAACTGTGAACACAGTGAGGATGCTGAGAGAGGCTGCTGTTTTCAACATATAGCTAATCTGTCTGATGAAGTCAAAGAGCCCTGGTGGGGACTGATGATGGGCGTTAGTACAGCAAACCCATCCAGGCTGCTAATCACGATAGAGAGGGCAGCATTAATCAGCTACAGTATGTAAAATCAGTGTAGCTGTGTAACACTTAATGGGATTAAAACTTGTTGGACTGTCAAACCTGATCATTGCACATTTTTCTTGTTACCAATCAAAAAAGAGGCCTCAAAAGCTTTTCTTAGGGGAACTACAGGTAGGTGTACGACCCGGTACATGAAAATATTCAACATACACACTGAGACATAGAAAAGGAGTATCAATAACTTCCTTATTCTCATCATCTTAAGTACAATTTGGCATCTGACACAATGATGACCTGGGGCTAGTAAAAGTTAACGCAGGGTGAGCTCTGTGGTCAGGTTCTGGCCCATCGAGGCCAGTGACCAAGAGACATTTAGTCTTAGAGTGGACAAGGGATCCCAACATATCAGAAATGTCGCATGTTAAAGCTAAGTTTAAGTTCAGAGCAACTGTAAATCTGCTCATACATTGTTGTGTTCATAACCAAAAATGTGACTGTTTCTGATGGTGTGAGATTTGTTGATGGTATGAGATACTTTATTGAGGTGTTTTAGTCTCACTAGCTGTGAGACTGGTATGCTTGTACCTTCAAGGTTGTTTAAAGTTTAGTGTCAAGTAATGTTAGAGATCTACCTTATGTCTCACAGTGGAATTACTGAAAAGTCTTTTCAGTAAGTGTTTTATTATAAGGTTTTCCATTACTGTGCCACTATTTTCTTACTCTTAATGTTTTACCCACCCATAATCACTGAAATCTTAGCACAAATTGTTAAAAATTATTAAATAAATGGGAAAAAAATTGGGGACAGTTGGACCAGAAAAAAAGACTGACTGGGCAATTGGGCCATTGGGGAAATAATGTTGCATTGGCCATTGCAGATGTTTTGAGGGCAATTGTCCATTAGCACATGAAATTACAGAAAACGAGCCTTTGTATCTCCTATTACACAACATGCCAACAAGCATCACTCTATAAAGCAAATGCATTTTGTTTCCTCTGCTTTCATTTTGTCATCATCAAAACATTTCAGCAAGATTGATGTCACCTATCAATTCCTTTTCCTCATGGTTATGACATCCAAATCTCAACATTAGGAGAATAATATAGCAGAAAATGGACTGAAGACATTGAATTACAGTACAGAAAAATGATTCATGGTCCATAATCACAGCAGGAAATATAAAAAGAAAATGTCTGAAAAGAAAATTGATGCTGTTGTCTACGGATGCATAAACCACAACTGAGCTTAAGATTGAGGATATGACAATAACAGCTTTTTACTTCAGTCAAAAATGCTGTGTACACGTGAACATAAATGGCTGTAATTCATCTATATTGCTACACACACCGAGAAAAATATGTAGTAAAGAAATGAACCAATTACAGTAAATGTCAGTGAATAACATACTGTGTAATCTACCTCCAATTTAGGCTTGTCCTTTCTTCTTAGGAGAAGTACAAAGACAAAACTTTGACAGTAATGTGTCCTGACATCTGCAAAACATAACCTGTGTCATTCTGAATGTACACATATGTGTTTGTGCATATCAGCTTGTGTGTGTCTGTGTGTGCAAATATGGATGAGTGTGATAGGTTTATTCATTTGGTGGTGAATCACTCAGCTCTGGGGGTCCTGGACAACTTCCTCTCAAACTGCCAACTCCCTCCGATCTTTTCCTCCAATTTCCCTTTCTCAATCCTCACTTCCTGCCCTCCGTCTTTCTGCTGTCACCACAAAACTCACTGAATTCTCCAAAAGCATGAACATTTTAGGAATTTAAAAAAGTGGATGCAATAATACACGTTAAAGCATTTTGACATTTTTACTTGGGGCTTAAAATCATTTCCGTAACAGAGGAGATACAGGGATCGCTACATTGGTAAACTAAATGTATTTTGCAGAAGCAGAGATGCATTAGATGCATTTGGTTATAATGGCTGTTCCAGCAGTAATGAGCACTGTGCCCTGGTTAGGAGCCATTCTGCAAACCTAACAATCTGCACAAAAAAAACAGCTTCCCACCCCTCTGTACCCCCTTCGGAACAGCCTTTCTGTGGCTTTGCCACAACCGACTGACTGCTTCATTCCGACATTGCTAGTGAAACAGGATGTTTTATCAGGCAGGGCCAGTGGGGACTTGTACTGTCTGCCCTCTGATCTGTGTTCCCATCAGCTGGGCCAAGCTGCTGGACTAATGGGCATCTGGGCAGATATTAGAGTGTTGTGCTCTACAGTTCCCTGCTAACTTAATGAGAAAACACTAGTTCCCCATACTTCTCCTGACAGTGGAGGCAGGGAGAAAAACAAGGGGAGAGGAGGAGAAACGAGGGAGTGTTAATTAGATAAAGAAAATAGAAAACGTAGAAAGGAGGGAGGAAATGGAGATTGGGATAAACTGTAATTCAGATCAAAAGAGCTTATAATGCATGTGCGACATAAGTCTTGATCTTAACTTGTTCAAACAACAAAAATGATCCACTATTATCTTCCCCTTTAACTGTACAATGACAAAGTAATGCTGTGTGCACCCAGCAGCCATAACTAGAGGGGCTTTACCAAATGTCATTTTTTGACATTCAAAGCCCCTATTGAGGTTTTTAAATTAAGTTTCTGTCTGTCGTCATATTTTGTGACGTCATCCCCCATCTGTTAAACTCATTACTTGCACTAGTTTAACCGCTAAATCATTTGAAAGTTGAATTGAAGACAAATCCTCTTTTTAAACCCAAAAGTTTAAGAAAAAACCTGAGAGCCCCCCTCCCTGCTGGTAAACGGCTCCTGAATCTTGTGTGCCTCCAGTTTTTTCTTCCTGCAGAAGCTCCAGCCTGTTCCTGACTCTCTCACAGGTGTAATCATCATCATCAGCGGCTGTCTGTGCGTGTCAGTACCGTCACTCTACCCATCCAACCCAAACAGCACAACACTCACAGCACTGCATCAGCCACAATTTAATGTTGATTTAGAAACAAAGCTTCAAAGCCTCAAACTATTCAGTACATCCTTCAAACCTTCCAAAATTTAAACTAGAAAAACAAACACCTGAACCATCAATATCCTTCTCTGGCCTACAATCTAACTAATCTTATTTTAGCTAAGTTGGTCAGGTCTGATGAATAAACCAGTGCTGCGACTCTAAGCCCAGGAGAGGGCCATGCATTACTGCTATTAAATGTTAAATGCCTTGCAGAAGGAGCCCGGACTATAAAAGCAGCAGCAGCACTTGGATGGAGAAGAAAGAGGAGGGAGGGAGGGGGAGCTGGCTGCATTTGCTCTTCCTCTCCTCGGCACAAGTGTCAGCTGCGCTCCCCGTCTTTCTAGCCACTGGTGTGGAACGGGGCCCTGCTTGTTGGGGTATGAGCAGCGTGGGAGAAGGAGTGTGTCTGTGTGTAGGTGGGAAGAGTTTGAAGGGTGTGCTTGCCCCATTTTGATTGTGTCTGTGTGTGTTGGCTGCAACCACAGCCTCAGCTGCCAGTAAAGGGCCCCTCCAGCTATGTTCAGGTGCATGTACGATCGTTCAAACTCCTTTTGCATCTTTAGTTTTCCTTTTTTCTCTTTTTTTTTTGTTTTCTTTCTCTTCTGCGGTATCTTTTCTCTCTCCCTCTGGCTCTGGGATACTGACTGAGTTAATGAAACTTGGGAGTAGAAACACACTCGCTTCCCTCCCAATAACTGTCATGTTTAAGCACTGCAGGAGAGATCTCCTATATTATATGTCTCACATTCACACACACGCACAGAGCAAGAAAAACACAAAGCAAGAGCGAGACACACACAAACAAAGATACACAACACACGCACACACCTAAACACACAAGCACAGCAAATTTGTGATGCAAGCGCACACACACAAAAATACACATTTTAGAAGCAATCCCGGCTCATTAGAGCTTCCCTCTCTCTTAGCCCTGCAGGTAAAAACACTTCATATTAGCCATGCTTTAAACAGCCATGATGGAGAGGGATAAGGGAGAAAACTTACACATTTTCATTATTCATGTTTTCATACATGCTGCAATTTGCACATCCAGCATATTGCATGGAGAACATACATATGTTCTTTTAAACCACACATGGGTTTTGATGAAAGAGGAAGTCAACTGAAGGCACAAGGAGCTACTGACATTTTGTGCACTAAAGGTATTAGCCTTCAGAAAAGGGAAAGCCCAATTAGACATTGTTATTGCTACAGGGTAAGGAGAAAAACTGAGTGTATATGTGTACAGATGTGCATGTTGTTTAAGTGTGCACACATTCACACATGAGTGTGCGAGTGTCAGGGGACAAAGCAAAGGAAGAAAATTGCGCGATGATATAAAGAGACAAGAAACAGAAGAGATGCTATATTTACACTGTACTGCACGCAAGCACTGCTAGCTGGGCTAAAGAATGAGCTTTGGATCTGGGCTATAAATAAACTGTACCACTACTGTATTTATGGCAGTTGAGAGCAAAATGAATAGGCTTGACCGGGCAAGACAAATAGGGCTGTCACAGGAGGAGGGGGAAGACCTTTGACTGTACAGGTTCTTACAGCTACAGATCCCCTGGGGAAGGAAACCCTGGGAATAACTTTCATGTCATGTTTGTATAAAGAAATTCCCTCTGATATCTCATGAAAATAGAGTCATTCATCACTCTGTGTGGACGTGAAAGCATGAAAGAGGTGTAGGAACTTAAGCTGTTCAGCCTACACGGATAAGCGATGAAATAGGAAGAACAGTTGTCGTAACCAAAGACCTTCAACCCAGTTCAGACATCAAAACTGAAATCCATCACCGGTAGCAGGTCATAATAATAACTTGCTCAGGGATGAATTGTAGCTGACTTTGCTATTCTGGATAAAAAAAAAAGTAATTGCACTCATCACACAACAGGCTGTGACATTAGTTTTTTAATGATTTCTCTTGAGTTCCACAATAAAATGAAAGTATGACTCATCCATTTTTGTTCTAATAATTCAACAACAAGATCAAGCTGATTTACATAGAACACTAATGTTAATCCCATCAAAAAAATTTTTTAAAAAAAACATCTTCGATTGTAAGCCTTCACTACAGCAGCATTGCAGTCCTCTGATATGCAAGATGTTACAACTACTTAAGCCGAGTGACAGTTGTTGCCTGCAGAATTAAGTCATATCTTAGCTGCGCGGAAGGGAGCTGTGAGTAAGTGTGTTGTCAACAGCTTCATTAAAAGAGAGCAGGACCTCCACGAACCCACCAGGCTCGTCCATCATTACCAAAACCCCGCCTCAAACAGCTCTAAACGAATGCACACAGTCTCCTGGATTTTAACCAGGCAGAACCTGTTTTTCTTTGTGTTTTGCAGCATTTTTCTCCTCAATGCTTCTGCACAATTCTCCTTTCATTCTCTTCTAATCAACTCCGCTTTCCTCCCCCTTCCCTCTGTGCCTTCTTGTCTCTATCCATCCTTTTCCATCATCTCATCTCTTCAGCTATTCTCTCTCTCTCTCTCTCTCTCTCTCTCTCTCTCTTTCAGTCTAAATCGTAACCCTTAATCTCGCCGAGAGCCAAATCAGCAGATTAGATAGAGAGTGACTCTCACTTAGACTTTTCCTAGTAGTTTAATGCTCCGTTCAGAGAAAGTTAGAAGCAGATTAAATCCAAGAAATCTCTTTTTCTCTTCTCTTTTCAATCCTGGCACAGAAGTGCAGTCATGCAACAAGCAACAACAAATCGTCCTCAGTGCCTGCTTGCTGATTAAAATATCACATTCTAAAAAATATCTTGGATGCCATTTGATTTGTCAGTGTATAAAAAACTATTCTATCTTTAATCTTTGCTTTTGCTTATTATTACATGTTAACTTTAATTTTTAAAATTGCTTAGTCTAGGATTCAGAGTACTTGCTGGTTACAAATTATGATTTATATATGTGTTGCATTTAATTGACGTAAGATTTAGGATTCTGATTTAAGTTTGGTTTTGAAATAAAATTGTCTTTTGGCAACCCTCGCAGTTAGGTGCACTTGCTGTGTTGTGCTGAGACTACCTCTGTTAAAGGAAATTTGGTTGATGGCTTAAAATATCAACTATGTTAGATTTGACTTATTAATTTTTTTCTGACACAATCCTTTCCATACACACAGTAGTAGTTATCACTAGTTCACATAAAATTCCTTACAGTCTGCTTGACACCACATTCACCTTTTGCCGGATAACCTGTTAATCTTGTCACTACCTCCAGCTGTGACACATGTAAATAAAAGAAGCACAACCTTAAAGGCATTGCTTTTAATCAATAGCGCAACAAGTTTAATGTATTGTGGAGTGAGAGAGACCAATATTTACAAAGTGACACACCAGATAGTGGTGGCGGCCTGCCACCATGGTAAAAAGCTTTGCTCCCACTCGAGGGTTAATCAATCTGTTACACAATAATCAGGGGACATGACAGCACCAGGGTCCCTGGCTTAAACACAAGAGTCCTTGGGCGCATAATGATGATGTGTGACAGAATATTTCCTCCAGGCTTCCGTCCGCTGCACACAGCAGACATTTATCACAACAAAGCAGAGGGTAGAGGTGGTGGAGACAAGGGGAAAGAGTGATGGGGAGGAAGAAATTAAAGAGGGAACAAGGGATGTTGTAATACAAGTGTGGGGGTGTGGATTGCTGGTTGCCTTGAGGATCAAACTGCAGGCAGGTAGGGTGATAGTGAAGCAGTGGTCTCAAAGGAAGGTGGGCTATGTGGCAAACTGGTACTTATGGTTTAAAAAAGCCAGGTGTTTCTATAGGAACCCAGCCTGTGTTTGACATTACATTACAAGAAAGCAAGAACGCACACATGACCAGGTTTTCTCTAAAGATAAAAAAAGCCTTTTTTCTTAGTTTTTTAAAATCCCGATGTGTCTCTCTCCCACTCTATGCTTCTATACATTTTGAGATTTTTCTACACTAATTCTAAAATGCTGAAATAATTCATTTACATACTGAATAAAGATAAGCTTAGGATGTTTTTGGTTTACTTTTAACTTACTTGAGATGTCTCTTGATCTAAACAAGACTGGACAATAACCACACCAGTTAAAATAGTCACAATGTTCACAGTGTATTTCAAAGCAGGGTTAGGGTTATTAGGGTTATTTTTTTTTTATTTTTTTTACCAAAAACAATTTATATCACAACAAGAAAGACATAGGAAAAATCATACATGAAAGAAACAAAGAAACAGACTGTTAAATGAACTGTGCTCCACTGGAATAATTAACAAATTAAAAAAAATAAAACTCTTTGCATGTATGAATTATTATGTTTAAAACATACTGTCAAGATGGTCAGTGAATTCTCACTCCACTACTGTGGACAGAATTGATCCAGAAACAGTTAAAAAGCATTGAAGCATTGTAAGCAAGCACTCAACTCCGAACTCATTTACTCCAAGCAGAGATGCTAACGTTAAAAAAAAAAAAAAAAAAACAGGTTAAAAATATAGCTTCAATTTTTAGAAAGGCTACATAATTAAGATACTGAATGAGGAAGTAACTTACAATAAACTACAGAGCTCACGTTCATCTGAGTGGAATGCAACAGTGTGGCTCTGCGTTTTATAATAATTCTAAAACAAAAATAAATGTACATTAAAGAAATGAATCAGTATTCCACGCTTTAGCCATATATCCAGCCAAGCTCAGAAACTAAGCAAGATGGGACATGGACAGGGGTGTGCGAGTGAAAATCTAATGACCACTGTAACGGTTTCAGAATTTCTCTGCAGAGATGGGATAATCTGCTCGTCGGAGAGAAATATTTGCAGTACTCCATTCAGCCTTTAAAACAGCTAGAAAGAAGCTGGTCCAGTTTCACAAATGGCACTTAAAGGATATAGAGGGACTCTGACAGAACAAGGAATGTCTCTGGCCCTCAGAGCCAAAAAACTGAAATGTGGCTCTAATCCTTAATACTGCACACTGCTTATCATCTGGGTAAAACCGTACCATCCCTATGACCGTTATTTAACAGCAGTGAGTCAGGACTGGGACTTGATAGAGTGAATGATGAATAGAGCCAGATGCAAAATTCTTTCCTGATAAAAAGCAGTGACAGAACAAAGTACCTCCTGAGTATAGTGATCTCCTGTACCTGTAGGTACTGACCAAAACACAGAGGGCTTCAGGAAATGTATTTGCTTATTCAATCTGACACAGTTTGAGAGGATTTGCAGTATAAGGTTGTAAACCCAAAAGCACAGAACAAGTCGTAACCTGGGTGGATGTTATCTTAACACAAACCTGAAATCACTGTTTGGGTTCACAAATATCTGAATAAATGTCTTGTTTAAAGAGATGTTTTGGAATTATTTTGATTCAATAGCAAGAAAATATTAAAATATTTAATCTTTGTTGCTGTAGGTTACTGTCTATACTCTGAACATACAGGTCTTACATAGAGGATGTATGCATCTCTTGCTCTCTCGCTCTCTCTCTCTGTGACACACACAAACAGAGAGTGTGCTTCTACTCTGATTGTTGGTGGCAGATCTATCTCTCTGTGTTTTATTTTTTCCCTTTGATAAAGCCTGGGGAAGAAGCGCCAGCTCCGCAGCCATCCTGCTCACCCAGCCCCCACACCCACAGTTCCCGGTGGGTGGTGTTTTCCTCGCCCGCCTGCCACTCGCCCGCTACTGTGCCAAGCGCGACATGTGACAGTAGCAGCACATGGCCTCGCAGCACCCCCCGCCCCAATCCTCTGCAGGGCTGTTTCCCCCACAACCGTCTGAGAACACCCTGCAACAAGCTTGGCACACTTGTCATGTTCCTTTGCGCTACCCAGCCAGCAACCCCAAATGACTATCTCGGAGGCATGCACATGGACACAGCCACACACAGGATACGCATATCAGTGCAATTAAACTCACATAATGACACAAACTTGCCCACACGGATGCAGAAATCTAGTTACATGAACATAAATTCACATGCCTAAGAAGAGTAACTTAGATCTGTGCAGATCAAACTGTCCCCGTGCAGAAACTCTGTCTGACTTCACTCTCACGTCATTATAAAGAGTGTAAACATGGTTCCAGGTTGTCTTTACACCTGTCACATCCAGCTGTCTACTAACTGTGCTTCTACCTTCTGCATTTCCAAAATCATCTTTTGCTCTTCACCTACATCACATCTTTTCCTCTCTTCTCTCCTGTTATTTTCTACATTGTTCATTTTCTCATACCTGTTCTTTTTTTTTTTAACACAATCTCATTCACTTTTTTTAGTCTTAAAATTATTTAGGTGTACTTCCATGAAGAACAAGTCAGATCTCTTTGCCTACCAGTAATTTAACACACAGAGTAAATATGTATATCGTCAACAAATTCTTTGTACATCCTCCACATTAAAAAAGGTTCAGGGATCTTGGTGATGCACTTCCATTGAACATGGGGATTATGATGTGAAGGAGGGAATCTGTGTGTAAATAAAATATAATTTCCTTGGTGAATTAAGCAGGATCTGAGCACTGAAGACGCTCAGTCTCCAGTGTCTAACCAGCTGCGTTAATATTTCAATTACCCTCATGAATAAATGAATTAAATAGGCGCTAACATTAGTCTTGGCCTTTGTTGCGGTGGGAGGAAGCTGTGACATGACACTTCTGCCAAAGCCTTCTTCTTTAATACACTAAGACTGGTGAGCCATAGTTTCTTAGCGATCTGGGAGATATGGTTGAGAATATTCTTCTTTATATTTGGAATTCCAGTTTTTCATTGTTTCTTTGCAAGAAGACGTTTAGAAGAAGTTTAGATTTCTCTAAACCCACAATAAACATTAAAAAAGTCATGTTAGATGAAAAAAATACTGTCATTTTAGAGTCATCAAAATATTTTTGTACTTAAATGATTCTTTTGTCTGTATAATTAACATTTTTAGGCACTATTGAGGGTCACATCTAAAGTAAGGCTTTTAGGGCAAATCATGACTGATGGATAGAGTCCAGTTAAAAGAAGATTTGCATTGAAATTCATCACTAACAAAAACAGGATTTTCATTTTATTAAAAATGTTAATGATCATCGTGATAGTTTTAATGCATCTCTACTTGATCAGCAATTAGTAATCTCATAGAAGATTCTGAGTTTGAATATAACAGCTACTCACTCACTGTGGTGACAACAGCACTATAATACTTGAATGCAGAACAAGCTACAGGAATCATCAGCCTTTTTCTTCTTCTGGTATGACTGCTCTTCCTCTCAGCCTTGCCTGCATAAATTGTAGCTTGCAACGCCTTTTCCATCTGTCACAGCTTATTCCATGTAGCATCATAGACTAGAAGACCTTTCTTTTTCAGACGTTGCTGACATTTACATTTGCCCTCTATCAAAAAAAGAAGAATGGTCGTGACCCTGTGGTCCCCTCGCCATGCATCGTTGTCACACATTCCGCCTTGAGGAACAACCACGCTTACTTCCCCAGTCGATGTAACACCAGTGACAGTGTGAGTGGGATAATAGAACATGCAGGCACCTTAATTCATTCTTCACATTTTAAATAATATTTTAAGCATATTTTGCTTGTGTATAATGAGTGCCATGGCCAGAAACTAAAATAATATATATCAATATATTCTATATCTATACAAATTGATTAAAGTGTAGGACTACTACTCCTTTTTGATCCTAGTTAAAATGCATGTCTATAGATAATGCTCGATTACACCAATCATTTTTCTTGTTCATCTTGTGCAATGAAATAACATTTGTGATTAAAAAGAACCCGATTTTTTTACACGTTCACCAACAATCACTCCTAAATTGTAAAATGATACTAATTTGTTGTTCCTAACATGTAAAATTGTAGTAAGAAACAGGAGAAGCCGGTTAAAAGAAGCCAAATCAATGAACTCACAGTCACAGAAATTAGGATGCTCCAAAAATGAGAGATGGAAAGCCCTTTCCTGAAAATGTGATTCCACTGAGCTGAGGAAGCCGCCATGAAGGCCTTCTAGAAATCAATAGAAGCTCCCCTGTGTGTCAAGAGCAAGTCAACAGAGCAGAAAGCAGCACCGAGTCGGGGCATACAGATAATATTTATGTAGAGGGAGGCTGCCAAAAAACACCAGGGACCATGTATAAATCTGATTCATACATCTTAAAAGCACTGATCTGGTAAATATCAGGCATGTTCATTTATTCAATAAGAATAAATTCAGCAACAGGTCAGCTGGAGAATCGCTAAGTATGCCACTGTTAAATATATTTATGCACACATCCCCAGGGTTATGTGTCATATTCTTTTGTAAGTTCAGAAGGTGTCAATAAGCACAGAAAACACACACTCATCCATTCAAGTCTGCAAACCTTTGTGTGTGAAGTGTGAGGGTAATCACAGCTATGACAACTTTAGACATAAGACAGATCACGAGAGTCAGTGTTGTTAGTTTTATTCACACTCATCCAGTTAACAATATCCAAAATTGATGTCTGTGGTACATATATACAATTAGCAGGTATACAAACGTCATAAAAAATGGAGACACTACATGTGCACACCGCCAACTCTAACTGATGTCCCTTTTGCAAATAATTTACATATATTCAAAAGCACAGCATAGCCAAAGGACCCTTTGCACTTTTAGCCGCTAAAGCCAGAAGGTGAAAACACATGAGCACTGAAACAGCTAAGTGGAGACAACCTAAATCATAAATTTTAGCCTCATTTCTGTTTTTCTTCTCTATTTTTCCCCCACGGGAGAGCCTCATGGTTTTAATGGCTATGCTAATTACTACTGTTCCACTAGAATACTAATACGGGCAGTAATTACTGCAATACAGACTGTTGCTCTGTATGGACTAGAGTTGGTTTTCCTTTTTTAAGAGCCAGGAAAATGGAACTAAAATCCATGCCAGGGAACATTGACATTAAATATTAGCATTTGGGTTGTTTGGCAGAGACTTATTGCTAACAAACTTGACACTGGAAACTACTGTAATACCAAGAACTTCACAGTTGGCGGAACTTTATTAGTGTGTCCTTACCATGAGATGGAAAACAGCTAGCCTAACACTGTGCTGGCAAAGAGACAGCTTGTTCACAATTACATCAGCGCAAGGTTGTGATAGCTCTGTATATTCAAATATAAATGTTGATATGAATAGGCCTTAGGAGTAATGTCCTCCATCTGTCCAGATAGCCTTTGGAATTATCTGCTTTACGTGGGATAATGAAATTTCACTCGCAATCCAACTGCTTTCTATTGAATTAACATGATAGGCATCGCTCCTTCACACTGCTTGGGGTGTCATCAGTCCAACCAGCGCTCCCTGATCATTGGGCACATCAATCACAGACAACCAAAGCAATAAAAGCTTGCAAAAGCCCAATAACCATCACAGTACGAAAAGAAGGAATGATATATAGCAGGAATGTTCTTACTATACAGAAAAAATGGGGTCTCCCCCTAAACACTGGCTGCTATTATAAAGACAAACTGGCCATCACTCTCTTATTGCTGCAAGAACTCTATAAACATCACTTTGGCTATTTAATTGTTTTATTCTTCTTGTGTAATGTGTTGCAGTGGCTTAATATGGCTGGTGACCTTTATTCCCCAGACGGCCTTTTACCTTGGAATTTCAAACATAATGAAAGGATTCAGTAAAAAATGGCTGGCAAAGGGAAATGCGAACAGCATCTTTTGGCAGCAGTGAAGAACACCCCTGGAGTGTGTTCCTCCAGCATCCCACTGTGACCATGAAACATCACATTATTAAAAAACATCTAGTAAAAATATGATTTTACTAACTTATGTGATGAAACTTAGATGTAGATGGATCCATATTACCATCAAACTTTCTGTTTTTAGAAGCACAAAAGAGTGGTTCCATAACTCTTGGATGCTTCCCCTTAAAAAAGAATAAAACAGGCATCTTGCCATCACCCTCTTTTTAGCCATGAAATCAATACGCACAGTTGGGCTACATGAACAGAGGAGTTGCTTCCTGGCAAAGACTGTCGTGCTTTTGGACGGAGGCAAGAAATCAGCATGAAAGTAAGAGCATCTAATCATGTAAATAGTGTTATCCCGAGATAAGACCGTCTGAGATGAGGATTATTAGATTATACCAAATATATCCCTCCCAGTCTCTATTCAACGTGTCAATTATGATATAAGATTTCCAGATGTCACATTTAAAGAATTCTTGGGAAATCAATCTAATGGAAATTGTTCTTAGTGGCCTGTGTTTTATGTGCAAAAGTCAGATAAAACTTTCAAAAGGTCATGTTTCAAGTAGTCAGTCTTGTTATGAGGATCAAAGCCCAGACAATGAGTCAAAACAAGTTTATGTCTTGGAGTGATATCTGTCAAAGTGCTTAAAATACAGCTAAAACATATACTTACTTTTCAAAATATTAACATTTGTTCAGTGTATGAAGAATTTTTTTTCATCTTTCAAAAAAGGAAGAGGAGAAGACATACTTTTATCAGAAAGAGTATTTTATGAACCCACTCATCCTTTTGAAGTGATTAAAAACAATTTTCTAATGGAGATTGCCTCCATCAGTGTGCTTTGTGTCCTGTTGTGTCTAGAGATTGTAATTTACTTGTTACATGTTGAAAGAAATGACTGCATATTGATAATATTAGCTCACAAGCAGCAGATTTAATGAATTGGGCCCAAGAGCAAAAGCTGTCAAAGCCTTAATGACATGACTTTAGACTGCTGATCGATGAGAAGCCCATGTGGGAATAAAGCAACACAGCGTCACACAGGAGTGCTGGAGCGGACAGAGAAAGTGGAGCTCTTGTCCACGGATTATTGTTCAAATACTATTTGCCTGCTATTCTGTTCAAACAGTGACAACTTGACAGCCTCTCTGTCATTTTTTTATTTAAACCCTGTAAATGTGAGCAAAAGCACATCTAAACATAAAGCATGACCGACCCGTCTCGAATCACGCCTTTTACGACTAACCATGCGAGACAAAGACCTTTTGGAAAACCAATTCCTGTGTATGAATGTACTTGTATATACACATGTGATTATATGTATGTGGCCATAGCAAGAAATGCACTAGTAATAACAGACTGCAGATCAAGTGATAAGTGTATGTTCTTCTCTCCATAAAGAAGGCAATAAAAGGTTCCTGCCTTACAGTAACAGTTCATTAGTCAGACAGGCAGCCGTGGGTCCCTCCAATAAGGACCCCACCTCATCTATCAGGCACAGTCTGACGTGGGCTCTGTAACACTAACTATTCTTTACAGCCACAATTCGTACTCTATTGCCTAATACATGGTTTGTTTAGAGGTGTATTAACCAAAGAGAAATGACTTCATTACAACATGTAGAGCAGCTGAGAGCAGCATTTAAGGCCTTGCTACCTCTGTGTGTGTGATGGATTGAGTGAGAGTGTGTGGATAAATGGTTGTGTGTGAAAGTGTGTGAATTTTGGTGTGTGTGTGTGTGTATTTTTGTGTATGTGTGTTTGGGGCTGCGTGGATTGGGGTTTGTTTGCCAAATGGAGCTGGGACTACTCAAAATAAAATGCAACTCACTCCTGGGTGTTACTGTTGTTGGGTTTTTTTTCCACTAAAAAAAACTTAATTCCACTGATACAACATAAGAAAGAACAATTTAATCTGTTTTGCCATCCGTTTATCCAGCTATCCATCCATGAAAACCCACACATGCGCACACAGACAGACATGCATACACATTCAAAGATTAGGACTTAGCCATGGCAGATAGAGCTCGGTTGCAAATGATCTCTTATCATCATTGCACAGCCTTTTGTGATTGCATGTGGCATGATTGCCTGCTTTGGACAGGCATGGCAGATGTGTATACCACTGCTACTGTGCATTGGCACTTAGGGAGTGTGGCAGGGAGTGTGTGTGTGTATGTGTGTAGGATACATCTGCGATTCTACTGTCTGTTGTTATCGCTCTTGGCACACAATGGACTCACCAACTGCTTTCCGCTAACAGCCCCTAGCAATCACGGATGGGGAAGTGGTGGCCACTATGAGCGGACCACAAATGGACAAAGGTCTGATGTGTATCAGAGGCTGCTGGAGCAAAGAGCTGCAGCATACCACATTGACGCATGCTGGGGCCCACTACCAGCAACAAATCACAATAGGTACACTTTCAGAAAAATATCACACTTGCAGTGAATGTGTAGTCTATTAAAGTAGGAAAACACAGTAGGGAAACAGGGTTTGAGTGCAATAATAATACACACCAGAAGAAGAAAGCAAAACACAAACTGACAGTTTGTTTCTTCACAATTGGTTGAGCACTAAAAGCATGAGATATTTCTCAAGGAAGCTTTAATATATTAAATCCAACGGTTGTTTTTTGTAAATAATAAAAAGAGATGGCTGTGCTTCCAGCAGGTGCTCCAGGAAGGTCCTTGTATGTGTAATTGAAGCTGTAATCGCTCCTTCAGCTGAGCATCTCATTC
>JAQNCA010000008.1:10660872-10681668 GCA_029783725.1 Acanthurus tractus
AAAATGATGGATTTGGTGAAAGAGTCTTACTTTTAATGCAGACATCAAATGTTCTTATCTGTCTTATCTAATATTTTGATGACATTGTTTGATTGCCATTAAATAGTAGGTAGAGCATCAAGTACAGGATTAACTGCTTTGTTTACCGCTGGAACATTTCACCTTGTAGGACAGGGGCTCCATTTAGGCAGTTGGTGAAATTTCATGCATGACTGCATGTTGTATTTCTATCATGCACACCTTAAGTGCATTCAACCGATACTTGTGTGCGGAACAGGGTGTCTAAATAAGCTACTTTGTGATTCCACTTGATCAAAGAAAAGGATTTTGAAATGTATAGTTGCCATCTGTTATCATACTGCTGTAACAAAGAAAGCTGTGCAGTTAAAAGTATGAATAAATGACTTTTCCTACATAGCTTGAAAAGAAAAGAGCTAATTATGGAGATGTGATTTTATTTCCAGTCAGCTTAGGTAAAGCAGGGCTGCTTACAGTGGGATCCAGTCACCACAGATTTTCTATTTGCTTACATGTGGTTGAGGTTTTGTGAGAGTGTGTGTGTTGTTAGTGAGGGTATGTGTGAGACACAAAAACTGCTGGAAAAAAATGTGCAGCTGTAAGTCCACTGTTTGTCATGTCAAGACAGAGACAACACAAGAAAGGCCATGATTCTTCCGTGTCACCTGCCTGACTCGAAACACTTCCCCCAGCTGCGGCCATGACAACCAACCTGTCCTCTGGGAGCAAGTTTAAAGTGCCGTTGACCCCTGGGAGCAGGATGCACACATGGTACAATCACACAAATTGCATGCTGCCAGAATCATGCAAATGCCATACACACATGCACACCAAGTCATCAGTTCTCAGAGTCGAACAAGTTGTATGTAAGGACAAATGTGAGCTACAATGTGAAGTCACTTTCCCTTAAGACATGTCAGCATGACCATGCCCACCCCATACACATGTGAAGCCATGTGCACACACACATCCCTCCAACAAAGCACACGATGGTTGGCTTCTCTTTTTTTGGCCAAGAATTACAAGAGCTTTAATGTAATTACAGGACTGACAAGGACAGACTCTCTCTGCTTATTGCTCTGTGCTGGGCCCCCTTGAGAGCGCCAGACACGAGCACGCACAGAGTACTTGTCCAATCTCTAATGACAACGGCACACCCTTTCCACGATAATCCTTTCATTTCTGTCCACTCATTGGAGGGGGACAGGGAGGCAGAGAGGTGAATGTTGTGTCTGTGTGCGTGTGCATGTGTGTATGTACTGTATTTGTTGGTGTGTGTAAGAGGTGGAGGAGTGATGATCGGTGAAAGGAGCAGACAATGATTGAGTGTGTAGGGAAGGCAAAATATCAAGGATTACGGTATATTAATGGCTGAAAAAGCCGATATTGAGTAGAAAACAAGTCATCCTTTACAAAGGTCATCTGATGTGGCATGAACGTGGTCAAAATCTACTTTGTTTAAAGGTGAAAGGTCAAACAACATTAGAGGAGCAATATTAAGCACCTGAAACCTGGTTCACACAGGAACCCTCTTTATCTCTACTGAGTGTGTCTCTCACTCACACTCACACACACATATACACAGCATTTTGGTGATGGAAATTCTCCAGACACACAGCAGCAGGGCACCTCTCTTGAGGTTGGTAACCATAGGCACACAAACACATATTCTCCTGGATCCTGTCGAAAGATCTTGTCCTCAATAAACAGACTAAAACATCATGAATTTCATTCTGAAACTGTTTACCAACCAAAACAAAAATACTGAAAGAATCCTCCTGCTCACACCACATTTGGGAGTTAGAAAGAGTTATTTTTCAGTAGTTTGCAGTGAAACAAGCTATAGCAACGGATAAACATTCACTGTGTTAATTGTCTGTGCAAATGGCTTGGCCAGGGATCAATGGCAGCTTTATAGATGCACCAGCAGAAGCAGCCAGACGGACTGACTTAGTGTTGCACTCAACATGGCAGCAGCCATCTTGTCAGTATTGTCAGCAGCACTGAATAAAGATGGGAGATTTTCATCCTCATCCCAGCTTCCATCTATCACTACTTAAAAGTGTTTTCAGTGTTTTTTTCTCCAGTTTTTCTGCCTCACATTGCATCTCTCAACTACACCTTCCTCTATCCTAAAGTCTACATTATCTGTTTCCCCTGCCTCTTAATCCATTCTCCGACCCTGTTTCTGTTTCCTGGGTGATTTTTCAGTAGGTGTGTTCGTCCCTCAGCACTACAGTACAGTCATGTAAATCAGAGAGTAACAGTTTGTTTAATGTAAATGGCAGCCAGATGCCTTGTTCATCACCTTTAGAGTCATTGTGCATCTTGATGACAGAAGAGTCTTAGAGACAAGAAAGAAAAAGACTAGGAGGGGGCATGCCAACAGATGTCTCATCAAAGCATCTGCTGGGAAAACACAATAGTATGACACAAAGAAAGGAAGATTAAAATTTGACAACAATAAATTAATTTGAAACCTAATTGATTATCACAAACCGAATTAATTAAAGCTTTTCCTACACGACTGCATTCCTCTGTTTTAATTGAGATGCAATGAATTCAGAACGTACATGGAGTTTTAGATACAGGATTGATCTTTTTAGGTGTGACATAACGTTAGAGTGTATTTCAGTTACTGGTATACATTTTTTCTTGTGGTGGTGTTGCACTGAATGTTTACTCTTTTTCACCATTCTGTCATCATTTGACACCACATGAGTAATGATGCTGATCACACTACAGTCCACTGATCACACAAAGTCTGAACAGACAAAAGGACACTTGACTGTGTATTATTTTTAAGATTGCAACTAGATTCCAGCCAGTTGTGCTCAGGCAATATTACCGATGCAGAAAAAACATGTTGACAGTTTCAATAATAATGCCAGTGTGAGGTGATTTTGTCCATCTCTAAGAATAACATTCACCAGCCAGTGAGATATTCACATAAGTACACCGCCCACACATCCAGGGTACAGACTATTTCCCCTCCTTTCCCAACCTCTAGCGATGCTCATGCACAAACACATATTTTGCCTGTTTTACAAGCAACCAACAGGATGTGCTTAAGGTGGTTTTGAAATTGAATTCAGCCGTTGCCTTTCCCATGCAATTAGCCCTTGACTTGGTCTGCACATAGGGGCCTGCAGGGTGACTGCGCAGACAAGAGAGAATGTGAAACGCTCTGTTCCTACTCTATCAACTTAGCAACATACATGATATTAAGCACAGCATACTGTAATCTACTGTACTCCAGAAAAATGCAAGGTGGAAAAAGCTAAAAGGCTAATTTGCTTTTGTGACACTTGAACTCACCTATTGAATTTTAGTGCTGGGAACAGCAATATTATATCAAATACAACAACGTGTTATTAACACATTAGCAAGAGAATGTTGTCCTGTGGTCATTGTGGAGTAATGTACCAGAGTGAAAGGGCAGTTAAACTTAACTTGTTTCTCCTTTAAGCTGTAAGACAAACCCTCAGGATAAAGAGATGGGCGCAAGAAAACAACTTCATTGAATCTGACACCAGTTACAAGGTACAAAATCAAATAAAGTGCTGCGGGAATGAGTCTTTAAACCCAGAAATGAGTTTACGTTGTCGTACTTCTGTTCCCTCATCTTAAGGTCAATCGTTTTTTTTTTATTTGGTTTTTGGTGAGATCCCTGAAAGCTTAAAAGTCCTTCATGTTTGGTTCTATGACATAAAACACATCAGTCAATACTTCCTAAACAGGTGGTTAATTGCAAGTGGCTAAATGAGAACTAAAACACTTTGCGTCTCTTTGTATTTACGGTCAAGGTCTTGTAAACTATTATAACTCGAGCTTTTTTTGTTGGTGGTAGAGTTTTTTTTGACTACTTTACAGTGAGGGGAGGATAGATAAAGGCACTGATGCAATCTGTGAGCACTGTGACTTCATTTTACTGGAACTGAACAGCCCCTCATGTCTAACTGTTTAACTGACCACATTGTCCTGACCTCAGGCAGTGCTGCAGGGGTACCAATTGAAAACAGCCATGACCATATGTGAAAGTGTATGTGCTGTGTTTTTGTGTTCGTGAGGGGAGGAGACAGGTCTGTGTGCGCAGTGGTGTGAGTGCATGAAGACATGCAGTAAGTGTACAAGCATATTTTCATGCACTGATGTGCCGTAATATTTGTGTGCTTGTGTGCCAGCTTCAGGGCACGTTAGGGCTTCTTTTATCAGGAAAGTTCGCATTTACGGTTGCCTTGCTCGAGCCCTCCAGGCCACCGGCGGCATGACTCAGACAAAGGTCAGCAATTAGTGCACAGATTTGGTAACTCCATTAAATGGTGACCCATGTTTCCTTCATTTTGTGTAAATCAGGAAAAAAAAAAAAAAAAAAAACAACATTGAGATTATTAAGACAATACTCTCATTAACCTGTAAAATAGTATCACTGACAAAACAACAAAGATCTTGGGAGCCCTTTATTGATCTAATGTGCATACCTGATTGCATGAAGTAATTGCTTTTTTTCACATAGTCATTAAACTATATAGCCTGAGAGAAACAACGTAAATGATATTACATTATGATCCAATATGAATTAAGGGGCAGGCCATTTCCTCTTCCTGCACAGAAGATGACATAATCCTATTTTGGGATCTCCATCTCTTAGCCCTACACATCTCTTTCTCTCTTGCCTCTCCCTCCAATTCTCCCCTGAGATCCTGTTCATTCTATGAGAAGGGCTGCTGCACATTGATCTCCACTATCTGTGTCGGGTCAGTGGATACAGCCACACTCAGCACTTTCTGTATGCCTCGAGAGCACCCAGGCTGTCACAGGCTGCTTTCCCCTACTATCCCTGTATACTCGCCCTCTCCTAGGAACAGTGACAGGCAATCTTTGCTGACCTCCCTAGGTCACTGCCTCTGTGCTGAATAGTTGTCAGATATTTAGATAATATGTGGCGTACAATATGAGACCCTGACATATAAGATGTCCAAAGGCGCTGCTTCATTTGGCCCGTGTCAGTTGGTTTTACACAAAAGCTCAAAGGTGAGTTACAGCGTGTGAATCAGTGAGATAGGTAAAAGGGACTGTCTGAATAAATATATGAATGTCTCACACTATAAACAAATGACACTTTGCTAAAATAAATTCTTCACAACACTAAAAAAAAACCCAACAGCCCTGAACCAGCTCACTTTGAGTTGAGACCTATGCTTAGCAGCATCCTGACCTCCATTATGGTAATGCCTTTTCACTGCAAACCTAACTTCTTTTGACAAAAGGATAGAATGCCTTTTATTATACGCTGAGGGGGGGGGCTTCCCTCTGTGAACAAGTGCACTGTACGCTGGTTCAGGCTTGCCAACATGTGCACAAAAGTGACATGTTGCATTTGGTCCTTAGAGAAGAGCAGGATAGGCAGTTTGTTTCTGTGTGCAGTATCTGAGAACATAGGTCACTGCTAACATAGTCTCAGGAGGCTCATAATATCACATGGATGGACAGTCATAACCTATAAATACCCATCTGCATACTGTATTTCATGTGCTGAACATGGGCAAAATCAGCATCTCCAACTGCAGACTGTGTCTTTGTGGTTGCATTGATTTGCCTTTAAATACATGTTTGCTTGTTTGCTTTTCATCAGTTGTTAGAATATAGGAAACATGATAACCTGGGTGCACATTCCCCAACGTGTGAATTTAAGATTTTTTCCAAGATGAGCAGCTTGCTCTTTTTAGTGATCACAGAAAAGGAGTTTTGAGAGTTGCTATTGTATTTTATGTTTGCTTAGATCACCACTGCATGCCATCACAAATAAAATTTCCCAATCCCCAGCTGATGACATAAGGTGTTGGATCACTGCAGATGCACTGGTGGCAGAGTTGTCACTTTCCATTTTAAACTAAAAAACATCTAAAACAATATCACAAGATCCCAAACTCACAGCACATAAGTGGCTGTATCTAGTACTCCAGCTTGGTCAAAGGTGGGACGATTTACTGTCTGTGGTAACACCTCCATTAAGTCACCTGGTTTGTTACCTGAGTGAAACAGTGGACACACTGCCAATACTACCATGTCAAATACAATGTATTTTTTTTTTATCAAAGCTATGAAAGTTAGCTTTTAAATGAAGTTAAATGCATTGCAAGATCAGGCCTAACCCATGGCTCAATGGCCCGGAACCAGTAAAAGTTATAAACTGCTCATAACAAGCTTTTTTCATAAGAAATCATTCCTCTGAGTCTGAATTAACAGTGCACAGCCAAGCAAACTTCAACGTGATGAGGAGTATGTAGAAATCTGTTTGCTGATGAAATCAGATCACATTTTCCCACAATGGCATTTAACAGCTTTTAAAACAGTACAAGCATATTGTGCATATTTTAAATATCATGTTAGTAAATTTTAAACTACCATTGTTCAATTACACTGATAAATATTCTCTTAAAAAGGGATCGCTTCCTGAGTGGCTGCTCTCAAGGGCCCGTCACACATCGTTTAAGCTGGTGAACTAGCGTAGCTTAGCTTAGAACGCTCTCACTGCCCAAAGTCTCCATTCCATCCTCTTCCAGTGCTTCCTGTCCTCTCCAAAGCTTTGATCAGCTAAGCCTGCAGAGTTACAGTATCAGTCCTCAGTTACACTAAAATCCACACTCACACATCTAGAGCTGCGGTGGAGGCTCCAACTCCTGCTCCAGCAGTAAGCCTCCCAGTTGATATAATCCATTCTGTTTCTTTTCTACCTGCAATGCTCTGGTTTTAAAGCACAGATGTATTCTCATCTGCAACTGCTTTAGCCTGCTACAATGTCTATACTATTGAAACATCTTATGAGTCTGGCTATGGCCTGATCCAACTAGTTCCACACCAGCCTCTCCAGGCATTCCACGATGGACATCTGCTCTATTTCTGTTAAATATTTCTTAAGTCCTAAAAAAAAAAAAAACAACCTTTTTCTCACAGCACAGCCTCAGCTGTCAGGCCTTTTACTGAGGGACAGCCCACCAACGTTTCATCCCTGCCATCAACATCCCCATCATCAACACCACCATCCAGTTCCACCCCACCAGGGGATGGACTGGGGCTGCCCTGTCTACCCACGGCTTCACCGACAGGGGATAAAGGGATAAAGAGCCTCTGCTCAGGGACTGATTACTTACATCTGCCAGGCTAAATCCCAGTGCTCACACACTCACATACACACACACACAAGTGTACGCACACCACAGTCACACACTTGGCCTGCTGCTAGCTGCAGCAAACGCACTGATGCGTGTATTGTTTTCTGACATAAGCATGTGGTATATGAGGATGCTGTGCAGATGTGTGTGCATGTGAGTGTGTTTGTTTTTCTTCAGGACTTTTATTCATTTGTCAGTAAATGATAATAGTTCAATAAACCCATAATGAACACATGTATGTTAAATTGTTTAAAGCAAAGCTACTCCCAACTTCCTATCATTGCTCCTACAACCATGTCAGAGACTCCTAAAGCAATATAGTCAACAATAAAACGTTAATCCTGTCCTGGGCAAAGGTCTTATCTTCCAGTAAGCGCCAAGACACACTTTGGACCATGTCATCTGATATCAACAAACAATAATAGCTTTTCATATCTTAAGATGTTATTGAAATCATGTTTCTCTCTCCAAAGTCTCTGTTTCATTATTATTCTCTGCAAATATATTATAACAATTTTCATGTTGAAGCAATATATTACCACTTGCACTTTGCAGTGCTCTCTGTGGTCTCTTGTTGACTTCTATGCCAGGCTGTGCCAGATTATTTTCAATGGCTTGTAAATATACTCTATGTTGTTGGCACGGTGCCTTATTTCTTTAGAGTTATTAGACCAACTGGCAAACACTGAGCAACATCATGTAGTAAAACGATTCATCCAGTGCAGTAAAAGATATATGTCTGTCATTAATACAAATATTTTTTTATTTAATAATAAAAAATTTGATGGGATTTTTCCAAAAATATGATCAGAGCCTTGATTTACAGCTGGCCTGTACAAAAAAAGTCAAATACCACAGGATCTGCAGTGCCACAGTGTAAAAAGACCTGAGCCTTTGACTGCAAAGACATCAAATGACACAGCTTTCATAAGTTCCCATTGATTGCCGGTATTAGAAAGCTGGCATCGTTATCAGACATCCCCAGTGAGCAGGTGTCAGGCTGGCCCACTGACCTCTTGCCTCCAGCTCATCTTTCTCTCGCGGGTAATAGAAGGGGAAAAAAATCATAACTCTCATAAGAGCATATTAATCCCATGGCCTGAGCGCATGCCACCTGTGAGGCTTTACCTCTGTCAACAGAGATGTGTGCACCCTTTGACATGGACGTAACAGAGTAGGGAAACCAAAAGAAGTACTGCTATCTAAAGTACAATGGGAAAAAGGTACCCTGGCAACTGTGTTAAGTAAACACAATTGGCTCCACGTTAATTATACATAAGCATAATTATTCAAGCAAGTCAGTGTTGTTGAATACTTAAACAGATCCTTCACACAGTCAACATCCTAACATGTTGGCATGGCAACTGTATGATGTAAAAGTTTTAACCTCCTAAACTGCGCCGGGTCCTCCGAATCACTTTAAGCCTATGAATCAAATAATTCAAGTGTTCACGCCTACACCGTCAAAGCTTGTAGAGATTGACTAAACTTTAAGAGGACTTCAACTGGAGTGGTAGGGGCCCATAGCATTGTGGTTACTGTTATCAAATATACAGATGTTATTTGGATGCTGTGAGACGCAGCTCCGTTCAACGGGGCAAGGAGACAAAAAAATTCGTGCATCCAATTACCGCCATCTTCAGGCACAATGAAAAGCAGCCCTCTCATGGTCAGAAGAGTCGCTGACTAATTCGTGACTAAAAATCGTTATAGCGCAAAGCCAGCTTAAGTAACAAACACATTTTATAAAGTGACGATTAGAAAATGACAGAATGCAGCTTTTTTTTTAATTCACATTCATTTTGGTGAAGCTGACGAATGGCATTTTCGCTGTTTCATCCCGAGATTGCGGTAACGATTAAAACGTCCTGTACATGAAGCGCAAGAGAGTGTGCCTTGGAGCGTCCGCGGAATGCAGTGCCATACGATGGCCAGGTTACATTTAAATGCGCTATTGACACAAGCTACATGAACGAGGATGAGAGATAGGAACGAGCACCGTGTCGTTATTTGAGAAAAAAAGTGACAGCAGCTGACTTTTGCGCATTAGAAACATGTACACCAACAACGCTACACGTATACCAAACACAACGGAACCCAGCGTTTTCCCCTTGGACGCACAATGTGTGGTGCGCTGCGGGGCAATGCGCGCGCCACTGCCACGTGCACATACACACAGGCGCGGGGGCACGCACATGCACACACAAACACACACACCGTATAGAGTCGTATAGAACTGCTTTAAACACAAGCGACATAACCAGTAGCTTCTGACTGAGGAGCTTTATTGTGTATGTTTACCTCGGTGTCGTAGATTTTGGTGATGAGTGAGAACGAGTACTTCCTGGACTCCCTTATGTGCTGGATAGCCAGTTGGACCGCCGGCTCGATCCTCTGGCTGATGCTGCTCATCAAGGCCGACTCGTTCATAGGCATAAGAACCATGATGGGCAAGTTTTCCCCGTCCCTGGCGAACCAGCTGTTGTCTTGTCCGTGTTTGGTACGGTCGTTACACACCTTGGCCAGGGCAGGGTGAAACAGCAAAACAGATAGGAGCAGGCATCCCGTCGGGAGGAACATCTCCCAGCCGCTGCAGTCCCTCCGGGCTGAAGCCATGCGACCGTGCAGGGTGACCAAATGAGATCCCACCGTGCTCTCACTGTTTGGGCATTGCAAATTCGGGCTCGTCCGGGATGCTCAGACGCCCGCCCGTTAAGGAAATCGTATTTCAAAACAGAGCAGACACGAAAGCCGCAGCAGCCCCTGCAGTAGGCAAACTGGTCGGATGAATTATGACTGCAAGCTGGAAAAAATATTACTACTCAAAAGCAATGCAATTGTAAAAATATTCCAAGGGCGCAGAGATTCACGTTGCAGAGGGAGAGCTATTGCCGCTCGGTGTCCGTCATCGAAACAATCTCTTGTCAAAACAGCCCTCTATTTCAAACCCCCTTTTCACCTTAAATTTGATTTAACCGCTTTTGTTTTTAAATGTTCTGGAGGATGCCCCGAAAACAAGGAGAAGACTCCTGTAAACAGGAATCAATCACTTTAGTTGACAGTTGTTGCGGACACAAAAATCACCTCCTCAGTGAATTCCCAGCAAAGAGATGTCAACTATGGGTATCCCAGCCAAACGCAGTGTCGAATCTCACAAATTATGAGACAAGGAAGCGATACGGAAAACAGCCTAAAATCAAACAGAGCTGACACGGAAAGCTTGACCGCAGAGGTCCGAGGGGGAGATGTCGAGAGTCTGCCTTGACAGCCTGTGGGACTGGGATGTTCATCCCCGATGGTGCGTCAGAGAAGCGCTGAAGCCCGTTGCTGCTGCTGCTGACCGTGCGCGCAAGAGGGAGCACTGAATGTGGAGGAGGAAAGGAAACGAGGGAGGGGAGGGGAGGAGGATGAGGAGGAGGGGAGGAGAGGGATACAACAGCCTGGTGGAAAGGAAAGGCTGCATAGGCTTTATGCAGGGCAGACTCATCAGCGGCTTGACAGCCATGGGTGATTTACTGGGCTTTTATGTTACAGAAGGCAGACGACGTTTCAGACATGCACGGAGCATGGTAGTAAAATATATAGGGCTGTATTCGAGTGAATAGCTCTGTTATGCCGTTCGTCATACAAAAATCACATCAAACACTTTCTTAAAGCTTTATTTTTAGTGACTCATTATAAATGCTTATCCTATAAGGGATGGTGGGACTGTATCCGCAGGCAGCTGGGCTTTAATTCCTCGTTTGGCCGTACCTGTCCTTGAGCATAATAAGACATGCAGGCCGTGCGCGTTTGGTCCGAAGATGAAAGATAATTTCCACATACGTTATCGATGAAGAAAACATAAACATCCAGGAGCTGTATGAAACATGAACATTCTCAAAGGGGTTTGGGCTCTTTTTAGATGTGCTTTGATTAAGTGGTCCAATAAGTGCGACCGAGCAAAGCAGGTAGACAAAATGTACCAAAAGTTCACACATTCACATGCGTCCTTGTTTGAAAGGGGGGCAGACACTGGGAGCATGAATATAAATAATAACAATGACTATCGGTTTAACCTTCTCCTCTGTCTCCTAAGATATCTGGGAAACACGGGACATAAGTCTGCAAATAAGTCAGCAGAATTTCAGCACCATGGACAGCGACGTGTCTGTACTAGGATGCCTGTACGCTGTCCATGGTGCTGAAATTCTGCTGAATTCGTGAATTACTGTGCTAGGCAGTGGCACTCTGCAGCAGCTCCACTGAACTTGTCCTCTGCTCCTGTTGACAAGTGTACATTAGCCCATTACCAGGGAACCCACACTTTCTTTATTCATGTCTTGGTGTACTAGGACTACATTCCCCTGCAGCCCCCGAGGTCCAAAAAACAGGCAATTATTGCAACAATTTGCAGCACAATTCATATTGTAAGAGAGGTGTGGGAAGAGAACAGAACAGACTGCCAGGGAGATACCGTCCTCCTCATGTAGGAAAAAATATAAAAGCGTTTAAAGTCACCAGGTGCATCTGTATATCAGAGCAGATGCACATACAGTTTGACCTGCACAATTATATTCCATGCACAAACACAATCAGTGCTGAGAGGGTTCATTTTAAAGTGTCTGGATCAAAGCACAAATAAGAGCGTAATGAGATTCTTTCCATTTGGGATGACAATGAATACTGCACATGGGGTAAAGGTCTTCATTTTAAAGGATGATGGTGTCAACAATACAAATTTTAGTATTAGAATATACCATCTGCAGGCATTTTATTATTTCAAAGTGAATTCACCCCATAGGCTGGGCTTAATATCAGAAAATGTACATTATGAAATAAACTTTGTCTAACATTACTTCAAAACACAATACGATTTCCACCCCTCCTCTTACATTACCATTTTCCTCAATCTTTATTAAAGACTTAAAGTATAGAGCTGTCATGGTTGATATGGCCAAGCTGACCCTCCTGGCTTCTTAAAACACAAATCATTTATCACAAGGCCAAGCAGCTCCATGCCCCCTACATGCTTAGAGAATACCCCTCAAGGATTGCTTAGTTATCTAGGTCTCTCTTTCTCTCTTTCTTTCGCAGCACATTCTTTATATAAAAGCTTTTCCTTTATAAGACATCTAAACTCATCAAGAAACACAATATTTGGAACTGATCTTGTTATTTATGATTGTTACCTGTGCTGATCCACGTTTTGATCTGTGAGGTCAGATATATCTGGTTCTTAATATTCGTGCCATTAACAACTGGCTCAAGAAAGGAGTCAAGAGTTTTTTTTTGTGTGCAGAGCATCAGAGTACAGTAAGCAAAATGTTAAAAAAAAAATAAGCAAAGCAAATCAGAAACCTGCTCTTCCTTTCTTCTCCTCTCATTAGTCATCCTTAAATTCATAGGGGTCCAGATGAAGAAGTAGGTCAAGTTGTTGTCCCATCTGCTTGTTTCAAATTAAGCAACATCCCTCCCTGTACAAAACATTCCTCTATCACCCAGACAAAGGAAAATTAGCAATATGTAGATTGCAAACTGTGTGGAGTAGAACTTATTCAAGAGCAAATGAAACTCCTTAAAATCAAGGTGAGGAATTTATATTTGAATTGGCAGTAAAAAAAACATCTCAATTCGAACACACAATGTCTCTTATTAAAATTGCACCTACAGATATTCACAGGTACGACCAATCACACGTCTATATTGACGCACTTGTTTTTTTTTCCTAGCATAGAAAACGCTATGTGTCCATCTGATGATTGTTGTAGATGCCCAAATGAAAATGTCCATTTCATTTCAGATTATGAATCATTCATTAAGCCTTCAATCATGGCTTTGCAATCTGCCCATCCTCACTAAATGAGATGTCAAGCCAATATATCAGCACTAATTGGAACATACTTGTGTGGTATGAAGGGCACACACTGAAATAATCATGCAGATGTTGGTGCTTGAGCAATCAGAGATGAAAGTTTATTTCATGACGGTAGATTTAATGACCAGGCTCTAGCAACTTATCTAGCAACTTGGACTACAGCTTTCAGGTGCTATGAATGTGTATAATTAATTATATCAAATTCTTTTATCTTATGTAGCAATGATCTAAAAATCAAACCAGAAAATGATTAAAGAATGCAATATCTAGCAAATAACACCTGATGCTGTAAAGACTCACAAATGCCAGCATTCAATCCACACGCAAATGCACATAAAGAGCTGGCTGACATGTCCCAGTTTAATAGAGATTAATGGGGTGGCCTGAGGACATCCCTCACCAAAACTCTGACAATACGCCACAAGATGCTCTATGAATTTTAAATGCCAGGTATTCAGAAAATAATGAATGAAAAATGATATTTCTGATGCTCTCATATTTCATAGCTCAGCTAGTTGTGCTCACTGATGGAATATCCATGTACTTCTTTTGTGACTTGTTTAAAAAATATGTGGATAACTGAGTGGTATAACGGATAATTAATCAACTTCATGACACTTTGAGCAAACTCATTCTATGAACTTTTTTTTATAACTGTGACTGTATATCTGTGACTTCCTTCAAACTAAATTTGATTACACCTTTCAGGTGTTTTAATGAATATTTCCAAAGAGTGTGTTTTTGTGTGTGTGGAAGAGAGATAGAAAGGTTGGCCCATTTATCCATCCATCCCAGCACTAATTCACTATTTATCCACAACAGGGTCCAGTTTGATTTGGTATCACATTCCACATCAATGAACATAAATACTTAAAAATTTAAAATGCTTTTCTGTGATCTTTTCAGCGCCCAGACACATATTGCATATAGAAAAGACTTTCATTTACACCAGCACAGGGTTATCTCACACATGACTGATCACAAAACTCCAACCCAAGGACATCGGACTCTGTCTTAAAATGGTGAATACAAGTAACTCCACCATGCAGCAGGGAGCATTTTATTATGAATCTCTGAGATGCTTCTTTCCCTTGTTCTCGACACGGTTGCCCTGCCAGTTACAGTGGCAGCTATTTGAATAATTGGTTTCAGAATATGGAGTCACAGTCCTGTGAATTCCATGCATACCAACAAGTTGAGGAGCAATTCTTCAACAGGGCATGTTCAACGCATGGCAGTCGAGAGTGCATGTTTTATAAGTTTGGAAAACATGAGGATTTTTGACTAGGAAAATTCCCCTTGTGATAAGAGATAAGGTTGACTCGAATTGGCCATTGTTGGGGTGCATATAACTCAGAACTTTTGAATGAGAATTTCTCTAAGTTGAGAGAAGTTTATGTAACTTATTTACTGTGACACAGATACTGAATAAAAATGGGGAGAAGCTTGCTGGTCAAACTTATCTTAAATGTTCCGGAGCAACTGTTATGCTTCAACATTTATCTCACTTTACTGGATGTTATATTTGACTGCAACTGGAGGACAAAACAGTGCCTCAGAATTACTTTTTTTGTACAACCATTTATAATAGGATACTGTTTGTGACTCATGGCATGCAGACTCTTACAAGAAATATAAAGATATTCATGCAAAGGAACTTACCTTGAATTGCAGAAGATGATAAACTGGTAGATCCTCACACACAATTCACCATTCAGTGGCTATCTAAAAATACAAGACCAGCTGAATTTAAACCACACGACAAATTGCAGTGATTAAATCAAAAAACAGACAAACAATAAAACAGCAAGACACATTCTTCTTACAGGCTCAGGGGGCACAATATATTGGGATATTACAACAACAATCCCACCTGACAAATGCTTTTGTTTTACCTGACTTTTGAGATGGTAATATATTGCTGTGGCACTTTGTTTTAAGACAGCACACCCACATAAGTGCTTAGGCACAATGAATTTTTTATTAGACTTTTGCTTCAGTTATGTCAGGTTACCAAAATTAACAAGCCAATAAGAAGTAGTGTCTAGTAGAACGATTGTGTACATGAAGTGTCTACATGCCCACAATGTCCAGAGAAGAGGTCAAATCAGGAAAACAAAGGCTATGTTCAAATAATTTACTTGCAACTACTTACTACTATATGTCTTTTCATGTGAAGGACTATATAGTGAGCTTTCAGAAAAAAATGAACATACACTGCTGCTGTCATTCGGTCAGCTTTCGTTACTTCATTGCTTGTAAAATTAAAACATGCCAGATCAATGTCAGCTGGACCATTTATAATATGGCATGAGTTTTTGTGATAAATTCATGATATTGTACTGCACTAAATTTCCCAATAAAAGTACTAAGTACGTTGTGGCCTCTTTTTATTATGATGCGCTGCTCTGTTCAAATTAAATATTATTTTTGAAACAAAGCTTGTAAATCTTTCTCCTGCCTTTTGTCATTAGGAAAAACAAACCAAAGTCTATTAAAAATACTCCTCAGTACTCTGTGTACAGCAGCTGTAAGAGCTCTATGGAAATGCCACTTAATCTTTGTTTGTTGTTTCATCAAATATCTATTAACACACAGAATTACTCAACAGATAGAACTGAGATGTGTTGCTTTTGCTACAAGATGTCATCAAATATTAAGTGAAGGAAAAAGATTATTCTCAGGCTTTACATTAATATTTATAATACATAGGCTACATTCATCATTTCTGAATACTAAATGTAAACAATTAATTTCTATAGCGTCAGACTACACCACCTCCTGGGGAATTTTAGACATGGCAAAGCGTCCAGAGAACAGAGGGTAAACTATCAGGCCTTCAACAGAGTGGAAATTGTATTGTCACATGACTTTTAGTCCAATATTTAATTTTACACTGTAATAGCAGTTTTAATTTCTTGATTAACAGCGCAAACAACTATCTCAGCTATGTTTGTGTCCCTGTCTTAACACTTTCAAGGCCTACTCTCTCTTGCCCACATCCTCCTTACCATTAGTCCTTGAAGAAACTGAAATGAATGGAGAGTACATTTCTATAGTAACCATGTGACACTCTGATGTCATATCTACAATTAAAACATGTTCCAGTTTTAATTCATGAGCATTAATCACATAGATAGACAGACGGACTGATCGAATGAATTAGTTGACAATAGTTCACTGTAACTAAGTATTTTAAGTGGGTTGTCAACAAGGGGCAAATTCCCCAGTTACGCATTGAAGCCAACCAGGAAGTACAAAAACTTGCAATTCCTCGACTGACCGCTTGAGGCTGACTCGAAAAGGGAGCAAATTCCCATTGGAGCTCATGTTAAAATGGCCAACTTTAGAGCAGAAATAAACAAACAGCCTGGTTCAAAAAACGGTTTTTTGTCTACAGCTTCTCTATCTCATAAAAACTCGGGGGGGGGGGGGTTCTAACTCGTTTGTTTATTTTATATTTGATATTAAAATTCGGCTATTCGGCTGTTAATTGATAGCCTGTTGACGTACAGTCGGGGGCTGTTAGCTGAGTGGGCGCGCTCAGCGCAGAGGACGTCACGGAGGGTTTGTCCAGTGTTATATAGAATATTAGTATAGTTATATTGCTATAGTAACGTTCACAACGGTGCGTGTCTCTTGATATCATTAGCTAGGCAACTTATTAAAAAGTTTAATAAAACATTCTTGGCTAAAACTGTATGTATGCTATTATATTACACATAATATTTGAACAAAGTGTAAGAAGTATATTCTTTGACCAAACACACTTTACCTTACAGTTTAAGTAAGGTATGCTTGAAGTAGCTGGTAAAGCTAACTTCAGCTCCAGTTTGTGCTTTTAAAAGAATAACGAAAAGTTTTTGACAATACTTACCGCACACTTTCCTTGCTCAATTGAAATTCTTCTATCCAACAGAAACAAAAATGAGTCCGTGACTGCTTAAAAAAAAGGTCTTCTTGCAACAAAAACAGGGTTGCGAAGCTTTTTCCTTTTAAACAAAGATGGCTGCCGGGAGTGACGATCAGCCCGTCGGACGGATACATTATACTGTTGGATCGTTGTGACGTTCACTAGCATTGTTGCTACCAAACCTTCTAACTAACTTAATAGTGTATTCTAATTTCTGGCATTGGTTACTCTGTCAGCACTTGCAACTGGCAACAACTAATAATTTCTATAAGTTTAAAGTTAAAAAGATACTGAAACTAAATTAAATGAACCAAATTAAATAAACTAAAACATATCTCCATATTAATATGAATATAGAAATTTTATATATATATTGTATACATTCTGTAGTTCACTTACTTATGTGGTTCATTGGATAAGGAGGTTTAACATCAGGGTTTTGTTTGGTTTATGAAAATGAGTCACAACTTGAGAAACAAATAACATTTTCAACATCTTCCTACAAATATATATTTTTACATTTAGGCTAGATAAACTTCTTCAAACGTTATCAAAACTGCAGCAAAGGTTTTTGTTATCTACAGGGGATTTTAGAATGTGACTGGTATTTAAATTACAGAAAAACAGATGCTTGGCTGTGTGTCTTGAATGTAACTGCAGAAGTGTCACATGCAAAAACATGAAAATGTGGCAAGATTGTTGACAGTCATCAACCATGTCAGATAAAATGAATGATTAGATTGACAGCACCAGAGAAGGGTGTACCCAGGAGTTCCAGAGCAGCTTTTGTGTCAAAATGGACTTACTGTATGTTTCTTATTTAAAGGATGTCCTCTGCTGTTCATCCTAGAGAGATAATCTTGAATGGGCATGCTACATTTGTCCTGGTCAGAAGAGGTTATCATAGCCTTTCTAATTCCATTCAGCAATTAAATCAAGAATATAAGAAGAGACTGCATAAAGTAGGCCACTGCCTTCAAAAGAGCTTCAGCTGCCGCTGTGCTGTGGGAGGACACTATTTTGATTACTGTCAAGTCTTAGTAATAGCAAGAACTATGTCTTACATAATCACGCGTACAATGAATGTTTCCAGCATCATCTACTGCATAGCCCCTGCTCTATTGCAAGACCGATCGTTTTAGCAGCAATTCCACATGCCTGTCGAGTGAATATGGATGGATAGAATAGAGTGCATGTTCAGAAGCTAGTATAGATACATAAATAGATAAAGAATGGTTTTACTCCAAATATTTTGGATGGTACAATAGTGAACAACTGAGTAGCAAAAAAAAAGATTAAAAATACAACATGCCTGTGTGCAAAGGTTTGAGCCTTGAGACGGAAGAAAGTCTTCTGTCTCAAATGGAAATCAGTCAGATGATAGATCCAGTACTGACATCCTTTTGATCTATGCATGTTAAAATCCCTCATATGCCAGAGAGAGCTGCTCTGTCTGAATCACACTCAGCGTGTACTTCATCCCACCTACTATAACAACATGGGTATAACAAATCAATATACCACAATTTAAGTGGGATTCATAAAACATTCTAAAAGCTAACAATTGTCTACTTTCATGTAATTGTTTCCCAAGATCCATAAATCACTTGCAATAGAATTACATGCATGCAAAACCTGACACTGGGTAACTGTGGAACCTATAAATTGCGTGCTATAAACTTGAGAAATTATCTTTTAAAACCACAGGTTTACAATCGGGGCTCTGTGCAGTTTTCAAACATGCTCAGAGGTAAAGAGACAAGATGAAACAAGTCTGCGGAAATACAGCGTAACCTCAGGTTTAAAGAGGTTCAGTCTAAAGTTGGAAGTGACAATATGTCAATGTGTCGTCTCTGTTTTAGTGGTTGGATGTCAGATCGTCAGCCCGATAATTAGTGCCTAGGGTGGCAAGAGAGCAGGGTAAACGAGCTAGTAGAAAGCTGGAGTCACGCTATCACACATTAGCCCCAAACTATTAATAAAAACTGTCAGTCTAATTAGTGGCTATGAAGAGATACATACACACAAAGGCAATCACAAGAATACTGACTTAGAAAAATATTCTCACAAGCACATATCACACTTTTTAGAGCAGTTTTTTCATAATACACACACACACACACGGCTGGAGCTCTCAGATGCATACTCTCACACTTTTGACATGCATGACTTTTCCTCTCCACACAAAATCTTATTCAAACTGTGGCTCAAAGTGGTAATGCAGACACTTTTAGGAGAGTGAATGGAAGACAGAGAGAAGGGCAGACAGAGCAGAGAGTTCAAAGCAGGAACTGAGGGGATATTAGATAGAGAGATGAAGAATAAGCTGCACAAAAAAAGAGGTGCGGAAAAAGAATCTCCAGGCATTTCTCTGGGTCAAGTTAATGACATACGTTTGATGCACGCTCACGTGTCTTCTCACAGCACACGTGCTCAGAGATGCAAGAGGTGGACGGCAGCTTTCCAAGACCTCCCACCTTAGTTCACCCCAGCAGCATTAATTATACACGACCCCTTTCCATCCGCCAAGACAAAGAAGTGCTTGCTCCAAAGAGGTTCAAAGCCAAAAGATGATTTATGTATGTGTAAGCTGGTTGGTGTGGCTCTCTATGATAAAGATGGCTCCACTGACTGACTGGAGAACACTTACAGTTTCTATTTCTTTACACGAGTGATTCTACAAATGGACATAACCTCTCTGAGCTCTCTCTCTGATGTGTGTATTGATCAATGATGCTTACAGAATGCAGACATCTTAATGGCTCTAGCAATGTGAACTCTGAAGAGCATTGTCAAGTCCATGAACACATAGAGAAATACAGCTCAGTCCATAAATGTTATTCATTTCAAATCCTTCACTGTTTCTGTGACCCAAACAGGCACCTTCTCCAAATGACAGAAAAATATAATGACAAATATAATGAGTTTTCATCACAATGCCAGACCTGTTAATTGTTCCCAGACAGGGAATAGGAGAAATTTGGAAATATTTGCACTTTTTATTGTCACCTGTTTTCCTATCTCTGAAATCTTACACTGCCCCTGTAGTTGTTTTGAACATATTTACTAGTTAGTTTTGATGGAAAAGGTCAGGGCTGCTTCCTTTAGCTCTAGGTGTATAAGCAAACATGTTCAAATATAGAATACATGTACAAAATGTATGCATTCCTATACTCTCTTATTTATGCAAGGGAAAGGATAAAAATACATGCAGACAAACACATGCAAACACACATGCCTGCCTACACATAACTGGAACATTGGCTTACTTATGAACAAACACACACACACACATAACATGCATGTAAAAGACAAGTACACACACATAGATGAATACTCCCCAGCACGGCCTTATACTGTATATTATGCAGTCTCATTTAAAATGTCACACAAACCATGAAATGAAAATGAAAATTTCTAATATCAGTTATGATTATACTGTGAGGCCTCATTTACACAAATATGTTAGCCAAATCCCCTCTGAACAACAACATTCCCACAAGCCAGAACGGTACGTTCAGTAGACCGACTGCTGCTGCTGCTTGAGCACATTATTCACAAAAGTAAGAGAACATGCTAAATATTTTTGCAGGCAAATGGTATAACAAATGAAAGCCATGAAAGATAGATGAGGAAGTCAGTGCTTTATTCATATTTGATAGCTGGGCTTAAGATGCATTACCCAACCAACACACCATGCCACAAGCTGACAGTCCCAGAAATAATGAGCTTGAAGGAGCATCTGTGATGGCAAAGGTGTGTGTGTGTGTGTGTGTGAGAGAGAGAGAGAGTAGATTATGCTGGACAGTAGTTTAGGAATGCTGTGTTACAAT
>JAQNCA010000008.1:10698703-10712187 GCA_029783725.1 Acanthurus tractus
CAACAAACCTCTTGTTAAAATTTTGACTAATAAACACCTCACTGCTTGACTTTATCTCTAGGAAAAGATACTGAAGGGGTAAATAGGGGAGCCTTGTGTGTGTAGCGTCTGCTTTGACAAAGACATCTATTAGGAATATCTGAAAAACTCATTGTTTAAAATGAGTGATCTTTAGTTACTTAACAAGCTTCAACAAACTGAGAGATTTGAGGCTCTTAACACTGCTGAAGATGCCAGAAAAAAAATGAGATGAATGGAAGTTTGTGTCATAAGACTGAGACCTCATTTCATACAATATATTAAAAGATGTTTGAGAGCAATCTGTGAGCATGAGCATGCATCTACCTGTAAATCTTAAAAGGAGAGGAGCAGTGTTTGTTTAAAGGTGTTGGTGTATTAGGTTTGTCATGCCACCGCAAAGTTGGCAAGGATACCTCCTCTCAGGGAGATGAGCGCCACCTGATCTGTGTTTAGAGAGCTTCTCCTCTTAACTACACTGTTGCACACCGGCCTGGCTCCTCCCAGCATGCACACGCACAAAGGCAGGGCACCCCATGGGTGAGCACTGCACTCACCCTGTCAAGGACAGGTGGGTGACACCTGTTGGCACTGAGTGACACGGAAAGGTGGTAATCACACACCGGAACGTCCTGACATCCCTGTCACCTTGGGTGTGTGCTGCTCATGTATCCCAAGTGTCACTTAATCAGTGGAGCTTTTACGCCGCTGCAGGAGTGCGGTGTGTTCATGTCTGTTTGCGTGTGTGTATGTGTGTGTGTGAGTAGTCTGCAAGAGCAGAGAGTGCATATGATTATGTGTGTGAGTGTGTCAGGGGCTGAGAGTGTTTACATAAGTAAAATCAATTGATTAACCAGTCAAACAGTTTTGTGTTGACTGCAGCTGTTTAAATAGATGCAATGCCTTCAAAAACTCCATAAAAGAAACAAATTGAAATTGATTTAGCTGTTTCATATCTCCAGCACACGCACCATCTGTGCAGACTCACCAGTCGCGCATGGGGGCTTCGATGGTAGTAGACCTCTTTGTATTCATCCATCCAGACCTCGGCAGCTCTCACGCTGTTTGCCAGAGCTTTGCTCCGGGAGTATGGGGCCTTTTTTGGGAACACGTGACCCACATGGGAGCATGGGTGGATCTCCAGGCTGCCCCCACACTGCCAAATCTAAGAGACATTAGCAACAACAACACCACCATCAGCACAAGGATTATGTTAGCTGTTCAGTAGTGATTCAATCATTCTATCAGGCAACACAAGGCACAGCCTTGTTATGGAGGAGTTTGGAAACAGAAAGCTTTTTGTTGTTGAAGGGAAATATTTTTAGCTCTGTCCTTTTGGGAAATTTCAGCTATTGGAGAAAGGGGATGTTCCTCACTGCAATTAGAGTATTAAATATTTGGCCTGTTTTCACTAGCTGTTTACTTACAAATCTTTTCGGATGATTTACAGGCAATGAGGAGCTGTCACGTGATGCAACTCCTGGTAAATGTGGACCAGATATGGCCCACTTGTGTAGTGCTATGTGTTGTGGTGTCTAAAGCTGTGCATATTCCATGGCAATATGAAGACAGTATATGAAATCTGCCTAGTTTGCATAAAAGCCAAGATAATCCCTTATTAATCCTGCAGCAGAAAAATTTGCAGTGATACAGCAGCAAAGAGGAAAGCCGCAAAGTAAGAAGCCTTAGAAAAAAAAGGAGTAAAATGAAAAAAGCAAATATCATATACATGTAAAATAGACAATGATTGAACTCTGACATTATACAGAGAAAATATTGATTCTAATATTGCACAGATTAGACTGTTTTGCATGTGTGAGTTTTTCAGTATTGGTGTGAGGTGTACTGAGAGAAGTGCTGACTGTAAAGTGTGTCAGCAGGAAGGACCTTAGTATCTCTTCTTTACACACTGGGGATGAAGCAGCCTGTCACAGATGAAGCTGCCCAGTGCTGTCAGAGTATCCTGAGTGGGATGGAACTAATTCTCCACTAGGGATGAGAGTTTAGCCATGACTGCACTGGCTGGTGTTGGGAAGTGCTGGAAATTAACTTTTTATTGACTTATTAGTTTACATAAAAAGGATGGATGAGTAAACACAGTCAAGGCAGTGGGCGTTCCTGTGCTCTACAAGAATGCACTGCCACGGCTGCAAGCAGATTCTAGAGGACTGTTTGCTGTAACAGGTCAACCTCTTTAAATGTTTAATGCCCCCTGCAGACTGTAATTGATCAGTTTAAAAAACATGACTTCTAAGAGCACCAGGAGTAGTGAAAAGTTGAACACTTTGAACGCAGCCAAACACGATAGCCCAACTGCCACCCAATCAAACCTACACTTTGCTTATCTTACCCGTATTGTCTTCTGCCTTATCGTGTCAAATGCAAAACTTTGAACTACAGTTTAACTCCCTGCTGCCTTCAGGTTCCTTTCTACACTCAGATAATTGACTGGTAATGGCAGTTAAGATACCGATTTGTTGTAAATCCTGCCCACAGACCAACTGGCACACAGTTTCTCCTGATGCACTGAACAGCAAGTTGGCCATTTGAGTTGTTTTTTTCTACAGAGTGACTCAGTGTTGGTTATCTTCCTCCTTTGTTGACCCACCACTGCAGCTTTTAAGTTGATCACATCCACTCACAACTTCCCAAATTCACACGCATTTGACTGGTGAGCAATTCCTGCCAACCTTGCTTTTAGGCTCACCCAAAGCTTCTGTCTTACATGTGCAGCAGAAGACATAGACGTTCAAAAAGACACATCACTTCTTACCCTGAAAGAGAATTCCAGGTTCTCTCCTCCCCACACTTCCATGCCTGTGTCGTATGTCCCCAGGTAATGAAAGTAGTTTTTGCTCACAGCAAACAAACCACCTGCCATGGTAGGTGACCTGAGGAGAAAAAAATCTAATCAGATAACAACCTACCAAGTCTTATAAATTATATTTAGTATCAATGCAAGGCCTATTCTATTACTAAGCATACCCTTTTTTTTCTCAAAAGGTCCAACAAACACACCTGATGACATCGGTGGATGAGCGACGGCGCCTCTGTTCATGCTGTGGGATAGCGTGCCAGGTAAATACTAGCCGCCAATCAAACCCCCCGATCTGAGGTTCACCAGAGTTCCCTAAATACTGGAAGGTGTTCCAGTCAATCACATCGATGACGGGACACACCACAGCCGATGGCTCCTCTTTGATCCTTGAGGAGAGCAGAGAAAAAGACTGTTGACTGAAAAAGCAGAGCTGTGAGGCAAGAAAATTGTTCATCTCAAATGTCAACATTTGGTGTAGCCCTTACTCTACAGAGAGCCTGGTTATTGAGCAAACTGTGTCAGATACATAACAGCACTTCTCTAGCTGGCTGGTAGATGTTCAGTGTTCACTCTGTGACTCTTAAGTTTGGCTGTCTAACCCCACTGCTGCACTCCGACAAAACACTCAGACAGAAAAGCCTCTAAATTCTGCTGCTGAGGATTTTCTAACCTGTGGAGCAGGGGCTCTAACCAGCCTTCATGGCACTCGCAGTGACAGTCCAGGAAGGTCAGCACGTCTCCCGTGGTATAGGATGCCCCAAGCAACCGGGCCCGCACCAACCCCTCCCTCTTGGTGGCCCGGATCAGGCGTACCTTCTTCAAACCAGAGATGTACTTCTCCAATGGCTCCTTCAGATGAGCTTCAGGAAATTAAACAAGTAAAAATTTAAAAACCACAGTACCTCGTCTGATAAACTGGTTTATTTCTTATGTGTGTGAGTGTGTATAGAGCCCATGTTTATATTAAGAGCAGTTGTGCGTCTTAAAATCATCTAAAGCAATTTCCTCAAAATAAAATTTCACTTTGTTGTTGATCCTAACGGCCCCTGTGGACACAAGCGCTATGAGCACCACTATCTCCTGATGTAAACATACCTATCTGGCCAGCACAGACATTTGATCCATAAGCAAGGTAAAGAAAGAAGTATATTTTTTAAATATTCATTTTCTATTTTATACATAGCTGATAAAGTATGCATAGTAATAAGGTAAATAACCTATTTGTGACTGTATAAGATGAATAACTGCAATAGAGTAATAGCAAAACCAAATTACTATTATCTTACTAATCATATGTCTACATTACATGTATTTCTACAACTACAACATATTTGGTTGCTTGCTGGTAGTAGTTTTGTTAAGCTCAAGCTAGAGTCATCCACAGTCCCTATTAATGTTGTGTCTTCATAAAAATGAGCCAACAGCAAGATATAGCTTAACAGCAAGGCCAACATAAAATGTAACATTATAAATTAAGCCAGTAGTTCTGCTGCAGTGTGGCAAAACAGAAGTAACTGCTGTTAAACCATCAGACTACAAAGCAGCTTCTTCCCTCAGGCTGTGAGATCCTCAATTCATCCTCAGCAGTCCGCCATAAAAAACAGTTTTAATTTTCGGAATCCAACTATTAGGCAGGCTTTAAGAGAAACTTTATAGAAATAGCCAATCTTCTTGCCAACGGTCTTGTTTGTTCAAGTAGTCACATAGAAACATCAGAGACTGTTTTATAGCCAGTTAAAAGTTCTTTGTAGTAAGGAGTTTAAATTGAACAAGGACACCATAACAGTTATAGTCTGCCACAGCTTTTATCAGCAGCTGCCGAAGCTGATTAAAAAAAGGTGTTTGAGAGTGATGGTTATTTGATGAGTCAGCTCATGTGTTGATTTAAGGGACATGATTCAAACATACCTGAACTTTTTAACTATTACAAAATCTTTTATTTTACTGCTCTGTGAAAAAGGATTAGTTTAATTCTCTTCAGCTCCTCAAATGCATCAAATGAAACAATCTGAATTAGGAAGATCTTCAGTTTATTTGCTCATCCCTCTATATTCTGTAGCCAATGTCAGGGCAGAGGGAGAGGCTGGCATTGCTTCATTTATTGGGTCACAAGCCAGAAAGTTTAAGTGCCACTCCCTTCAAGTGTCTCGGCTCATTACATTCAGCTGAGCGCAGAAAGTCAAACAATGATTAACTTCAAACTACACCACACTCACGCCTTTTGACAATTAATATGCCCTAAGTTGATTTTGCCACCGAAAATCAACCTTGCCACAGCTGTGCTTCTCATTTTTACCTGATAAATGACAACTTGATGACAAAAAATAGATAAAAACAAGGTTCTTTGTACTAATTGCCTAAACATGTGGCAGTAATGTTTGAGTCGACTTGAGTGAGATTTTTAATTTCCTTTTAGTTTCATTACCCGTCACTACCTGTGTGGTTGATTTTGCTAATTGCAAACGTGTCAGTCTATCCTCCTCTCCTGTTTCTATCTGACAAACCAGTTACTGCCACCTGTCTGTGTGCCTCCCTGGGTGTCCCTCTGACAATCCTTTCTGACAGCCTGTCCGCCCACAGCACCTCTGCCTGTCCATCAGAATGTCTGTCTCAGTGTCCCTCCATCACACCTCTATCGCTGTAGTCGTCCACCAGCACCACCTCCGTCAGCAGGATGTCAGGCGATGTCTCCAGCACACTGTGGACCGTCCTCAGCAGGGTGGACCAGGCCTCGTTGTAGAATGCAATCACCACAGAAGTTGTCGGCAGGGACTGGTAGTCATACTTCAGCTCTTTGCAGCTGCAAAGTGGGGATAAGTTTACATGTTAGGAGACAAATTGACAGGAATATATGTGAGGCTGGGTGAATTGAGTCTGCAAACTGACATCCTGGTAAGAGCTGGTTGTATGAGGCTGAAGCTCTGTAGTCTGAGTAAACAGTCAGTTTCAAAACTTCACATATGGCAACCAGGAAATGTTATCCAGCCCCAACAGCAAACAACTCGCCTAATCATTTAAAGATTACACTAAGTCAATAGCAGTTAATAAGATATGTCATTTTCTTGGTATCCACAGTTTACAATGTATTTGAACCTTTTTACAGTGTCGAAAAATATAGTTTTATTGGAATTATGGTTGACAACACACAGCTAACTACTTACAGTGGGTTCCATCGCTCCGGTAGCCTGCGGTGTAGCGACACTCTGTCACTGACATAAGTGTTAATCTGATGCTTTTTGATGCTTTCCTCCTCTTTTAATTTCTCCTCTTCGTTCAGATTGAGTTTGACGGCTCTCCCCATTTCACCCAGAGCATTTAAATCCAAGGGGGGCTTCTCGTACACGGGTCTCTTGAGCTGTTCAACGTCCATCTCCTGCTCCCCGGGGGCCTCTCGCCGATTTGTCCTGCCAACCTCCCCGGAGCTGTGTCTAAAAAATATGAGGTATCCCAATAACGTGACACCAGCGAGGCCAAGAAGTAACCTGGGTCGGTTCCTTCTTCCAAAGACTGCCATCGTTTCGCTTCCTTCCTCTCAGTAGACTCGGCTGGAAGTTTCATGCCCTGTGGAGCCGCACTCCGCTGGCTCCTGCTGCCGCTGAAGTGACCCTTTCACCGGCCTCGTCACGGTTCCTTTGAACGACTTCTAGTTTACTTTGCATACTTCCATGCGCCAATAACACGAGTTCAGTTTTCACTCGGTTCCAGAAATGTCTAGGAACAAACCTCGTGAGTTTTGGTTTCCTCCTTGTTGGCAGTAACCTTGACGTCTCTAATCTTGACCGACGTAAGAGTATAACACTCCTCCTCCTCCTCCTCCTCCTCCTTAACGGTGTGCTGAAGACAAGTGTGAAAGGATTAGCATACTCGGATTAGTTAGCTTGCGGTATCTCCCCGGATTAGCTAGCTAAAACTACCTATCTAACCTGTAGGCTCACACGGAAAACAAACAAATCTGGGACAAATGTAAAAAAAAAAAAAAAAAAAAAACATCTGCTGTGTCGTGCAGCTTTCGGCGAGAAAATGACATGTTACATTTAAACAGACACATCAGCTCCTCATTAGGACCTTCGTGTCTGTCCAGCGACCCTGTCGCTAAACCGTTTAGCAGACCGTTAATCACAGCTGTCGAAAGACACGTTAGTTCCTCAACTTCTCGAACTTCAGTGGAAGTTTGAACAAACTGTCAAGTTAGCCGCGGTAGCAACCATGCTAACGGTTTAAGTTTATCAAAGTAAAACTCTGCAGAGTGACGAAATCATACGAGAACACTGATATTTGGTGAAAGGTGAGTAACATAAAGAGTGATGTTATTTTTCTTGGCGTAAAATAAAACAGCGTAAGATGCTTTTGAAAGGCATTATGATGCATGCAACGCCATGTTTCTGCTACACAGAGCAATGAGTGTAAACTCTTTGAATAAAAGAGAAATTTACAGAATGTAGTTATGTATTCCAAACTTTCAACGTAGTTTTCTTGTTTTGTATTGTGTATGTTCTAATATTTATAAAGATTACAATAACTGTAATCACAGACTGTGTTGCATAATTGGGTACTTGTTTCTGTTTTAATAATTAATTATAAATATTAAAGCACTGTAGTTTTTTTTATCCAAAATATAATGTTCCAGCAGTATCTTCCATTACATTTTCAAGATTTCCACTTCTATTTTTGCCATATGAACTTCTTGGTAGGGCTTCTCCATATTCCAACATTTTTTACCCCAAATTTAATTGCTTTTACCCTGAAGGCGACGTAGTTAAACCGGAAGTCAAATGTTTAAGTTCCTCTCAAATGTTAAAGTGAAGCTGTAACGCCACTTTTTCCAGGTAAATCTATTAAACGACAAGGTTTTGTTGCGCTAGATGTTATATCACGAACAGACGATTTAAAGTGATTTTCAATGAATGTTTTTGAAGATTCAAATACAGAGACTACAGGCCCTCTCGGGGTTCGTAACTAGATCAAAAACATTGATAATAACTAATAATAATGATAATATTTTAATCATATGATTTTATAATAATAATAACTATTTTCTATGACAACGCCTTTAGTGGCCCGAGGAAACCCATGGAGCAAAGCCTAATCATTTACCTTGCCCTTTTTTCATACGCAACCACTTGTCACTCCTATGAAATTGATATGAAAACTCTTGACACCAAAGATGAAATCTGACACAAAATGTATGTTTAAGCAAATTAAAATGCTAAATAATTAAGGCGATCATTCAGGGCGCGAAGGTAATTTGAGTGGCATAGTGTTTGATCGAGTACCCATATTGTAAAAACTACAAAGAGACACTGGAAGGCAACAAGTCTGTCGGAGTGTTGTAATATGCCACGGTAGACTGGGCTGTCGTGTCTGTCAAGAGACACACTATTAATCTTAATGCATGAGGGCGTTTTCATTCGGGACCGGATGATGGATAACATTTTCCATGCAACAGATATTTGATGCAAATGAATTAAGAGGAAAAACAATGGTGAGCTGTATATGCGCCTCTAGGCTGCGTTAATATTTGGCCTTTTGTGACTCAGCTACAGGCCAAGCAGATTTATAAGCCAACATTAAGGGAGCCCTGTTATTACGATTCACCGTGGCAGCAGTTAACAAAAATGGTCCGCCTCCTTCACCCTCTGAAATCTCTAAACAAAATAAAATGAAAATGCTGCTCGAATCAATGTGTACATTTGAGGTCTAATAATTTAACATTTACTAACTTATCCTATAATGTTTGGGTCTACAAGTAAAAAAAAATAATGGTGGAATGGTACTGAATGGACCTAAAACCTATTTTCACTTAGGTGCTATCCCGAGGGCCAAAAGTTGGAAGCAGCATAGAATGAAATATGAGAGCACAGTTCAAGCAGGTAGCCCGAGGTTAAAGCGGTATAGGATGGTACCTCATTTTAATCATATTTGACATAATATGCCTAAACAAAAGCAATAGCATTCAGTGACCAATAATAGACTGTAAAGAAAAAACAGAAACAAAACAAAAAACTAGGCTACCGACCAGCATGGGGTCCCAAAATTATCTCCTGACTGATGGGCCATAGTCGGGACTCCCTGCGGAGTAGCGCATCTTCTGTCAAATAACAGCGTCTTTAAAAGGTATTTTCATTTTACACCAATTTAACTTCCAGAAAAGGCATCTGCACAAGGTCCAGGAGAGACGTATGAATCAAATAAATCATCAAAGACATTCGGAGTGAAATATTCATTTTATATTTCAAAAGATGAGTTTCATTTGCAATTCCATCTGTCATGTCTCTAAAAAATGAAACCTGAAGGATAAATGTGAAACGAATCTAAACATAGGAGGTAAGAACAGGTTTTTCAAATGATGTGTTGGGCCATTCCATTTGCCGTTGCATTTCATTGCACCTTGAATGAACCGTCATCCTTCCTTAAACTTTTATCTGGCGCAAATGTCTGATCTTGTCAGCCACACCCCATGGCACTGTGTGACTTTTCACCTATACTTGAATGTTTTTTTTCCTGGAAAACAGTTTAACTGCCATTTACAGTGACAGTCACATAGGATAACTGCTTAGACAACCCTTTCAGCACCAATGACATGAGGTTTAAAGTTGTCAAGTCATCATCCTGAAATGAAAACTAAGATGGCACTAAAATAGAATTGAAGTGCTGTTACCCAAAAAGCTTCAGGAATGTGAGATACGCAGCACAACAGGCTCACTTTGCTGTTGAGTCACACCCTTCATTGTTTTGAGAACATAGTAAGTATAGTGAGTAATTCAGTTGTTGTTTGTTATGCAATGTGGATTACACAAATCATTCTTTGAGCCCACAGACATTCAGTAAAGAATGCAGTAAAAACCACAAATGCAATCCTGTACCCACACCTATTTGAATTCTCCTACTGGCTGACCTCGACCCTGTGACCAGTCTGAGGACCATGACCTGCCATTTGTGAATGTTTTTCTACCACTAGGTGGTGCCAAATAACAGTGAATACTGTACATGCTGTCTAAACAAAATGAGGAGTGCGATGCTATGGCAGCTCTTCAGCAGATGCCACAGTCCTAAAGTGAATTTACGCATCTGTTCCAGGTTTATCTAAATTAACATAATAAAAAGTCACTGGTATTTAACTGGTTGTACAACCTTTGTGCACGGAGAAAGGAAAAAAAGACAAATACAGTTGGTCTCTGTGGTTAGCTTTTTTATTCTGTCAATCATTCCAACGGCTTTAATCATTAAGTATCCGATCCATTTAAGTCCCCTTCTCCTTCATATCAAGTAAGCATCATCATCCCTTTTGCATTATCAGTAGTTTTAGAGGTGCTTTACAATACCACTGTCCCACTCTGGTCCCTTAAACCAAACAGTATTTACAAGAAGTAACACAAACAGGAATCCTTTCACTGTACATATTAAACCCACTGCATCCAATGACTTGTATGAATACCCCATATTCATGAGGTCAAAGGACCGCGGACACCAAACATCGCTCAGTGATAAGCAGTCTACAGCAAATACAGCTGCTTCTCAACAAACATTTCAACAACAGTTACATTGCGTGTCTTGGTCCTCGAATCCCAGACAAACTTGCAAGGTCTTCAGTGGAAAAAAAAAACAACAACACAGGAGTATTTTAGATGCCGTTTCAAGTACAGTTTACACACAGGAGTCTTGACAAAACAGACTGGCACAGCCAAGTTGAAGGATTAAATTAAACAGGCGCTACCTTTAAGGCTTTTTGTGTCTAAATAAAAATCAAGTGCGTAAAGCCAGTGTTGGTTTAGTTTTTAAGCATTGTACATGTTCAAAATACATTTGACATCCACTGGCACGTTTCACTTCGGCACAAACAAGTTCTCTCAGGATGACAACCTTTTCAAAGGCACAGTGACAGACGAGTTTAGAGGGTTTTTTCTTAATTTTACACAACAGTGAGGAAAAGATTACAACATTCCTGCCAACTGGTAAAGCCCTTGGGGGCAAAATTGCACTTGGTACATATACTTAATGAGTGCTTCAAGTCTTGTTCAGGCAACATTCTTCCGCAGAACTGGCTCCGCAGACAGGAGATAGGATTGAGAAGCAGTCTAGTATGACCGCAGCGCTCTCTCTCCTTGTTTTCCTCTCACATGATGGAGCATGTTAGGAAGTAGCTGGTGTGGGGCAAAAATGCTGCTGACCTTACATTCCTGGCACGTCTTCTTTGAGCGGCCCATCATTAAGTTTTTTTTTTTTTTGTTTGACAACTAAGACAAATAAGCACAAGAATTTCACAATAATAATTGCACATGAAGGTTTCGTTTTGTAGTGCAGAATGTAGCTTTTTCTAGGAAATGCTTTTGTTTCAGATCTAGTTGAAAGGCACTTCTTTCATGCGCTGGACAGTCAAATCTGTTTTTGCTGCTTTCAAGTTGTTGCATTGGACAGAACACACATTAGTGATGACACTTCAAATGTGCACTTGACTCCGTTTTGGTTACAGAGGCACCTGAAAGCAACACTAGACATAAATGTTGACAGTCTCAAGTTTAGCTGGTCCGCCAAAAAAGGCCAAATAAACCTCTCTTTGCAACTCTCATTCACTCCGCCGCAATTTGCACTCATTCAGTCATTCACATGGGAATAAAAGCGCTGAACTGGGTGAATCATTGGCTTAAAATGACCTCTTCTCCACCTTTTATTTGCTTTCCATTCCCCTCCAAATGGAGTGCAGACTTTGAGAGCGAGAGGAATGGGAGCAGCGAAGAAGACATCCACTGTAGTAATTGCACTATGGTAAAAAACAAGGTCACTTGTGGTTCCCTGCTACTTTCTTCCTCCTCCTACCACTCAAACTTCCACTGCTGGTGTTTGTCTCCCGGGGTACATCTCCTTATCTGGACATCCCCACGTCCCTCTGATGTGCGGTAGGCTGTCACGCACATGTCTGAGTGAGGGTGGTAGATGGTCCCGTCCTGAAAGGATTAAAAGAGAAAGTTTAGATAAGAAGCGGGATAAGAACATGTGTCCATTGGAACACGGAGCACTGGGGTGTACCTGTGTGCAAACCCTTACTTTTCTAAACTCCCACACAATACTGGGAGGTTTGGGCTCCCCATCACTGGGGCAGTGCCTCATCCCAATGGAGGTCTGTCTGTCAAGTACTTCAGCACACAGCTCTGTCACCGAGTTGAAACGGATCTCCTTCTGAGATGTGTATTCAAAGTACTGGAGCAGAAGAGAGACAGGGTTATTTTCTCTGAATAAACAACGTGAATATGTGATTCTTTGCCGTGAAATGGAAATTACTTAAGGAAAAAAACCCAAATGGAAAACCAGCAGTCACTGAGATTTAATCACTGCTCTGCCTCCTTTGTAGTATCTTGATACATCTTTGTTTTTACCTTAATCTCTGTGCTTTATTGAGAAAGTCTTTCAACAGGCACAGCGGTGCATTTGGGCGTGTTTTTTTTCTACCAGGATTAGTGGAGGCTTTTTTCTTACTCTGCTGTAGGATTAAGTCAGGAACCACATACAGTTTTATGGCATGTCTGCAAGTGTGTCAAGGGATCTCATCAGTGCAGACTTGGCCCTCTCGATCAAGCAGACAGGAACACAAACCCAACTATCAGGGCCCATCGGGACAAAAGACTCCCTGGGCTACCTGTTAAATGGAGGGTCAGGTAATCAATCTTCATACTTGCCCATCCTTCTCTTCACATCTCATACATCTTTCAGGTGCATCAGGGCCCATAATGGTCGTTTCTAATAAAAGACTCACTCGGGGCCCCTGTGTCTGGCTTCAAACTTATTTACCCAGGCTGTGCCATTCACTCTGCCCGCAAGGCTCATGTATCTTTTACATGGAACGTGGGTTCTTATATGGGGCAGGGAAGAGAGAGCAGGAGGGAGGCGGTGAAGCTCCCTCAGGTTTTTGTTTCAGCGGGGAGCCATTCAAACATTGATTTTCAGTCACACATGGGGCTTTTTGTGATGGGGGACACCTGATGCGCTGCATCAGTGGGGTAATCAGAGATATCAAGCAGGTTGGAGATTCACAGAAAGGAGCTCTGCCTATTATCTGACTGCAACATTAAATATACATCCTCAAAGACAAATAATCTGCTGGTTGCTGAACCATCCATCACTGAAGTTGGCAGTTTAAAGTTTAAAAATAGCAATAATTCAATTGCCTGATACTTTTTGGGTATATGTGGATATAACACCACAGTTACTTTCAGCCTTCATTACATTCAAGTCAGGCTGGACGCAGCCGCAGAGAGCAATTTTCTGGTGTGAATCAACTGTGGCAGCTCGTTCCAGGGGTTAGCAGAGAGCGTTGACATTTCAAGATACATCTCCCACTGGGCCAAGAGAGGCTGTGAGATAGTGACGGGAGAGAATACGTGCACTGCAGAGATGGAGACAGACAGATTAAGAGTGTAAAGTGCCTAATGTACCTGGTTGCCTCCCTGACCGTGACAGCCAAACAGGGAGAGGTGGGCACCTGTGGGACTGTGCTCTGGAGCATTGTAGTCCAGACACTCTGAATGTATCCCTGAGCTCCGAACCTGGCAGGAGGAGGAATAAATACTAATAAACATTTAAATGTTGTATTTTAGTGATTCAGGTCAGACTGCAAGGTCATATGCAGAACAGCACCCCTGAGGCTGGTAGAATC
>JAQNCA010000008.1:10712287-10726190 GCA_029783725.1 Acanthurus tractus
CAAACAATAGACAAAACTTTGACTAAATTTTACCCTTTCATGCTCTTAAATTAAAAGTTTCTTGAGACACAATGGCTGAAACTGAATTATTTTAAAACTCAACACTGAGCCGACCAGGAACTTTGTGCTTTTCATTTTATAGAACACTCCGACAGGTGTGATGTGATTTTAATGGCCTTGTTCCCGGTCCAAATAGGTTTCAAAGCCTTTGTTAGCCTCAGTTCAGTCTTCTCACTTTCAAAAGGATTTTCTTATATCATGCATCTTCCGTACATCCAGTTTCGGACTCAAAAAACATCGATTTAAGAGAGCGAGACAAAACAACAATACCAGTTCTCTTCAGCTTTAGTTACTCGGCAGGTGCAAAAGAGTGTGAACAAAGTGTAAATAAAACATTGATGCTGCACTTTGATTGCAACCACATGAACAGCTGAATAAAGATATGGACAGCAGATACTCACAGCACCATGCCAGCCCTCCCTGTCCTCAGGTACATGTAGGTCGGGGTAGATATTCTTCAGATACCAGTCAAAACTGTTGCATTTCAGCCGCCCCCTCAGCAGCAGCCGCTCAGAGATATCCCCATAGGTCTCCTGTAAAATGAGCATGAACAGATACAACACAAAGAACAAGTCACCTTTCCAGAACAATGGGAATTTTTTTTATAAATAAGCTATATTTGACTTTTGGGAGAGGAAACTAAAGTTAAGAATAGACATTAAACAAAACAGTCACACTGTTAAATTAAATATTTACATTCTGGATAACAATAAACAGCCATGACCTACTGATCTCAGCAGGAAACAAACTAGCTTTTGATTGGTTGCACCATGTTTGCAAAGATAGGGAACTCCACCTTAAGCAACTCAAAGTCCATATAGTACACACATCCAACCGTTGCACCGCCTGAGGTTTGAGTGTAACTACCGGGTCCTAACGGATACACTCGACCATACAAGTCATTAATTTATTGCTCTGGCAGGTGTTTCACGACTGGAATATTCAGAGAGTGTTACTAAGGCAAACAGTGGAGGAATGCAGTAGCTCACGTAAATTAATGATTGAGTGTATGAATCCTTTTTGAACTGTGCAGTTACAACATTCTACAAAAAAATTCAAGGAACAAACATTCATTAAAAATGTATGTTTTTGTGAAATACAAGCAGGTACGGTGACAAATTTTAACAACATATCTAAAAGACAGTGAAGTGGTCATGCATCTTCTTAACACTGACAAATATATAAAACCAATACCTGTATGTACCTAATGAAAACTAATTTGTTTAATTCCAAAACAAAATTTGAATCCACAGTATACTAACATATTATGACAGCAGCATGTTGATTTGGGAGCTGGTGTTCTGCTCTGGCAGTGCTGTGTTCAATCTCCCCTTCACCAGGTAATTTATTGTTATTTATTGTTTGATCAAAGATCCCTGACATTAATAATGTACTTTTTCAGATAGGTGAAACTGAGATACATGAATTTTTAATGATGTCCAATACTCAGAACTTGAGAGGCACACAGCCCACGCGCCGCATGCTCGTGGCTCGTGCACATCCTCTCACACGTATGCTTGACCCAGTCAGACAGACAGTGTTTCATCATATCTTGACAGGTAGACAGGTGAATCATATCATATGAAGGAGCAAACTCTTAACATCAAAACTCAAGCCACTGATGGTGCTTCTAGGTGTGACATGGCATTGTTGCAAGGCTTCAGGTTAACACCAGTTGAGGGAAAAACAAGTTTGTTACTAAGAGGGAGCTCCATTCCTAGAAAACATTTTTCAAGAAGAAATGTAACCTCAGCTTTATGTAATCCTTGTACGAGCGTCACAGCAGCACATCCAGCTGTCCACTGTTTAAAAACTTGGCTCCCTTTATTTACTCCCTTTATTTATGACTGTCCTACCTTTCTGGCAGGGGGGTTCCTGTGGTAGAAGTGTTGTTTGTAAGAGTCCATCCAAACCTCTGCAGCTCGTACCGTATTCTGGAGGAAGTTGGGCCGTGCATAAGGGGCCTTTTTAGGGAACACATGTCCCACATGAGAGCAGGGGTGAATCTCCAGGCTGCCCCCACACTGCCACACCTGAGGGGGTTAAAAACATGACAAAAATACACATGTATCTTTTAAGTTTACTTGAACCTCATTATACTCCATTTAATGTTTTGTGGAATACAAATTTTTGTATTTGTGGTAGTTAAATTATTCCCCAAAGAAAGTTTATCCAATCTTTGTACCAAATGTTTAAATTTATATAATCACTCGAGACAAAACACTGATAAAGAGAGAAAATGAAAGATAGAATTGGAGGATTAGCAGTGAAACCGATATGATGATCCTTACTCTAGTGTATTGTTTAGTTTTTACAAACATATTTATACTTTAAGCATAAATGTCTCCATGAAGGATAACACAAACCTAATTACAAATATAATGGCAATGTTTGTGATGACTTGTACTGTGCATGAAATCCTGTTACGGTGAACATAGCTGTGTGCTATTTACCTCACCATGAAAATGCAGCCTTCCTGTGAGTTATAAAGACTGCATATGAAAATAGCGATTGTAAAGGCCACAAATTTGCATTGTGCAAATTCTTGACCTGACCACAGAAAAAAAAAACAGCATCCAAAAAAAATGAAAGGTTGTTAACACTGTCTTTCTCACTACTGGGCTGAGCTATGCTCCAATTACACAAGGCAAAATCATTATCATATATCCATAGCCGAACAGCCATTAAAAGACAGCCCCTTCCATCTTAATTCACCAGGCACTTCACCCTGCGCCGTATCCTTTCAGCACTCCAAAAAACAAAGTCGAAAAACAATTCACTAAACATAAATTATGTATGGCAAAAAGTCCCAGTGAGAGGCTTTTTTTATTTCCACATGCATAAAGCATCACTCAGGGGAGCGACCCATTCGTCTTCACACTGAAACCACATACACACCATAAATCATGCACACACAATTTACATCGCCTACCCTTGGATGCTCCTGCTGCAAACTCACACATAGCCAAAAAAAATCTGTGACTGACGCCGACAAGTGAAAAGAGACACCGACATCACAACAAGACATCGGCCAATATCAGGGTGCAGTTTCAGATGCCATGGCCGACTGTGATCTGACACTGACATGTGTCTCTCTCACACAAATTACCCGCTGACTGTTCGCTGTTTGACTGACAAATCAAAGGATCAGGGGGGTTTTAAAATGAAAGATTCTCTTCGGTGATGAAATGTTAATGAACGCTCCGCCTGTGAGTGAGAGATTTTGGCCACAAAGCCAGTTAGATTAGTCACTCTTTCCCAGCATTTATAAAAGCCGTGTTCTGCTCTCATATTGCTAAGTGGCACTGCAGTGGAAAAGCAGTGCCTTTTGCTGAGTGATGGAGAACTGAACTCACCCTGAAGGAGAGCTCCAGGTTTTCTCCTCCCCACACTTCCATGCCCATGTCATATGTGCCCAGGTACTCAAAGTAGGCCTTGTTCACAGCAAACAATCCACCTGCCATTGTTGGAGACCTGGGGAAAAAAAAGTGGTTATAAAAATAACTCATGAGTATGTTTTCATTAGTGTATGATCACTTGAAAATAAGAATCACTGTGTTTTCATTACTTTAGAATGAACCTTTTATATACGTGTTTTTACAGAAGCCTGGAACAGACCGACCGAACCAAAGACTGGCGCTGAAGAGGGTTTGGAGTGTTTTTTTGAGGGGTTCAAAGTCAGTTCCCTGACATGTTTGTTATGAGGAAGATGAGCAGAAACATATTCAATTCTGTGGAAGCTACAACTTCATCTGCAACAAGATGCTGCTGTATCCTTGACACCGGACCTTCAGTCTACTATTTTTTAAAATCTAAGTTAGCAGTACAAGGATTAAAACCACTCTTTCTGAAAAATAAATAAGATATATTACTGCAATTTAAGGGCTGGACATTAATACAAAATTTGCTAATAGGTATAAAAATTAAAATTTCAGTCAATCTATTTTCACTGAGAATTAGAAAATGGTAGGAGGGCCACCCACACACTGAAGCTGCAGACTGCAGCCCATTAGGGTAACTACAGGTAAACCCAAGCTGTTAATCCTGCTCATGGTGCTGTCTTGTGGTTGCTACACCCACAATTAGTCCCATGTAAGACCTCAATTCTGATTGCCATGTCATGCATCACAGTTGGGTGTGATCACAAACAGACCTCAGGATGTGCAAGACTTAAACCTGTACACCTACAGGGGTTTGTGCAACTTTGTCTTTTACTCCATGCAAACTGTTTGACTGAATTAGCAGGTTTGGTTTGAAGCAGGGTGAACTAAAAGTTGATTAAAAAATGTTACAGATTTGAATTCCAGTTTCTCTAAGAGTTAACACTATTTCCATTAGCAAAATGGGTCAAATCTAAAAAAGGATTGAAAACTAGAATGCAACAGGTGTTTTGTCAGTGTCGGCTTGTTAGGATGGATACATTTAACAGATCCCATTGTTTTGAGGATCAGTCAAACTTATCAGGAGGTAATAGAAGTGCAACTGTAGTAAGTAATAGAGTAATAAAACACGTTCAGGGACAAATGAACAGTGAGAGTGTATTACAATATTGACAGCAGAGCCCTACACCTGTACTGGCGCCAATCTGATAAGGTGATCCCCGAGGGAGTAGCACTTCTGAAGTATCATGCTGTCACCTGATGGGGTCAATGCGAGACTTGCGCCTCTTGCGTTCCACTTCAGGGACGGCGTGCCACTGAAAGGTGAGCCTCCAGTCAAAACCTCCAATCATCGGCTCATCTGTTTGCATGTAAAACTCAAAGGTGTTCCAGTCAATGGTGTCGATCACCGGGCACACAATGGTAGTAGCATTCTCACCAATCCTAGACACAAAGCCAATAAAATGGGGATAAAAAACAGGGAGGAAAATGGTTAGTTAAGAAAAAAAGACCAAGTTGTTTTTTGTTTTTTTTTTAACAAATTTTGATTTTCAGAAAGCTTTTGCTTATTTCATTACGTCCACCCACCTTTCCAGCAGGGGCTCAATCCAGCCAGGAACACACTCACAGTGGCAATCAAGGAATGTGAGTACGTCACCAGTAGCAAAGGTGGCGCCAATGAGACGAGCCCGGACCAGACCCTCCCTTTTGTTGGTGCGGATAAGCCGCACACGCTTCAGTTTACTGATGTAGTGCTCTAGTTGGGATTTCAGGTAAACTGTTTTTCAAAACACAAACACACACAAATACACATTATTAAAGCTGACACATATCTGATTCAGTGTTGGTACTGACGGCTGAGACTGATGTAATTTGCTTATTGAATACAGTGAACCCTCGCTATAACGCGGTTCACCTTTCGTGGCTTTGCTGTATCGCAGATTTTTTTTTTTGTGCAATTTTGCATGCTTTTTGTACAGCGTATGAGCGCGCATTGTGGTCTGCGTCCTGAGATTTAAACTTTGAGAGTGTTTAAATATGAGAGAAATGTGAGAATATGTTAATGCCTGTCTGAGAAAAGTGTACAAAGTGTGTGGTGAGGGGTTTTACAGCCTTATAACATATATAATAATTGTAAGAAATAAAGCTGACTACTTCGCAGATTTGACCTATTTTGGGTTCTTTTTGGAACGTAACCCCTGCGATAAACGAGGGTTCACTGTATATGACAGATGTATGTTACTGATCTACTTAGCAGTTCAGATTCCACAGTCCACTCAAAGTTTATTTGTTTGACGGGTTTATTGATCGGTGGACAGGTGCTGTCAGTTTGCACTCCTTAAGCTCTCTCATTACATTTGAATTGGTGATCAGCCACACTCAAGACTAGACTCAAGACAAGACTACGAAAAAATGCTTCAGATTCAATATCTTCATGGGCAGATATCAAAATTTGGTTATTAGAAACAACTCGGACCTATAAACAAGAAGACTGGTGTATTGCTACACACAATCATCATTTGCAACATTTAGGATATGTTATTTCCTCATCCTATGTGAATTTTTTCTTTTTTTAAGGCTGCCTACACTGATAATTGGCCAAAATACAGAAAATCGCAGAAAATCACAGACACAATAGATGACAGCTATTGCCAAATCAGCGGCTCAAAAAGCTTCTTATGACTAATGTTTTGGCTAACAGCTATACGCTTTCCAAAGAAAGCAAACACAAAGAACCACTGGCTTTCAACTGAAATAGTGCTGTCAATTTCCTGAAAAACAAAACAGGTTCTTTGGCTTGCTAAATGTAAGCCTAACCTTTGTTTCTGTGCATTTTTGTGCTGGGCAGGTAGTGTGCAGTGACTGTGCAAAGGCTTTTTCATTTTGAGTTATTGCTGGCTGATATGGAACAAAAATCGCAACCTGTGATTATTTTTATGAAGCAGGATATAAAGATTAAGTGGGAAAAGTTAAATATTAGAACAGCTAAAACATTCTAGTAAGGGCTCAGAATTTACCACAAAGTATGTTAGTGGGCTTCAGAACAAAGACAATATGCTAAAATGGGATCAAAGACTGCAGAGTCGAGTGATAATTCTTGGTATTTTTGTGACTAACTGACAATTTCTATGTATTACACGTTTATTTCAGCAGTGGATGTATTAAATTTAGTGCTATCGTCAAAAATAGTGGTTAGAGCAGGTTTAACCACACGAGTGTGAGTGAATTACTGCTCTGTGAAATTCAATATCAGTGGAGTGGCACACCTTATATGGCCTAAGGAGAATTGAAGCTGTACAAGTAATACAAAGTTTGGTATGTAGGATCCAGTTCTACAAAGCTGAGAACATTAGAGAAGCTGTCAGTCCTCTCAGCCCGTCCTCACTGTCTGTCTGCAGTAGCTGTTCTGGTCGGGGAGTGGCATGTCTAGCATTCCTTTTGGTCGGGGTGGTCAGAGGAAAGGAAATGATGTCATGGCAGCTCAGTGCACACTGAGGTAATCATTATGGTGTAACGTCTCCGATACACACAGGCTAGACTAACAGGGACAGAATACCAATTCCATTAGGACAAACGGCCATCAAGCCACCGCAAGATCCAGTTTCTGAGACGAAGCAGTATCATTCACAGAGTTAGCATCTGTCTGCAGAATTCAGTTCACTTCCCATTCACGGATTAAGATCTTGAGATGCAGTAAAAAGCTTAGAAAAACTAATTAGTTGACCTTTGAGTTCATATTATTTGTAACATGTACTGTTGCACATAAGGATAAACTTTCCCACTGAGATTCTCATCTCTGTCACATAGATGCTGACACTGTTTACATTTCAGACTCAACCTGCCATATCTCTAGTTTCTCCTTGTTTTTCGAATCAAATACGGAACAGTTTAGAAATAATTTCTACTACTATAAAATTCTTAATTTTTTTCAATTCTAATTATAATCAACCTTGAAAAATGACCTAAAACAAAGCCAACCACTGCACTCTCACTATGTCCTGAAGTAACTCCACACATTATTTCATCATGAAAGTGTTCTGACATGTTTGTGTGGATGCTTTTCTAATTGCTTTCAGATCAAATTCAGTGGTATTATCTATTTACTGATCAGTACATGAAACAATTGAGTCTTTTTTTCTATATATAGCCGAGTTCTCATGCACGCTGTTAGTGTGAAGTCATCAAAGTAAAAATGGGGTTTGGTTTGTACGCTTTGTTAAACTAGGCCAAGACTGTCAAGCCTCTTTGTTCCAGAGCTTAAAAGACTTTTTTTTTCTGTCAGTTTCACTTCAACAGACAAAAAATATAACGCATCAGCTTATTTATAATTGAGGAGGGTCAGACCTCGGTCGCTGTAGTCATCAATGAGGATGATGTCTTTCAGCAGGATGGCAGGCGTGGTCTCCAGGACACTGTGAATAGTCCTCAGCAGGGTGGACCAGGCCTCGTTGTAGAAGGCTATGATCACAGAGGTGGTCGGTAAACGCCGGTAGTCAAACTTCTTACTGCGGCATCTGAAGGATGTGTGTGTGCACGGGTGGGAGGGGGAGAGACAAACACAATCGACATAAGCAACAGTACACATGTACAGCACAAGTTTTCTAAGAAACAACAGCATCTTTCATTTAATTCATACAAACAAGAAATTATGTTTTAGACAGCTGGAGCAGCTTCAGCAACCATTGTTGCAGGGGGCGGGGGGGTGTCTGGTCTTAATCCAGATGGCAGTCATTAAAACAATAAAGACAGCCGAAATATGGACGGGGGTGGGGAGGGTATCACACCAGTGAGCAACATACCACAGCGGTGCTCAGGGAGAGACCACGGAAAGTTGAGCAAACACTCGGGAGAGGAGAACAGTGAGGGGACAGGAGCAACACTGGATGAAAATTACAGAATAAAGCAGGAAACTAATAGTTTATGGACTAAGACCAAAAAGTGGGTGTGTGTATAGATAAAAAACTTGAAGAAGAGAAACGTTTTTTCATGTCATTTTTATAAACCAATGGTGCACAAATCTGAAACAGTGTAACCACCGGCACAGAATGAATCACTTTTGGTAATTATGTACTCAGAGGCTCAACCCACAACTATGATACTGCTGGAAAAAAGGGGGTGGGAATTACAGAGAAACTCACGATACAATACAATTCAAATGCATCACCCAAGATAACGATGGTGTCACAAAAGTTTAATTTTGATACATGGCAATACAATTATCCAAGATTCATCATGATGTCTCTCTAACTAAAGACAAAATACCTCTAAAATGGCAAAAAAAAATCTCCAACTTGATCTCAAGTTCACACAATTTCACAATTGAGATAAAACAATTAACATAAAAACATAGAATCTTAACACTTTCTAACACACACACATTGACTTTAACTTATCCATGTCCACATGTGCCGACAATCTAATGTAAAATAGCCATAAATTGGCAACAGACTGAACTTCCAGACATTAGAAAAATGATAATACACTGAGTGTTATGATGCAGTGACTCTTTAAACTGGCAGAGTGCCTGCATAAAAGCATCAGCATCAGGCTTCAGTGTTTGATAACATATCACAGCAGGAAGTGATGGGGTACATAACTGTATCTGTGCTTTGACCCACTATTAGTTGGAAAGTGGTTGTGGATTGGAACAAATATGCTATGCCCTCACAAAAGTGTTTCAACAGCCCATGAACCAGATTTAACGGGCCAAACACACTCAAACAAACTCACTCGAGTGGCTCGCTTACCTAGCCACGGCTTTACAGTCCAGCTTAAGGAGGAGTTATCACTAAGAGGCAGATGCATCCTACTTCCAAGGAGCATCGAAAAGGGAAAAAGTCCACTTAAAGTCAAAACTCCAGCAACAGCTATCATACATAGTAATGTACAGAACAACTTAACTGTTAGACAAACAGGTTTCAGCTTGTGACCTTCATCAGTTTCATGTCTTACTTTGAAATGCTTTAGCCACCACAACACTTTACAACACTTTCATGCCATAACGCATTGCTTGCATTGTTGCTAGGCATGAAGCTGAAACAGTGATGCACATGTGAAAGTGTGACAGCAAATGGAGGTATACACTATTCGTGAACTCACGTAACTTAAAAAAAACACCTACTTCATTTAAACCACCACATACAGTTCAGCACCTCAGCTACATGTGAACAGTTATGAAAAAAAAGTAGTTGACATATAATTCACAAAACAAGTCTGTAAGCTCATGAAAAGAATCTATTCATGCAAAAATAGCACACAGAGCACCACTGTATCTTGTGTAGAGGAACTCCGTCATGGTATGGCCAGGCGAAGACCAAAGCACACACATCCTTCATGGCACTTTATCCCTGTTAACTCATTCTTTACTGTCTCTCTACTATCCACTATTTCAGGTGCAAAACTAGTCATCAAAACACCAAAAAGTTGAAGGAAAGGGGGAAAAAAATGTTCTCTTGTCAAAAATGTCACTATGCAAGTGCAAAGACTTTCGCAAAATTACTTCTTACTGTTGTAAAAGTAAGTTTGCAAGATGCTGTGACTGTTTTAAAAGCCTTCACAAAATGCTGCGATGGAATGCTATCTTACTGGAAGAATGGTGATGATATCTCTTGTCTGAACGCTTTCTGTGCTTCAAACAAAAGGTTTGACTTGCAGCCTTCTACTGAGAGGATCAAAGCATCTAAACAGTCGACCTCTTGATATACAGGTGTCACAATTCAGTTTCAACAGGCCGACCTCTGAGCTCAATCTTTCTGTCTCTATTGTAGTTTCAAGTCCAAATTAGACCATTGAGCATGACATGCGATGTCAGTAATTTTCTAAAATGTATACTTAGATGTAATTATGGATCCACAACATAAAAGAATGCAGGCTTAACTGGGACGCTCCATATAAAACAAACACATGGCTTTCACACAGATAATGGTTCTCCCTATATTACCACATCTGGGTTTCATTAGGATGGGAGTCAGTAAAGGATAAAGCGAAGGGGGAAGGAGAAACTACTAATAAGAGACATCATAGTCTGTGTTTCACCGCAGAGGATGAGCTGAGAATAGCAGTGGAAAACAATTCTGGATGCAATAAATCCATTCAGTCAGAGAGCTGCTTACAGCGGCTTCAATAAGCCCTGCAATGCATCATGAGAACCTTCATCCTTGTCTCAAACTGTCAGTGGAAAACTGATTCCAGTAAAGAGCTCAACTTAATCTCTATTGAGTAATTTATCCCTGACACAGCTGCAGCATAGCTTATCAGCTCCATGCAGCGTACAAGGCCTCAGATACATATATGTATTGAAAAGAGAATGGCAGGCTATAAAATACAAGTGAATTTTAGTGAATGCACCCTGTCATAGTCCATTAGTCACTCTCTGACTAGTGGCTCATTGTTGTTTAGGATGCCCTCTTGCTTTACTCACTCATTCATCCTGTTGTCCTGGATGTGCCGGTGGAGGGAAATCTTATCACTAACAAAGATATTGATGGCGTAGCGTTCAATGCTGTCCTGCTCCTGCTTCTTCTCATCAGGGCTGAAATTGAGGTGTGTGCCCCGGCCCCACTCCCCCGGTGTATTGCTGTCTGGCGGTGACTTTAAGTAGAGGGGCCGAGCCAGTTGTCCATCAGCCCCCCTCTCCTCCAGGGAGAGACGTCTGACTTCATGCTTTTCTTCCTCACCTTCCTCCTCAACAGAGGAGAAAGAGGAGCGTGCTAGCAGAAGGTAGCCTAGCCACAGCAGCCATAGTAGGAAGCCAGCTTTGGCCAGCACGCCCAGTTTTCGAGAGCAACGCCCCCTCATGGCAGAGAGCCCCCAGGGAGGCAAGGTGACTGGCTGAGCTTCAGGGTGCCCTACAGGACACAAGGCTCTGGAGAACAGAAAGAGACACAGAATGAAATATAACAGTCTGCTGTAAGGACATTTATATAACATGTCAAGAATATAAAATGGAGAGGGAAGGACTTGTGTAGGTATTGTTGGAAAAATTCAACAATGGCACCAAGTAATTACCACCCACAAGAGGAGAACTACAAGACTAAGCTCTTTAATCAAGGTTCTTCCCATTAGAGTGAGGTTTAATCAAGTAAAAATGCCATTCACAATTAAGGGAGGTTATTCGCTGAAACACTTAGAACCAAGAAAGGGAGTGTTTGCCTCCAAATTCACCCAGTGCCCCAAGGACACGGCTCCAATAGACCAGAGCAGTAGTAATCAACACCGACATCATAAATATAATCACATGCTCAAGGCTGCATTAAGATGCTCATTAAATACAAATTGCATAGATGGAAGAGGCTAAATTATGGCTCACTGTACAGTAATGTGCTGAATTAATCGAGTTACCGATGAAGGGAGTTGTGCAGTTTATCACACTGCATAACTGCGAATCCTGAATAAGGAGGGGTTTTATCAAAACTGTGCAGCACATTTTGTCATGAGATCAGGCAATTCACGCTTGTTCATGTCAGCGCCATTACTAAGCGCTCTAAGCAACACTACGTAACTTCTGGAGATAGAAGATAGTATTAGTCGGTGTTTGAAGACCTGGAACTGAGACTCAACAATCTTTTACAATCTTTCTCCAAAAGCCAAGCATGAAGTTGCTTTAAGTCTTTTTTTATCTGCAGGATTATAACAAAATTTCTACCCAAACTTATCACTTCTAGCTAGAGTTAATATATCTTCAGGAGAATGTCGACTTAATGAGTCACATTGTCTATAAACCTGTAATAGCACAATGTAGCAATCAATTTTGTGCACAGTTGCATACAGCCCTTTATTCAGCATACACAGATCCCACATAATATCTCTATATCAGAGATAACACATTTAAACACCTGCATGATCATAGTCAAACAATCAGGTCTGAGCTCGCCTTTTGTGCCTTTTGTTTACAGTTAGATTCACTCATGCATTTTGGAGAGTTACTCATTTTAGGATTTTTATTTTCCTCCACTGAGTCAAAAAAAAAAAAAAAAAAAAAAGAAGTGGAGCAAAACCCCGAGTGGAATATTTGCATGAGCAGCACAGGTCTCTTTTTTCTGATGTAAAAATAGCATGAGCTCTGGTTTGTAGATACAAAGACAGCAGCAATTTAAACCATTTGTGTCTGACAGCATCAGCATAGCATGCCAGGATTTGAAAGATGGGCTGCGGTAAAAACAGACCACTTAGCTGTGTTGACACTGAATAAAATGTAATCACATAATTGTATTGCATTAATATTAAAACAGGGTGCCATTTACGCTCGTGCCAGCTAGTGCCAGACAAGCTTAGCTGCAAAAACCGACATGCAAACCGACAGACACACTCACACATACACACAAACAGTGCTTCCTCTTCCTCACATCAGTGCACAATGATGGTGTTTTCCTAATTCTGCCAACATTCTTAAAACAGTTTGACTTTATATAGCGTTTAACGCCAGAGAGAGAGCTGTCAAATAAAAGTGAAAAATGTGTGTGCAAAGGGCCATGGGAGAGTCTATATATTTACGGTATAGAGTCAGAGGAGAATCAATTTCCCCTGCGAGTTCTTAAAGGCAGCAGCACAGCCCTTTCACTCCACTCTGGGCCCTGGCCAGAGGCAAGCTAGTCCTGAGGTTACAAAATGGAGACGCCTGCAGACAAAACCCCCTTTTATGAGCTGTCCATCACACCTTCCACTCTCTCTCTGAATCTGATAGCCTTACTGGGAGAGCTGTTTGGAGCGAGCAGGAGGATACAGAGGCCTAAGATGCAGCTTTAATCCTGCCCCACTTTTTTTGGATAAGAAGGAATGAAACCAAAAAAAAAAAAAAAAAAAAAACATGCAAGGGATAGTGTTTGCTTCCTGAGCTGCAGTCTTGTGGTGCATGTTTCACCCCGTCACGCTAACAAGACTTTAAAAACAGAGTGAAATTAAAAAGAAGAGTCAATAATTTATGTTACAGTTGCACTGAAGACACAAACTTGGCTTGATGTCGAAGTCACTTGATTCTCAGATGTCAGCACCAACTTAAGTTAACTACGAGGCACATGACAACTGCCCTTCCTGGTTAGGCTGAAAATATTAGTTCAGGCTCATTCATTATCAACCAGACAAGAGAGACGGAAAATATCTGTAATATGTGGAATGTCAAACAAGCACCAATGCAACAGGTTTCAAAGCAGTTAAAACAAAAAAATCAATCCTGCCCTTTTCAGATTGTAAAAGACAGGTAGGACAGGATCGCTGAACAGAGACATCTTGTTGCAGGTGACATTTTATGGAAACAATGTTGACAGTATTTGTTCTAAAGAAGTCAGGCTGTGATGAATGATGACAGGCTTAACTTAAAGCCGGATGGCCACTTTTGCACAACAACGCCAAATACATCTAAATAGACTTGAGCATGTCCTCTAAAGCACAGATCTGACAAATGCTTCTCCTCTTCTTCTCTGCCTTCACTTGAACAGACATGTATGTATAAATATAAAAAAAAAAAA
>JAQNCA010000008.1:10733023-10744784 GCA_029783725.1 Acanthurus tractus
TCGCCAGCCAGGGGGCCCAAAGGGATTGTCTAAAAGACACACACACACAGAGAAACACACACACACAAACACATACACACACATACATAAACACACACACATACATCCACCTCCTCACTTTTCCCCAATCTCTCATCCAGCACCACGCCTGCCCCTCCGTCGTCCAGGCAACCTATCACATTCAGTCCAGTGAGCATCCAACTTGTTTGTTTCTGATTCACAATTGGAGAGGACTTGGTGGCAAGAAAGACACGGAGAGAGTGCGAGAGAGAGTGAGAGAGAGGGGTGTCGGGAGAAGCGAGAGAGAAAACGGAGGAGAAGAGGGTGGCATGCAAACGAAGCTGAATCGCCAGAACAGGCACAAAGTTCTGAGCGCCAGGCAGGAAGCCAGGTCTGCTCCTTTGAAACAGGATCTGCTCGGAAATTAGCACTACTGTCAAATTGCTATAATTGCCTCCTTCTTAAACGAGTGTGACAGCTGCTGATGGTTTCTTCCAGTGGGAGCTGTGTGATAAAAAATCTTTTCTCTCTTCTATCCTTTTTTTTTTTCTTCTTCTGGGATATCATCAGGGTAACAAACAGCAGAAGGATGGGTGGACTTGAGAAGTGAGCACTTTATATATCTGCCTCATTTGTAGGGAAACATTGAAATATTTGCAGATAGACATCATAGAGAATTATCGTACAGCTGCCAAAGATTTAAGTGCATGTCTAGACTTAAAATAATGTCAGCATTTCCTGTTATCTTCAAAGGAACTCCCGAATCAGGCAAATAAGTCTCTGCCCTTATCTGATAGTATTAACTTCAGTTCAAAATATTTACATCACAAATGCAGCATGAAGGAAGTTCTTTTTTTGGAGCTGGTTGGTGAAACAAATGGATTGTGCCGGCAAGGTCAAAGCAATCAGCAGTTAAGTGCAGTGGAAGAGAGATTTTCAATCATGGGGTAAACACAGAAACACAATTCCCTCCATCCCAGCTGTGAGCACAAACACACAGATGAGCAGAAACACACACACACACACACCCACACACACATAGGTAAACAGAAACATAACCCACATCAGACGCCATCAATCCAGCTGTATGAATCACAGCCAGGCAGCATGGGAAGCCTCTAACGGGCCCCTGCTGAGCTTAAGGGCCCCTTGTCTCCCTCTGTTTGCTCCTGATAACACTGTTGGAATTGTTCCTCGACCACCCTTCATATTAATCAGCAGCCCTGGGACAATACAATTGTTCAGAGCTGGTCCACACACTCATGCTTTCATGGCCGCTGGACTCATAAAAAACATCCTCACCCCACCTCCGGCAAATAATGTACATCATCAGTGGCTGCAGCACCAAAGTCCTGCTCCCAAATGAGCAACTTGCAACTGCTGGTGCATGACTGAAAGATTTTTAATATCTTCCTTTCCGCTCTGGTTGTGACTGCTGCCGCACTGCAGGTTTTTATCAGGTTCAGATTTAAGAAGTTTCCAAAAATGTCTTACACCTTTTTTAACAATCTTTTTTTTTTTCCAAAAAAAGAAGTGCATGCTTTAGTCACCGGGGTTTGTTTGAATCTCTTTTTTTTGTATAGAAGTACTGCTATGTGAATCTTTTCATGTGATAAAGTAAAAATGTGTTGATAAGAGAATGGAAAAATGGTGTCTTAATAATAGATTAAAAGATAAAGCTTACTTTCCCCCAGCAGATCTTTCGAAACCTGAGCACATTAAATTCACATTTCACTGATGTATTACAATCGTTATGACTTTCAAAAGGAAGAGCAGGCTCTATTGAAAACACATTATCCAAGGCAGTCAGGAAATGCAGCAATTCATCACTTTAGTTTTTGTCTCCTTAACCCGTTTTTAAAGCTCTGCCTCTTTAAGGAACAACCTCATAACTGACTTTGCATCATTACTGAGTGAATCTGACAGGGTGTGAACATTTACACGTTCCCCGTCACATCTGGCGTGATTTCCCTCATTGAATGTACATTGATGCCCTTTTTTTTTTTTAAAAGAAATGATTTTTACAAGGCTTACTGTTTGTGCAGAATGCTTGATTCATGTTTGCACTGCAGGGGGTGGGGGGGGCTCTTTGCCCTTTAAAGTTTTTTTTTTGCGCAAATTCGGAGTGAATGAATAAAGCATAATGACAGTGTACCGGTGGGAGCTGGGAGCTGAAAGTGAACACCTGTCACTGTCAGCAGTCCGCGGCTCCCTGCCACCAACTGGCTGATTCACAGAAGGTCACCTTGTGTCTGTAGGACCTGAACGGGGAGGTGGGGGGGGGGGACTAGCAGCGGATAACTCAGCACCGGACTATACTCCCACTGTGGATAGAGAGGGGGACACTTATCACAACTGACCCCTATCTGCTGTCAGCTGGAGATTCATTTCTCATCTTTTGATGCTCGTATCACTCGCTCTGTCCTCTGTTTCTCCTCCTCTGCTTTCCTCCCCCAGTCTCACAATTGCTACCTTGCAACCTGTTTTTTGGTGGGAGGCAGTCTAGTTTGTTTCTTATTTTTCTTTATCTCTGTCTTTTTCTGTTTTTCTCTTTTTTAATTACTACTTCTACTACTTGTTTCAGCTCAAACATTTCCTTGCTCTCCATTCCTTCTCAGTCGGCCTCTTTTTTCTCACCGCCTCTCCTTTTGAAATGTTGATGATCAGCCTTTGCTTCCTCTTTCTCCCCGCTGCCTCGTACCCACATTTCCGACATACATACATACATGAAACACACACACTTCCCCTCCCGACCCTGCCCGCTGTGAGCCCTTGAGCTGGAACAGTGGCACTCTTGGGAGCTGGACATAGAGAGAGGCGGTGGTCATCCAATCCAACACATGAGAGAGAACATTTCCCTCTGATCCAGTTTCTTCTCATCACTGAGCGCGGCTCTGCTCTGAGCATGACATCGAAAGACAAGCTCGGATTTTTATTAACTTTGCATATATTGCTTCAGCTCAGGAAATGAAGTTCAAGTCTATTTATTTTCTCAGCAAAGAGACATCCCCTGAAAAACGCTTTGATTTTTAATCCATCCTCAATAAGTAAAGGAAGCGTGGAATCAATTCTACCTCAGGTGTCAAAACAGTGATGAAATACAGGATTTCTTTAAAATCACAAGCAAATCCTTCCGTACTATAGGCCATCAAACTGGTGAGGCTTAGCGAATGTTGACTTTTGGATTATCAAAGTCACAGTCTAACAGCTTAACAAGTGCTTCCTGGGGCTATCACAAAATGTCTGACTGTCTGTTCCTGCGACACGACTCAGTGGGTTTACAGGAAATCTGTGATCCGAATCTCTCCATCAACAAGTGAACCTCTCAAGGGCATCGGCATCCACCACCGCAAGGGCCTCCAAAAACACACTTGTGCAAGTACATACAGCCACATATAGACGTACAGCCACAACGTGTGCACAGGGGGGATTTAATTGTGCAAATAATGAGAAAAGCCTTAAGATTTGAATGACTTTAGATTGGAATTAGAAACTATAACTGTTCAAGATGGAGGTGGATCAGATAAGGTTGAATATCATTTGTTGGGCTTTATTAAATCCATAATAACACAGACAAACTGGCAACACAGCTTGTGTCTGACATGGTTGTTTCCTCATATTAATGTAAGGTGGGATTTATTTTTGTGAGGATCTATTTGTAGATTGCCTTACTTGTTCTCTGGTTTATTGACAGAATTGACATAATAATTTAATTAATGGTAACTACTGTACATATATACTGTACGAATGTATGCATTAAATTATTTTCCTGTTACTAAGTTTAGATCAGGAAGGATTTAGTGCACCGTGCACGTAGTGATGGTTAGATGGACAGATTAATGTGCTATGTGAGGTGAGATGATGTGTTACATTTGTAGTTAGTATTCAGTTTTCCTGATATGACGACAATAAAGGGGATGAGGTTATGTAATCTCCCCTGGCTCTAACTTTACCCATGGCCCGGAGATACATTAATTCAGTAATAATTAAGTTCATAGGTATCTCAAAGAGTAACCAGTATTGCATTAATGCACCCGCAATTTCTCACATCGCTGTGAAAGTTCACATTAATGTGTGTCTGAGTGCTGTTATAGCAAACTGTAGATGTTTTTTCCATTATGTTTTTCTTTTGTCTGTCCCTACAACTACACCACTGAAGAAAGCACACACTGCAATGCTGGTATAACGGTTATTTTTTGTACTGCCTGATGGTGCAGTGAATGAAAATGTCTCTTATTCATTCTTCCTCTCAAACTGCTTATTCCATTTCAGGGTGACTGGGAGTGCATCCGTGCATGTGTTGAGATTCTTTGTCTGTGTTTGCTCTTCTTCGGGTATACAGACTCGCGCTGAAAAGCTCCTTGAAAAACAGAGTCAACAAAGAGCAGAAATGGTGGATACTGGGAACTGAACCCTACACTATCCAGCAAACATTGGTCAGATGGTGACGTTGTGTCCTTTTCCAGAAATGGTCCCTGTTGGATGCCAATAATGATGAGGTAGACAGCCAGATGGTGACATTGTTTCTGCATCCAATAAGGGTCAAAGTCAGATTGTCTGTTACACATCAGGAAACACTGATCACATAATTGCAATGAAAAAACAAAAAGACACATATTTGTGTTTTCATTCATAAAGTGACGTTTTGTTGACAGTCTGTTGGTGAAATCTGTGAAATCATTACTTGGTGCCTTATTTTTAAATAAAAAGCATGTTTATGTCATTTATGTTCATCTAGATCTAAATTTAATCATTTTAAGCCTGTGATATTTGTAAGAAACCATTTGCTTGATTAGACATTTAAAAAATGTTCAACAAACCACTGCAACACCACGCTTCACCTTCAGGTTGTTTAGTGTTCACGCTTCTGCGTATCTGCAAACTCGCTGACCTCCACCGCCAGATTATCAAATGCTGCTCAGAACTTTTTTCTTTTTTCTTTTCGCTGAACACTTGTGCAAAGTTTTTTGTTTCTATTGACTGATGTGTCACTGTCACTCGCCCTGTCTGAAACTTGGTGTGAAGTGGCAGCTGTCTCTGAAGTGCTGCCTCGCTCAGTTTTAATAAATCATCCCCAGTCACTCTATTCTCCTTTCTCTCCCTCTCTGTCGCCTGCCTCTCTGGCTTCGTCCCTTTCACTACTTATCTGAGCCTGCTGCCTTCCCTTCCTCGTCACTCTCTATCTCTGTTTTGCCATTCTCTTTCCCTCCCTTCACTTTTTCCTTTCTGCTTGTCTGTCTTTATCTCTCCCAGCTGCCAATCTCTTTTCCACTCTCCTACCATCTCCAACTTCCCTGCTTTAATACTTAGCTTCCTCTTCCCTCTCTTTCACTCTCTCTCTCTCTTTCTCCTTTCCGGTCTCTCTTTAGAAGCTCTTATCATTTCTTAGTTGCTCTGAAAGAGCCAGTGCCTCTGTCATCTCCTCTGGGAGTGCTGGTACGTTGAGCACGCACTAAAAGCTCTCTGGGTCCTTGGACGGACTCACATACTGTGGGTTCCTCGCTATTGCTGAGTGATTGCAGAGGTATGCTGTAGTTAATGGTGAAGCACCTCTACGCACACACTCTTTGCCCTTTTCTTTAGTATTTTGATTCTCCTCTTATTGCCCATGTGCTCCCAGTCTCTTCTCCTGTGGTCATCCTGCCCTTTAGGCACCGAAACACAAACCATATTACCACCTTGTGAGTGTGGACAGATGTAAAGGAGCTGTAATAGACTGAGAAATTGATTATGCTGCCACATATTCCATCTCACAAATGAGCCCGATGTATATTGGCAATCCTTCATCCCTGTGAGCAAGCCTGACTTTACGAGCCCTTGGTGTCCACTCTTTGTCTTTGACTACATTTAATATGCTGTAATTGATTACAAGCATCCAGCCATACTACTTTATTATTCCTTGTCTTTAGCATCACTTTCAGTGTGAATAACTGCACATCAATAACATTCGATAAGCCACAAATGTTCAAAACGTGACATCACTGTTTTTTCTCACTTGATCTCTTCCTCTCTCTCTAATTATTTTATCTTATTTGTAGCAAAACGATGACTGTATATCACTGCATGTCATTATCAGACAAATGACATTCTTTTTAACCTGGTGCCTTGTCACTCAGCCCAGGGTGCCTGCCGTGATATATGCTGCACACATATCCAATCCAACACAAAGTGACAAGACACCTGTAACAAGAGGTCTTTGCTTCCGGCTTCCTCCCACTCTCGACCCTGTCAGTCTCTCTCTTCATCTCCCCCGCTGTGAACTGAATAAATTCCTTGACTTGATATTGTTGCTGTAGCATTACCATACCAACTAGGCCGTTCGGCGGAAGGGGGGGGTTAAAGCGCAGTAGCAAGGGGGATAGCTCTCTCTCTTCCCCAATCTGTAACTGCTGATTGCAGACACAAAGTGCACTGGTGTGGAAAAATATGCGGCACAGCAAATCCTTGTTAAGACCCAGCAATCTGTTGGATCTCAGACTGATCTGTACTGCTCACTTCTTCGGATGTAAGAAGAAAATGTTTCATTTAGCTAATGAGAGGCTTTACAAAATTAGGCTTTTGTTCATGTGGGGTTTTGAGGATAGGGCATGAATAGTTTCTCCATGGACAGCAGAGCAAGGAAGGGGATATATGGTACCAAGGGATGGCAGCAGGCTAAAATCACAGTAATATTGATTTAATGAAGGATTAATTCAATATTTGGGGAAATAAGGGTATTCAGTTTCCTGCTGAGAGTTATTAAAGAAGATAGATCACTCTCATGACTGTGTGATGTTACAGTCTAGTGACAGCAGCTTCCTAGCTTTATTCATTAGCATGACGACGGGAAACAGTGAAACAACTATCTGGCTCAGACCATAAAGTTCGCCTACCAGCATGTCTTCAGCTCATGAAATTAATGTTTTATCCTGTTTACAAAATCTGAGAGGATAAGTAACACTTGTCTTTTTACAGTAGTCAATAGAAGCTAATGCTGTCCTCTAATTTGCTTAGCTTCGCATAAAAAACTGGAAACAGAGGAAACAACAAACCTGGATTTGTCTTTTAATACAGCTTCCAGCATCTCTAAAGCTCGTGAAATTACATGTTAAATCTCATGTTTGCACAGTAATTAAAGCTAGTGATATCAATTTGTAAACCTTGCGTCGCATAAAACTGGAAATATGCAGGTACAGCTGAGCTAGCTTAGATTAAAGGCACCAGAATCACCTTCCAGCATCCTAAAGCTCAAGATGAGCATTTTGGGCCTGTATCTTATTCAAACAATCCATACTTAATTTAAAGGGTGAAAGTAAGCTCTGGAGGTTATTGTGGTGCTGGGAGGCTTAGCAGGAAAAACGCTTAAAGAAATGGTCCAGCAAATGTAAATTTAATACAAATTGTTCTTACTAAACTCTATTTTTTGAACACATCAAACAGAGAAGGTTATAAATTATCTTTAAAGGTGCTGGAGATCTGCAGATTTGGAGAAAGTCATGCAGACTGTTTCCCCCATTTTCTGATCTTTATTCTTAGCTAAGCTCACCAACTTCCAGTTGTAGCTTCATATTTATGTACATTCAAGAGAGTGGTATCAATTCTTCAGGGCTTCAGGCAAGGAAGGGAATAATCATAATTTCAAAAACGTTAAACCGAACCGTAATTTAGTCCTTTTTAATTTAGGAAAAGGAGACCACTGAGATCCTTTGCATTCAAAATGTCAACTTAACTTCCAACAACCTTCTTGAAGTGTAAGAGGAAACTTGAAATGAAGGCACCCTGAAGTGGTGATGTTTAATCTTGCAGCAGCCACGAAAAAGGTGTACACCAATCACAACATGGCATTTCAGATTTATTTCACTTTTAGCCTACCTTAAGATCAGGTCATGGAAAACTCCAGGTGGTATGTCTGAAAAATATTTTAGCAGTGCTCGGGGCTATATACTGGTAAATAAATAATATTGCTTCTGAGACATCTGCACCAACACGGGGTAAACACAGTCAGCCAAAATCAGCTCACAGCATTCAGCACACAGCTTCCTTTCAATCTCTCTGGTAAACAATCTGGGTGGGGGGAGATTGAAAACAGCAAGAAGCCGCACCCGGATTTACATTCCAATCAAGTGACACCTCTGTCAGAAAATGGCTTCATTTTCTCTACTCTAAAACACACACACACACACATACACATGCCATTATCACAAAAATGCACACATACAAAACAAGCACACCTAATGTGCAAAAAACACAGTGGCATAATCTCTCCTCTCTTTTCTGTGCCCCCACCATCCAACACACACACACACACACACACTCACACACACACAGATACATCCACACAAATGCGTGCACGAACAATAATTTCTTGCCAAGTCTGGGTTGCTGGAGCATCAATGCAAGGTGAGCGGTCACATCATTTTACTACATCTCTGTTTTCTCTCCAGCTCTCTCTACCTCCCCCATCTCTCCTGCTATTGAGATGAAAACAAAAACAGAGGCTATCTCTTGTCACTATTTAACCTCTTCATCCACGCGGTTGGTTTGAAACCTGTGGGGGAAAGATGAGGAGGCATTTAAAGGGGCTCAGACAAACCCATGCATGCTTCCTCTGCACCTCTGTCTCTCCCAGAGGCACATCACTGTTGACCTTGTCAGGAGCTATTGCCTCTCAATGATGTTTGCTCCCTCGGAACGTCAAAAGTGCTGCTTCATTTGATGCAAGCCAAGGCTCATTAAAAACCTATTTGTCTTGTCTTGTGTTTATAGTTTTGAAAAAGGAATAATAAGCCCGACTGGTGCTAACTTTACTTTAAATGTCACAGTGCAAATGTCAGCAGGGAGCTTTTCCATTTAGGATGCAGCAATATGCCTGATAAGACATGACCTAAAGCAAGTATTGAATCTTAAACACTGAACACACACCATTACAATGCAAAACAATTCTTGAACTCACTGCTAAATAAATACAACAGCAACTACATTTTTCTTCATAGCAGTTTATTGACTTGAGACTGTGAGAGAGGACAGTTTGCTGATTTAAAAACTACACTTAAAGTAACAATTACAAGGCACACGGCAGTTGTAAAGTGAAGGAGCAGGGTCGACAGGTTTACGTAGGCAGGATCCATCTATTCTAGGAGATCAAGTCCAGCAGCCGTGGGCAGACGGATGGGGAGAGAGGCAGCTCCACTGGCTGCAACACAAGACACGAGCGGGGAGGAGAGGCAGGACCCATGTCCTGTGTTGCAGCCCCTGGCCCAGCCAATGGGTCACCTTCAGCTCAGGCCGGCAAAAGCTGATCCGCTTTGAAGAGGAAGACAGGAAGACATAGAGGAAGGAAATAAAAGAAGAGAGGGGAGGGGCAGAAAGAGAGATAAAGTCAGTTAACAATAGATTCCCTGCGTATGAGGCAGTGGCAGTCGATGAGAGAAAACAAGAGTAAGGGAGTGACAGAGAGTGGTGGGACTAAAGAGTGAGACGAGGGGAGGTGGGAGAGGAAAATGAATGAGTTGCTTAATAGAATGAAGGAAAATACTAATGGAGAGCGAGGGAGCGAGGCGCCAAAAGGGTGATGCACCTCCACAGACACCACATTCATCACCTGACCAATGAAAATAGCCTTTTTCACCTTGCAGAGAGGGGGTTGGCCTTCCCAGCGACATCTCATATCCACCATGCTCGACAACCCCGAGAAAAAAACGCTCCTCTGGCCCAAATTGCCTGACTAGAAGGTTAATGACTACTAGTGCCACGAGTCCATAAAAAAAAGAAAAGAAAAAAGATCCGTCTGCAGTGTCCTTATATAGAAAAGCCCTGTGGCAGAATTGGAGCATGTCATTTGGAATGACTGTAATCATTTTTATAGTTGTGTGTTATGTATTGAAAAGAAATACGATCTGTTAGGGTGATTTGGGTGGAAAAATTAGAAATGTGCATGAGCAAACTGGTGTTTAGGCTGTCTATGGGTCTCGCGGGGAGGCTGTATGTCATCAGAGAGGCAGAAGGCGTGCAATCAATTGACAAACCACCCCCAAGCCTCTGTTAGTCTCTCTCATTTCCTACTCGTCTCTCTCTCTCTCGTGGAGTCTGCCATGTAACAGGCATTAAAAGGTCAAAGCTGAGTGAACTCTGAGCCGCCAGTTTCACAAACAAAGGCCTGAAAATGTCATGGTTTCACAGACATGTCCTCCTATCTGCAGAAAGAACATCAACAAGCGAAACATCAAAAACGAAAAATAACCAACAGCCCTTTTTTCTGTGACATTTATCCCAATTTTTTTTTGATATGTGGTGCTTCTGTCAGGATCGCCGTCCAATCTCCCAGTCTTTTCAAAGATGCTTACATCAGCCTCTCTGGTTCAACAAGACTTCTGCTTTTGTGATGCACTACATTTAGGCAATACATGTGTATCTTTCTCTCGCCTAGTTCCTTGTATGAAAATGGGTCCAACCTAGATTTGAGACTACAGGGATATGAACTCAGAGGACAGATGAAAGGAGCTGAAGGACGAAGCAAGCAAAAAAAGGAAATAGAGGAGAGCCGGGGGCAGAATTCACTTCAGTTAACCCTTTTTTATAGTCTGAATAATAATTTTTTTGTAGATAAGAATACACATTTTGGGAGAAAAAGCAAGGAAAGTAAAATACAGGTGGGATTTTTAAATAGGTTTTGGGTCAAAGTGAAGATTTTAAAAGCTTTATAGGTAACAATGTGAGGTGAAATTGCAGATATTTTATCAGACAGGAGAGAAAAAGGCTGCCTAACACTTGGGAATGATCCTTTTGAAGTATGATGTCAGTAACAGATGATCTCCTACATCAAATGCATGAAGCGTTACAAGCTATTGGTTCCTTTTGTGATGGAAGTCACAGTGCACCCCTGCCTTCATATGGGACATTTGACAAAAATAGTGACTAATAATAGATGGCATACTATTGAAAACTGCTCAAGGAAGCTTGGCTGTGGTTAGAAAGAGGCCACCCAAATTCTGTATTAAATCTTTAACGTGAAGTACCTTCCACTACTGTGGCAACAATGGGTTTTGGCAGAATTGAAATGACTTTGCTGAACAAAAAATAGCCACAGACACATTGTGCAATTAATGGGACTTGTAATTGAAGTATTGATGTTGTGTAATAAGTCCCAATTATTCTCCAAAATTATAACAATGATCACACAGAGTGTAATGGATACGTGTGGTGCATCCCTTTCCCAAAACCATATCATTTGAAAAGATCTCCTCCATTCAAGATTTACACAATAGACGCTTTAACAATGGTGCATTGTGCCAGTTGTAACAATGGTGCAGCTCCTCTGATCAGTGTGAGATATGGGGGCAGATTTTAGTTTGCAGGCAGTTTATCAGCAGAGAAATGGCGAATAAAACGCACAAAGAATGATTCCTAAGTGCACAAGGAAATAGTTTGTGGAAACTTAAAAAAAAAAAAACTAGCATAACTAATTCTCAAATTTACATAACGCCTATGCACAAGCTTTATCCGAGGTGAATGTTTATTAATCTCACTGTTGTATAAACATATTCATATTGAGACAGTCTACAGAGCCTGAGCCTTAAGTGAAAAAGATACAGATGTCAAATTCTTCATGGCAATTGCTGGTGCTGTTCATTATCACATGAGGCATAACACATCAATGGGTCCATCCATACTTTCACAGTGTTGGCAGCGTAGAACTTCATGTGCACAGGCACGCATTCACTTGGCTGCTGATGCACACATGTATATTAAATATGTCTGTTGGGCCTGCAGATTGGCTCTGCAA
>JAQNCA010000008.1:10750331-10781936 GCA_029783725.1 Acanthurus tractus
GCGGTCAGTCGCGGAATTGCAAGTTTTTGTACTTCCTGGTCGGCTTCAATGCGGAAGCTGGGAGTTTGCCCCTTGGTAGAAACCCAGCGATAGCTTTTTCTAGTTTAAAATTAATATCTTTCATACACTTACTGGTCGTCACAGCTGCAGCGTTTGTATATTAGTGTTTTATTAACCGCTTGTTGCATCTGTTTAGTGACTTGAACGTTTATCGGAAGATGTTTTAACACGGAACCGCAGTGAAGTTTCAGTTTTTCACGAGTCTCACCGTTGCCCTGTGTGAAAAGGATGACTACGCCCGAAGAAACATCAGCCAAATTTCTTTTTGACGCTTCTCTGCTGTATAAAGAAGCATGTCCGGAGTTATCAAGATCCCTCCTGTAAGAAACTATGTTAAATTTCCTTTATGAATGTCAGTTTCACAGTCGAGACTTTATTTTGTCCTTTTATTGTTGTAATAGTAGCATGTCGGCGCTAGGTGGAGAGCTTGACCAGTGTTAACGCTTGACTTCCTGCTAATATGGCAAATGATTCGTGATTATAGGTAGTTTAGTAGCTACGTTATAATGAAATTTTCGTTTTCTATCATCGGGTTGTCCCAGATGGTGCCAAGATGGATCTAAAAGTCCAAAAGAGAATATAAATATAATATTAAGTAATGTCGTTTTATTTTGTAGATATTTGTATGAAGAGGAAGTAGATAATAATGACTTTACTCTACCATACATTGTATCTTTATCAGGGTTTGCTGGGCTTTAAGGAAACAAAATATTAACTTCACGGATATTGGACTTGGTAGATGAGACGTCCAACTAAACAAGCTTTTAAAGGCCATTGATATTACAGAAATATTTTATTATAATAGGTGTGGTTCTGGAGTGAATAAGAGAATAGCTTGCTTCACTGGCAGATAATAAATACTAATCGTGCTAATGACAGACCTTTCAGTAGAGCAAGAAAGTACAATTACACATTTGATTATGCAGGGTTATTTTAAATTCCTAAATGTTTTTTATTTTACTTTTATTTTATTGTATCCAACCCCTCCTCTATCTACAGTTGACTGAGATTTGGCTGTGGTCATTTTTTGTTGCTCCTCTCACCAAATCTCTGCATTTAAATCTGAATTATACACCAATCGCATGTTTTCCCCTTTTTTTTTAAATTTTCCCATCTGAGGATGAGTCAGGGCCATAGAAAGAAATGATAGATTATCACTGGCTGATCCCCCCTATGTTGACAGCTTGCTACTGTGATTGCACCTACTATTAACATCTTTGAGGAGGATCAGGTTGTTGCTTTCATCAAGTGATGGCATAATCAAGCTGTTGTTGTGTGTTTGATTACTAAATTGTGCCTCCTATTATTAAAGATGGACATAAGAAAACTATGTCGAGAGGCTGCTCATGTGCAGGTGCAGTGGGCAAATTTGTGCAGCGGATACATTTAGTTTAACTCAACTATCAATCAGTTTTGCGGTTTTAGACTGAAGCTGATTTTATTGGTAAGGTCTCAGCATCTTCGAATAAGAACTGAAATAAGGGAAACACAAAGAAAAAATCCCTGTAATCATGGCGTGGGAGAGCCAGACAGTCTGTAATCCTCATCTCTTGCCTTGTCTCTCTGGCTTTTGCATGGTTGTCAGAGGGACTCATACAGAATATGGAGTCTCAGTCTCAGTGTACCAACTGTCTTTATCTGTTAAGCCATTCATGGTTGACACTTTTAATGCCTGTTAGAAAAATACATCGTTAATATGAGTTTATAATTTGCTTTATCAATTACAGTTCATTGCTTCAGTTTTTCTGCTTTTACCCAAACAGGAATCATTCCATTTTTTTTTCTGATGGCAAACCTACACGGTGGTGATTGCTTTATTGTGTGAAAAGTGAAAGCCAGAAGTAATTTCAGGAGAAATCCTCTTAAGCCTTAGTCTCCTCCTCTCCTTTCTATCAATCTCCCTCTCTCTGAGAAGTGAAGAAAAAAGAAAAAGATTGTTTATGTGTGTGCATGCAAGCCGTGCACAATCACAGACATGCTTTTCTTTGTACTCAATTGTTCTTTATCCGAATTCATATGGGTATTAATGCATTCAGTGTGTGCAAAAGTATATGTAAAAGTCTATTGTGACTCATGTTTGAGTTGGGCTGCAACTATGTCCCTTTGTCCTCTGGCTTTTTTTAAACTTTCACCTGAGCCAGGAATTTTGTGGACAGAACCATGCATGGAAACAAAAACAAAGATTTTTTAGCGGTTAAACCTCCAAATCAGGGTTGTTTTACGGATGTGTGTGTGTGTGAGCCCACTGCTACTTTTTGACATTGATTTGTTCTCCAGATTCCCAGTCTGTGATGAGCTGTGGTTGTAGAGAACACTTTGACCACATTTAACTATGACCGGCTGTCCAGCAGGCAAGACATGAATCTGAATGTTTGAACTACTGGATAGAAGACCTGGCTGGTATAATGCCAAAGTGCCTGACAGAGGAGACGTAATTAGTGGCCACAGCCAAAATTTACTCAAGTGTGATGAGTTAATTGACTGATGAATTTGATCTCCTGCCAGAGTGATAATATGGAAGGCATACTTGGTAGGAAATTACTGTTGGACACACATTTGATCAGTTAACTGAGGGGAAATGAAAATGTTTTAATCAGTATTCACTCAAGTAGCTGGCTTACATTGTCAGTGTGTGTTGATGATGTTTTAAGTCCTAATGAACCACAACTGTCTCTGCCTTTCTTCGGTTTCAGTGCCCTAGTAGTCTTATGGTTTTGGTCATGCCTCACTTGAGTGTTTGTGGGTGTGTGTCAGTACTCATGCAAACTACTACACATATTTGTTGGGGATCGTGTTACTGTCTCCTGTCGCTGTCTTCACCCTCTGTCAGGCTGATGATGACTCATTGTTTATGGGCATATGTTTGCATCAGGATTAGGTTTGGTTTTAAACTTTATTGCTGCTCTTCATTTTAGTCAAAAAAGGCTAATGTTTACTTTTATTAAAGGCCACCATAAACGTATGTAATTAATTATCACCAGTTTATTTTGCGTGCATATGCATATGTAGTGGAGCTTTTAAGGAGTGAGCTGAGTGAACATGACAGCCTGTTTTATGTGTGTTTTTGCCCTTATAAGTACACTGACATCACTTTTATTGTGGCTCACGTTTCCAGACTAGTGAAGCTTTTCCAGTAACATCATTTTTATAGTTGTGTGTGTCTGGTAACTGGAGTGTTCTGAAGTGTTCCAAAATATGCAGGATGTCTGCTGCACAAACAATGTCATAATAACTCATATTTTAAACAGCTGTAAGTGCTTTTGTTCAGCTGTAAGTACTGTATTATTTTTTCCATCATGGAGACCAGCATAGTGTTTATGGCGATCCAGATATGTCAGTGATAGCCCAGCTCTGACATATAAACTCTATGTTGACCAGACAACAGCTGTGATCTTAATTATAGAAAAAATATTTTTTCTGAATTAATTTCTTAATTAAAACTAAATTGTAAAAATGTTAAAAAAATCTATCATTATGATTAATCGGGTGATGTGCTTTAATTGTTATGCTTTGCTAACCAAGCATTGAAAGAAAAACAGATAAAACCTATATATCATGTTTACCCATTCAGCCTGAAAAAACAGAGATGTAATTTCTTGTCCATAGTCCCCAGTCCCAGTTGAAGGTAATGTCGGGCAGTTTCACACCACATTGCTATAACCATCATCAGCTAAAAATCCTGCCTACATTGAAGTTACAAGCATCAGTGCAAAATAAAATTGCGCATAGTCAGTGGTACCAAATGCACTTCCAACTGAGCCAAGCAGAACTGTTCTATGCAGGGGCAAGATGAATTTTTAAACTTAGCTGAACTGTGTCACCCCATTAATCCACTTTCTGCTTACTATGATCTGACAGTCCTTACCTTTTTTTGGTCAAAAAATTGCCTAAAATTTTTTTCCTCTCCACTTCCAAAACCTTTCAGGACCTCTTTGCCTTCACCCCTCTCAAACTCATCTCTTCTCATACTGTATCTCTCATCTTACGGTGCCTCTCAGCTGGAGCCAGCAGACCTCTAAACTGATATCAGTGAGCCCTAGACTGTGAGGCACCTCCCGGCCTCTTTCCCCGTCACATCCAACTGATAAATGGGGATTGACCAATCTGTGCCGTACAGGGATTCTGTGTTAAAATATCCAAGTTATAAGCGTCAGTTAAGATTTTTCAGAATAAGAAAGCAGGCCTTTTTTTTTCTCATTGTAGAATTAAAATGTTAATAATACTGTCTATTTTGTGTGCTTTGCCTCAGCCAGTTGTTCTGTCTCTAATTATAATACTTCTATACAAAACCAAAACCCATCTACCCTCTGCCCTTATGCATCTTCCAAGGCTCTGTATCTCGGCATCTCCCAGTTGTAGGCAGTTCATAGCCATATCTACAGTGTTCATCACCAAAACTAAGCGTGCACTTAAAAGGAGATGCATGACAAGTATGTTAATAAGATTAATGCTGTGGAAGAGGTCTTTGCGGTGTATGGTTTCCGAGAGTCATGGGAGCAGCGGGAAGCAGAAACCAACAATCTGGCTTCTCTGCACTTGAGTCATCAGAGGCTTGTTCGTTAGCCTTGTCTGGGATTTATTTTTTTTGAGTACAGTAAAGTAATGGAGAGACTTGTTGTTTTTATGTCCTTAGAGTGTGTTTGTCAGCTGTGTCAAGTGCACCTAATGATTATTGATTACCAATAGAGATAGCAACCACATCTGCAAATTTATGCAAAGCTGACTAAATTTCTTAAGAGGACTTTTATATTACAGTAGAATGCCAAAAAAAACTTTATTAACAACTGCAAAAATATTGCAGAAAATGTTCAAGGCCTGTGAATCATTATCAGTCCTCTGCAGAGTCACATTTCACCTCGTCAGCCTCAAACAGCTTCCCTTCATTTCCAGTATTTTCTGACGGGGCGTCCATGTAATCTGACAGCCTAATCCAGTTGCTGATTATTAAATTTGTTGAGGATCAAGGGACAGTGAGTCAGACTGTTGGATGATTTATGGCAGATAGGTTACATATCTGTCTCAATCCTGACATTCATCCAGCTGAATCCAGCATCATCCAGATATATAATGCACCATCTCACACATATGAGATGGATAAGAATGCAAGCGGGAAGCATCAACAAACGGCTGGCGGCCAGACACCGCCACCAGCCAGCGGGTCAACCCCAGATTAAAATCGACCCCACTACCCCTCCTCCTTTCCATAAACAGCCTCCGTTCCTGCCCCTCCCTGCCACACGTGCAACCGGACAGGAAATTTCCCCTCATCGATATAAGCCAGGGGCTAATTTTAGTGGGACTTAACGGTGGCTTAGTTAAAATGTTTGCATGAATCTCATTGCGAACGTTCCAACAATGAGGGGTCCTGTTTGTGGGAGGTGGCGCAGGGCATTGAAATGGTTTGGAGTGTTGCCCTATATTGTACGAAAGAAACCTCTTGGCTTTTCTAGTTGCATATTTTCCACCATTGTGTACTTATTTATATAAATATTTTTACTAATCAGTGTTCCATCTTTTAATTCTTTTAAAAATGCATGAATGTATTTAAGCAGAATTCTTACCTGCAGGTTCTTTGTATGCATTAACTTCAAAACTATGTGAAAAAATTTGTCCATGTATGATTTCCATATGGCTCCACCAAAAGAGCTTTTTTTCAAATGCAGTGGGCAAATTGAAATAAATTAATATGCATATGGAAGTACTCACATTTACTGTTTTTTTCAGTATTTTTTTAAGAATCCATGAATGTGTCTATTTAAGAGGAAATTTTACTTAAAAAATCATCCCGTATTAAATGTTTTACATTAAACTCAAATATGTGATCCTATTTTCTTGTTTTCTTCCCTCACAGACAGTGGACTGTGGAGTCTAAAGGTGAGTTCAACGATCTGCATATCCTTGAAGAATCTTGCATTTTATTTGCCGTTTTGTTCAAATTTTTTTTATAAATGTAATTACTTATTCATCAGCGATGGCCCGGACTATGTGATAGCCACCAACAGCAAAATGTTGTAGTAAGTGGGACCTTGTCACCGGCTTGTCTGGGTTGATAAACCTCACTAAACCCCCAGCCAAACACACTGAGCTGTCTGCAGTAGCCAGCTGTCTGAAGCAGACTGCCTGGTGGGATCAAACACGATCACACACACACTCACACACAGGTTCATGCCAGCCAAAGCCACATCAATACGTAGTGGTGCCATTTAGCAAGGCTATGCTGTCTTCTCTTCTCCAAATAACACGAGGGCTGGTTGCTAAGTGAGGAACACAGTGTTTGCTCAGAGAGGAATTCTGAAGAGCTAATTGCTCATCCCAAAAACTTTAAATTTGACATGGCCTTATTATGTCTAGCTGTTGAGGGAATAAACAGAATAGAGGAAACCTTCTTTGGAAATACAAATGTATTGGAATGTTGGTATGTTAAATGTCGTCATATGTGATATTTCAATAAAGAGCACAGTATCACCTGAGAAACAATGATTCTAATGTTGATCATTTAACTACCTCTCTGAGACTGATATCTTTTTACTTCTTTGCTGAAGATCCTAGGTGAAAGGGAGAAAAAACTGTCAGCCTGTTTTTTATTTTCAGCCTCATGTGCACCTCAACCACTTCAATTCTAAGTATTATTGTGTTGAAGGGAAAAATCCATGACTGCACACCAGGATATTTGCTAATAGATTTTGTCTGTCCTCTTCTCAGCACCACAGAAGAAGAAATCCTCCAGGCTGTTGAAGAACACCTCTGTGTGTCAGTACTGTTATCAGTGGCTGCAGCCTGACAATCACCGGATGCGGCTGCGGCCTAAGCAGCGTCCGTCAGCACGGGTGCAAAGTGTCCTGCGAAGGAAGGCAAGGGGCAAACGACTCAGCCTGGTGCAGAAAAATCTGCTGCTCCGCTTCCAAAAGTCCTGCTCAGTACTGGTGAGAAGAGTAAACATTATTATGTATATTACTGCACTGCAGCATATTGTCTTTGCAGAAAAACGCCTGGAGCAAATGCCTGAACCGTGTCCTCAGCTATAAGAACAGCAGTATGGAGTGTTGGTTTCTATAGCCTGACTTAAGTTTGAGTTTGGGAGCAGATGAGGATAATATTTAGTTATGATACTGTAACTTTTGATGAACTGTGTAATGTCACAGTTTTTAATTTATCTCAAACATTTTATGAGCTCTTGTGATCTCTTACTTATGAATGAGGTAAGACACAAAAGGATTTCTCAGTGATGTTCCAAACTTATATCACATGACTATTTATTATCGCTTAACAAGACCTACATTGTCTCATAATGTATTTTGTGCGGTCATTGTTGCCATTGAGATGAATGAAGTCATTTACATTCATTTAGCTTGGAGTGCTGCTTTTATTATGGCGATTCCACTCATTATTACAGTTTTTACAGTGGTCCCATTAAGCCTAGCTATAAGAGAACTAATGTTGCCAGACAGCACTTCAACAACCCTCACCCCATTCGCTCCCACAGCCCCCTAAATCGTTCTATGATAGGAGAGAACCAGAAGAGCCCCTCTGGTGGTCTGACATCAGCCTAATGAAGAGTAGCTCTACTGGAAATGCTGCTGCCTCATTAAAGTCTGGTTGGTTTCATTTAGTATGCAGGTGGGCTTAGGCACTTTGAGCCCACTCTAAACCCACTCCACTATTAGGGCAAAAAGGAAGACAGAGATGGAGAGAGGGGGTGGGAATACAAAAGGGAGGGAGAGAGAAGTGAAGGAGAATAATACAGGAGAGTAAAACAAAAAAAAAGGAGAAAAAAGGAAAAGGGGTAAGAGAGATAAGAGAGTTGGAATTGAGATGTCAAATAATCGACTGCAGGGGAAAAAGTTGTCATCTTATAGTATCTTTCTGTACGCAGCAGCGGCTGTGTGCACCTCCCTGTTCTTCTGTGGTAAAGGTGAGATCCGGGGCTGATTGTGAAGTCATCTGGAAAAAAGCAATTTGAGAGAATATTTATATGAAGGAGACTGTTCTGTATTCTTAGAGATCCTCAGAAAAGTCAGCTCTAGTCTATGAAAATATTAATCAAATATCAAATACCATTTTTTTTTTGCAGAATATCCTTAAAATTCAGAATGTAGCTTTAACAACAGTAGCAGTGCTTCACGGCATTAGAAACTGCATCAGAGCTGCACCATCACATTTTCTGAAACATGATCAGACTTAGAAACCTGATAAATCACCAGAGATTGAAGCTACCTACTACCCCTGGAACTGCTACATAGCTAGTTGATGTAACTTATTGTGTGGTCAGCTTGCTGATTTGTGACTCATTTGAGTGTAAAATACATATGAGCTTACGTTTGACTGAAATTAAACTATTTATTAAACAGCTTTTTGCATTTAAAATTAGACCATGTTTTTTAATGTTAGTTAGGTTCAATTTCACTTTAAGCTATATACCTGCTACTTACTCAGTGAACAGACACATTTTCTGTGTATTCATATTAATTGAGCAAAGCTTCATTTCTAAAGAGCTGTGAATAAAGCTTAATTTGTCATTTGGCTCCTAAAAATATTAAGTTTTGAACTTGTATCAGAGCATATGATATTGCATTAAAACTGCTTTTCTTGTATATCTGGTTGCTTCAAATTGAAGCCGCCTCAGATGTGTTTTAGATATTCAAGACTGTAGCTAAGACATCTTCAAGTTAAAATGATAAACACGACTTAATAAATCACCAGTGTATAACCAGCTTGTAGCTACTAAGACTTTTGTTAGGATTTTATACACAAACTTGTTGACTGATTTATAAACAAAAGCTTCAGCCTGATCCTGGACTGCAAGTCTTCAAATCGGCTTTGCCGTGCAACTCTCAGCCAAACATAACTGTGTTGTGTTTTGTACCCTGAGGGGCACTCAGCCATGACTCTGCACCTCTCCTCTTACTCACTTGTCAACAATCTTTTGGTCACAAATAGTGAATGTTGATGCTTGATCGTCACGCGACTTCCAAGTAAACCAATACATCCCGAGAATGTCCTCCAAGGTATTTTTACCCTTGTTTTCATGGTCACTCGCCTGACATATACTAGAGGTCCAAAGGGGGCAGCAGGTCAAGCCACAAATGCAAGATGGCATACACTTTTGCTCGGCAGAAGGGTGATAGCGAGCCGATACCCTTAAAATGCAGACCGGTGGAGCGGTAAGATAAGAGGAGGAATTTAGACTGCTTTTCTCTCCAGCTTCATGCTGATGAACAAAGCACAGCAACCCTGACAGGCAGAGAGGCTCAGCACAGAGAGTCTGAATACAAAGATTAGCTCTACTTGTCTCCTCTTTAAAGATAGGAGTGTGGGTCATAGTTTAAAGAATCACATGTAATAGAAGAAGGGTTTTTAAACTTGTTCTTGCTGGCATTTTAAAAGATGCTGTTGTTACTTTTTATTGGGATGACAATGAAAATGTTTACAGGCTTGAAAACTGCCTGAGATAATATGACAGTGTAACAGTGACCATGTGGACTGAATTTGTCAGTTGATAGTGTGTCATGGTTTTATTGTTTTATTGCAGTATACCAATGTGGAGTGTTATGGCTGTGTACACATTATCAGCCACGTGACAGCCACGTGAAAAAGTGGAGGATTGACTGGTGCGATTAAGACGTGTGGTTGTATAAGTTTATTGTCACGTTCAAGCCTGTTTATGTGTATGTGACAATAAACTTATACAACCACACGTCTTTATTCAAAACAAGATGTATTTGCAGACACAGATATCAGTGTTTGCACGTTGTCTCAGAGCTCTTTCAAGTGTCAGAATAATTCTGGGATTTTGGTCTTGATTATTTGATTAATAGGAGTCTGCCATTGGAAGAGCTGACTGTTTATTAATGAAGATTCTCTTTCTGCTGCGTTCATAACTTTCCAACTTTTTTAAGTGAAACATTTAGTCATCCAAACGATATACATACTGCATTCTACTGTAGTATTTTTCACTTTGCATATCGATTTGTTATGATATACTACAGTAAATTTGTGCACTTAACTAAAAGAATGTATTGATATCTTATAAAAAAACAACAAGTGGAAAAAGGCTACCAAAAGATGAACAGTCACATAGTTTACAACATAATATAATTAAAACAAAAACAACAACATTTTTTTTGAAATAGCACCTTTAAAAATTTAGTTCACATAGAGCTTTAACATACAAAGCAAGAAAGCAAGATACTGAAGAAGCAAAAGCAGAAGGTTGGCCAAACTGAAGCAAGACCAGATTAAAGTTAAGGTCAAAGTAAAACAAAAAGACAAAAATGCAGATTGTCAATAAAAATAAATGATATAAATTATTTAAATATATTAATAAAGCATAAATATAGCAAGGCAAAGGAAAGAAAATGTTACAAAAAAGCAAATAGATCCAAAGAAAATAAATTAAAACAAAAACAAGACAATATCAAAAGAAAACAAGTCTTTAAAAATCAGTTTTAAGTAGTTATTGAAAAGAAGCCACTGATTCCGCCCAGGCAGCTTGTTCCAAGGCCAAGTGGCCCTGATGGCATAAACATCGTGTTGCCCTCCCTTCGAGAGGGCAGTACATCTTCAGGATCCTTGTGTGTGCCGCCCTTTAGGCTGATGCCAGGGCATGATAAACTTCCTTCAGCTCTACGGAGTTCCGTAGTAGAGGTAGTATCAATCAGGTGTGTTTATGCACGCTGGGCAGGTAATCCAACAATGGATATGCATAAGTTGGATTGTTGCCTCACAAAAACAGAGACCCTAAATGGAGCGAAAGATTAGAGCATTCTCCTTCGCCCTCTTGCCTCTGTTCTCCCTTCTTCAGTCTAGATTTATTTTCCCAGTGAAGCTGTTCGCTCCTTAAGATAAAAGTATTTAGCTTAGGCCATTTATATTCACAGTGTTTTGGTGCATGAAATTACGCCCATTTCCCAAACTCCGCAGTAAATTACAAGGAAAGCAGAGAGTGTTTTTCCCTGGTATTTCACTAGTTCACTAGAAGAATGATTTTTTTTAAGCTAAGTAGAAAGTCATGATGCCATTCCCTTGAAACAACACTGGCTTTATTCTGAAGGCAGCACTTGTTTTCTAACGATAGAAAAACCAGGCTTGGAAAACAAAGTGACACTACATAAGTGGTTGAAATATCCCTCCCTTTCCCAGAAATGCCATTTGTTTCTGAAGTGAGTCCAACCTCTTGCTGTAGTTTATGTCACGGCTTCTTCTTGACCTCACTGACCACATCTCATCCCTTTAGCCCATTTTTCTTCTGTTTTTTCTTTCACTCTCAAATCTCCTAGTCTTTTTTCCCTCGTGTTTTAACTCAACTCATCTACCTGACTGCCCTCTGCCCTTTGGCTTTATCCTCATCTCTTTTCTCTGCTCCTATTTCTTTTCTTGCCAACCTCTTTAACACATCCCTCTGTCATATCTATCTTCACTGGGGCAAGGCTACCGGAGAATGTCCCTCTTAAGGAGATGACAGGAAACAGGGCTGTGATGTTTGCCTGGTTCTTTTGCCTGTTCACTCTTCGGCAACAGGAAAAGCTTCACCAAGGGTTTTGACACTTCAAGGGTGTGCAACGAGTGATGGGTTGTCCCAAGAATGGCCAGGAGGGAATCTACACCACAAACAGAGGGTTGCTGGGAAGTGGAAACACTCACTTGTGCTTCACGTGTTGGGTTTTAGCAAAGTGTGTACTGAAGTATTTTGAGCACGTTAGCACACACTTTCACAGTAGCGGCAGGTCAATGTCTTCTGGTTTAGTGACTGACAGCCTCAGGAAAGCTTGGAGGGCATCAAAAAAAAGCATGCGTATTAGATTTTTCCAGCATACATACTCAATAAACTCTGAGCAAGGATCAGATCCACTTTCTGCTCTTCACTGGCTGTAGCCCAGGTCATTAGAGGGAAAAACCCTTCATAAGGAACCTGATGCAGCATCATAACAGTGTGTCATCTCTCAGTTAGCTTCTGTGCCCCTCTTAATGTCATTTCCTCACCACCATTAAAAGTCTACTCTGGAACTTGGCAGACTGCGAGTGTAGGCTTAACTCTAAATCGGCATGGGTGTGAAGGCTTGGAAGCTGCCACCGTTCAGTTTTTGGATCCTCACTCACCAGCATTTACAATATATTGCCCATGTAATCCGTTCTGTCAGCATGCATGCACGTTAATTGCCTCTCTAAATGGCCACAGAGGAGCTCCAAAATCCAGATCAGTCTCTCAACTGCATTTTTTATGTCTAACATCAAAAACCCCACCTGCACATAGAACAGCAGCTCCCTGAAAAACAGCTGGGCCGTCCAGGGGTCAGATGCATACAGCTGTTTGCAGTTTATAACTAAAACTGTGTATTTGCAAAATACAGACTGTAATATGCATAGGGATTCACACTACCATTGGTTCTGTTTTATAAATCTCAGTAATCGGAACTGGATAGCGATGCACAAGCCTCCAACAGTAAGCCATAAATGCAAACAGGAACTGTCTTAAACATCCGTTCGCAAATCGATGTGCCTCGGTCCACCATTCATTGGATATGTCAATGAGAGGGGCTCAAACGTTACTAGAACAGCTGTCATTATAAACAGCTGCGGCTATATATAGCTCCCATACCACAAGTTTACCACATGTGCCTGTAAATCCCCATTATGGACCAGAATAGAACAAATATTGAAACAGTAACTTTCTTTGAAATTGACAGAGCCTGAACAAACCAATGTGTTGCTACAAGTTTTCGTCTGTCACACACAGCTATTTTTAGTAGACTGTGTGTATCCCTTCCCAGCTCATGCTCATGCACATTCTTCTTTATATTATTGTCAGATTACATGTGTGAATTGCTGCATACTCTTTTTTTTGGCTTAGGCATTTAACCCTTATGGACATGGTTGTCCACCTGGTAAATGTGTGAAAGCCTTTTACCATTGACCTTTTTTGCCTATGATAAAGATATAATGTAAAGAGTTTTAATTTTTCTGACAATTGAAACATTTTATTTTGCATTTTGGAATGCCATAAATGCAAAATACACTAGGCCATAAAGTTTCTAGATTTAAGCCTGACTGTGACAGTGTTCCCAGAATAGCTTTCACAGATAATATCTGTGGGATTTTAAGAGGCATTTGTTCTCAGCTTATCGTGTGATATGTTTTACGTTCCATTTGAAAGAACCTTATCAAGTGTTTGTCACAGCGAGACATTGCTGATAAAATGGATTTTAGATGTTCATTCAACATATAATTTACTGAAACAAATAATCCATGGGATCATAAAAAAAAGATTTTTATTTTACCCAGATAACTGGATAGATCCTTCTTTTTGAGGACTAGGGGATAAATCTTGCTTGATGCCTTTCCCCCAGCCTTTGCTCTGCTTTATTTTGGGACAGACCCGCTGATGTGATGCAGGATAAAATGTGACCTTAATCATCAACAACACAAGCAGAAAGAAAGACAGAGAGATAGAGAGATGGCATGTTTTTAAATGGCAGTGTGCTCTTCATTCAGAGTGGATGTCTCTGTGTGTTTACCAGGCAGCCTGCCTCCAGACAGTGGGACTAAGTGGCTGCCTGCAACATCACAGCTTGCCTCATATCGATCCCCCAGCTGCCCTTCTTATTGTGTTGTATTGATGTGTTCTCAAATGACTTTCACAGTCGCTGCACGAAGATATTTGTGCTTTTGAGTGCACTCACACTCACACACACACACACACACACACATTTTGAAAACCCTGTCACACAATCCGCATTCAACACTTGGAAGAGTTTTGCAAAGCTTACGTGTTTTCAGCTCAAAGATTCTCATAGGCACCTAATTGTGTCACTCACTATGTTTCACTACTCATCTTCCCCCTCTTGGGTGGTATCACACTGCCAGGGTCAAATTAATCAACCCGAGCTGACCTTTAGCAGCAGAGAGAAAGACAGGAAGGGAGGTATTTATGGAGTGCGGGCTATTAATAGAAGAAAGAGTCCATCTGCACAATTGATTTATGTGGATCTATATGTGTATGTTTGTGTGTCTGTGTATGCGTGTAATTCACTATTTCACATTCCATTTTTCCTCAGATTTACAGATTGCGTGCATGACTAATCTGAGGTTACAGGCATGTGTGACGCATGGTGACATAAATGTATGTTTCAGGAAATAATGTATATATTGTGGGTGTGACCTGTAAGGCTGGAAAGGTCCTAGAGAGCATAAGTAAAGGTTTCTGAGTTGATCAGGTTCAGACTTCACAGGATAACTTAAAAAGTCTTTACCTCATGACCCCTCATCTTGTTATTTGCCACAGTATTGGGTCACACATGGTCAACTGGGCACAGCTTCAGCTGCGCAACACCGCCAAGCTGCAAAATGTTGCACAAAGCTGCTACATTTATGAGGTATCTCTCGCTTATTCTAACATCATAACATTATTTTCTTTTATTTATGTAAACATATGCAGAATGATTGTGATGTGGTATGTTGGCGTGCCTTGAAACTCCTCATTGCACAGATGCCATCAGAATTAGTGAATTGGTTAATAATGGCACATAGAGACCAAGTTATTTGAACCAACCGCTAGCAAGGTATATATGACTGCACACTGTCTAATTTATGATTACGAGAATAACCAGCAGGTGCTGACTTCCATGCATTGTGCTTGATTGCCAGAGCTGAATAGTTGCAATATATGTGCGTGAGATCAAGGTTATATGTATCTGTAACTGCGCGGTACACGTTTCATGATTAACACAAGCATGCATATAGTGTAAGACTAAAATAATCAGGCTCCTGTCACTGTTGCCATACGACGAAAGTAGATTTTTCCTAGCAGAAACTTCCTGCAAAAAATAATCGCCCCCAATATCCCCTCCAGCTGTGTATAGGTGGTTGTTAATCCCCTTCTCCAACCTGTCGCCCTTGCCATATGCTTGACTGGCCACTGTGTGGATCTGTCTGCTGCCAGGATCAACAGCCTGAGATGAGGAAATCAAATCTCTCTGTGGCACCGGTTCACGTGTGTCCCTCCAAGTGCATACACTACATGTCAGAGGATTAGAGTAAATTAAACGAGTACACGTGATGGGTGCGATTCATTTTAGGTTATCATGCCTTGTCATGCTGCAGCCACGCTGTCCTTGTATTAGCCCGGACAGTGCCACTGATAAGACTTTCCACGATGCTTTTATATGCACATGCACACATACATACACACACCTTCACTGGTTGAAGGTTTCTATTCCTGGAGTCTTTCATATTGCTGCTTCAGTTCAGGGCAGCTGATGATTGTGGGGCCACTAGTGGTAACCAAAGGACAAGAGGATAAACAGCATGAGGTCACCGTAGCTGTAAACATCCATCTGCAGCCAGCTGTCTGTCTGCGTTTGAGCCACTCCACTCGGAGCCAAACACTCATGTCATGAACAATGGTGTTTTCTTGTCCTTTTGGCAATCATCGGATAGTCAGCTGAGTTCAAACCAAGAAAATCCAGACTGTCACCTAAATGTTAACAGCCCCGATCACTTAAAGTGTGTGTTGCAGCAACATTTACAACTGAGGAACAAATAGCTTTTGTTTGAGCATTTTCCACTACTTTCCTGTTTAAATCTAAGTTTAATTGAGATCAACTTTAATGATATACAGCAGGAAATTAGGTAATTTGGAGCAGGAAATAAAAGGCAGTATGTTGTGATAAAAAGGTCCTAAATGAGTGTAAAATATAAAACCACTGTTGATCACAACACTTACTTAATATGTGGTGATAAATCAATGGGTGTAAACAGGAATGAAGCAAATATTTTCAGTCCAGCTGTTTTCTATTATTAATATAGTGTAACCTTAACATGTGACATACAGGTAGTGGTATCATATCTCATTGTCTGACACAAGTATTTTGGGAGGGGGGTTTGCTGGGTCCTGATAATTTCAGTACAACATGACAATAATTTCACAGGGATTTTAAAGAGAGAGATTGAGTAAGTGATCCATTGCATCCAATGGTTTATCACAGCTGTGTTAAACCTTAGTTGCAAAGAGGAATGTCTTTGAAACTTTTGAAGTTTGTGCATGTAGGTACTCAAGTTTTTTCAAGACAATGTGTTCCTGAATGATAAATTTGAACAGCTGCACAATATTACTCAGTGAATTAAAACGCTGTGCTGCAGCTTTATCTGTATCATCAGCATAGCTGCTTGCAGTTGTTATGACTTTTTTTATACAGTGATTGCAATCACAGTCAATCTGAGATTTGCTAACTTTAGAAAAGTGCTGCTTGTTTCAAGTTCTGGTGACATAAAAGCATTTAGCACAGATGCTATCCCTCGATGTGAAGTCTGGTTTGCTGAAATAGAGGCTCACCTATTTAGGAGTTAGAAAGACAGCTTTAGCAAAAGAACTCACAAACTACAAGACAGCATATGTAGAGTATGAATTTATCCCTACTTGCTTGCTCGCTTATTTATTTATTTATTGCTACGGTTTATTGATTTTATTGATTTATTTTTATTCTATTCTATTCATTTATTTATTTTAGACACCAGTGGGTTACTAAACACATCTTGCAGAAGTGTAGTCCAGCAACATGCTCGTTTCATTTGAGGTGCCTTGGCATGCAAAGATTTTCTGGACCTCTGGAGTAAATGGTTGGCTGTGAAAAACACTGCAGTGTCAGTTTTGAGATTGTAAAGCAGGAAAACAGACTTTTGTGACAATTTGGGTTTTTTGTTTGTTTGTTAGTTTTTTTTGCTATTATAAAATTTATTAGCCATTTGGTCCTGGGATAACTTTATAACAGTCAGCATTTATACTTAAATCCTCATACTGTGAGGTGCCTGTGCTTTTCAAAGACATCCATAGTTAGTTATAACTTTATAACATGAAGAAATTACTTAAAATGACATTAAAATCAAACCATCACAAGTAAACATTTCTTATGATGATCTCAACAGTTTGCATGGAATTTCCAGCTCTTAATTTAAACAAACACACGTGGACCCACATGTTTGACTTTTTTGTTTGTTTGTTTGTTTTTAGCTAGTATAAATGGGGAAAATACCTTTCCAAATGAATTTGCATTGAGAAACAATGTAATAAATTCGAAATTAAACAATGTTTATCAAATGGACTCTAACAATATGTTTTAACCGTACACAACTCTGTGTTTGGACATGCTTAGATGAAGTCTAAACTTTATATCCTGTATGATAAATTTTGTTTGCAAACAAGGATGTGTCCGGATGAGTCCAGTCTTGTCATCACGGACAAAGCAGCAGCAAAGTGCCAGCTGCCCCACAAATTAGTCTTCCCTTTTGACAATGCAGTCCCCATTTGAGCCACACCCCTATGCAAAGAAGGGCGGGCAAGTTGCTGGGCTCGGGCTGTATAAAGCTGGACACGCAGGCTCATGTAGTAAACACTTTACACACACGGTCACATAGAAAGAAGGAGGAACTCTGTACTCCTCGTGCTTCGAAAGAAACCCAACTCTCCAGCAGACACCTGTCAGAATCTGAAATGGCTACCTTCGTGTCGGTGAGTTTTCTATCTTATCAACATTCAAGACTGTCAACAGTTCTGCTCAGACTTGCTGACCTCTGCAGTGGTGGTCTGTTAAGACCAGTTTCAACCTTGTGTAACTCTGGATTTCTTTTGTAACTAATGGGTTTTAAGTTGCTGAAGGCTGGGAGGAATGTTGAATGAGAGTTCTTGATAAACACTAAATAGCAGCTGATGTTATTACTGCATTTTCTATAGAGAGGGAAAGCATAACTGGCTTTCCAACTCAAGAGTTTTATTCTTCACGAGAGTGATTTAATGCTTCTTAGTTCATAAAACAAAGAAACACGATTGCTTGCCTGTAGCTTGCCTTGCATTTGGGATCAACTTATCACTGACATGGTGTGAACTTTGTTTGTTATTGTTACTTGATAGTTGTTTCATAGTTAACCAGACATTGAATAAGAATATAGAAAAAATATATTTTAAATAAAAGAAATTTGAAGTGGGAAAAGTATGCAATCGTGTACTCTAGTAAAAGTAGCAATACCACAGTGTAGAAATACTCAGTTGCATTTAAAAGTCTTGCATTTAAATTTTTACTGAAAATGTTCTTAAGTTCCCTAAAAGTTCAAGTGCTCAAGAGAGAATGGCATATTATAATCTATTACGTTTTATGTCATTGGATTATAATTACCAATTCATTCAAGTATTGATCACTTTAATGTTGAGGCTGTTAAAGGTACTTAAACTACTTTATATAGTCTGTCTGCTGGGTAGCTCTGTGGATTTCCCCCAGAAAATAATTAGGTTTTATTCTTAAATATTAAATGGTAATTTATTTGTTAATTTCATTTTGTGTTAAACTTAAGTGATTAAATGACTGTAGTTAGTGAACTACATGATATTTGCCCTTAAATTTTAGTGGATTACAAGTCCAAAGTCTCAGAAAAAGTAAATGATCAGGTAAAAAACAAGTGCCTGAAAAATGTGCTCAAGTATATTATGTGAGTGGGTGTACTTTGTGACTTTGCAGCACTGGAAAAAAATGATCATGCTTGTTGCTTTCTAGTTGTTTTATTGATTTAACACTGATGTCACAACAACATGTACCTCGTGACAGATATGTACTGCTGTCCAGCTTGCAGTCTAGTTATAATTCACCATACCTTTTTTTATTGAGACACAAAACGGTGGGGAGTCTTGGATGCCAATTGTTATTGAATCATGAGGATCTCATAAACCTACATTAGGGTCTTGTAACTCTAACAAGAGTCCGCATGCTTTACCTTATATAGGGGCCTTGTGTAAGCTGTGTCAGGAAATTGCATTGAATTTGTTCATTGAGGCAACAAATTTAATGCTGTTGCTTAAAGTGGCAAAGCAATCATTCTTTTAAAAACAGTTCATTGAGCTGAAAGAACAAAGTTGGCTGACAGCTCATATAGCTCCTATACCCTGAATAGGTGAAACTGCATGGCAACAGCCCCACTATGTCCTCTCATAGGTCAAGTGAAAGCTTCCCATCCTGCTTTAACTAATCCAGGTATTTTCCTGTCTGTACAAACATTCAAAGGTAAGACAATCTCTGTGTTGTTTGGCAGAGCCAATGGGAAGAGCATCAGCTGTTAAGTGAATCATCTCTTGCCATGAATTTGCTTCCTGGACCCTATTGTAAACCATTCCTCAGCTGTGAGATGGCAATGGACATGTTTGACATCTGTGAGGCTTTGGCTAGGCCTGCGTCACCCAGTGCTCATGAGCACTACTCATTACAACCCCACTGCCTGCCACAGCTAGTCCTGCACTTTTTGTCCCTAGAGTCATTCTGTCACTGCACTTGGTGTCCAGATGAAGTCACAACAAACTGCAGTGTGTCCCAGAGAAGGACAGACAGCTGTGGCTGCACTGGATTTGGTGAAAAATACTTGAAATTACAAACACTTCTTCCTCCCTAGTTCAAAATGACATTATTTGTCAGAAAAAGGGATTTAAAAAAAAAAAAAGTTGTTTTAGGGCCTTTATTGATGTCTTTCAGAGTTCCTTTGAAAAATATTCCTGTGGGGATGTCTCATATGCGTTCACCTGAAAACCTTGTTATGTATGTGAGGAATATAGATGTAAGGCATGCATTATTAACGAATATGATCCTTTTCTCTCCTTGTCCCAGATGGCCACATGCCACACTTGCAATGCAACATCCAGACACAGAGGAATGAACAGGGACTTTTTAACTACCCTCGCTAAGACCCACAGCACGCCAGGGAGCGCTGGCAAACACAAGACCCCACAGTCCACCAACAGAGCTAACATGACCACCCCCAAGACCCCTGGCAAAGACAAGACTCCTGTTCTTACACCTAGGTAAGTTATTTTAAGTCAACTGATATTAATATCCCCAGAGCTAAAATTTGAGATATAACCTTCCTTACCATACTTGGTAGATGTCACAGACATCCGAGAGGATGATGTGTCAGGCATGTTAGCATTCCAATGGTTACATTTCTATTTATTCAGCATTAGAAGAACTGTAGCTAGCTGAACACATTTCAGTCCACCCCTTACCAGATCATATACTTGTTGACAGCTCACTTTTAACATTTCCTGCCAACCAACAACTCCCTCTCTCTTTCCCTCCAGGTCCTCCACCTCCTCCAGCACTTCAGGTTCAGGCTCATCCTCCTCCTCAAAGCCTCCCTCTAAACCTAAAAATTGGGTTGTTCAGCGTCTCAGCAAGATACTCATGCGAGAGGACACCCAAGGCAGCAAGAAGGGTGGTTTGAAAGATTTTCTCTCCTCACTTTGAGTATCTCCTGAAAGCGACCTGTCTTTATACTCTTAAAAAACGAAGGGTTTAACCCATGCTGCAACCTGTTTACACCAAAGGTTTATAGGGGACTTAAGAAAGTAACTTTTGTCTCCGAGCCGGGGGCAGGAAGGGTTACAGTTTGCCCACCAACACAGCTATTGCTGGGCTGTTTGGAATGGCGCTCCTGGTATCCTGAATGCAACAACCGGGAGCACTGGGCTATTACAACTATTAATCAGGGTTACTGTATCTTCTGCTGAGCCACACAAAGGAGACTGCTTCTCTTGTCTAATTTAGCACATGCCTCTTGTAATCTCCTCACCTGGGGATGCTATTTTAAGTGGAATGTTTGAAGAATTATTCAGTATTTAACAAATGGCTGAAATATTGAAAAAAGAAAGCCCAGCTTTGTTCTGTGATGTTGCAGTGGCATCGCAAGCTGGTTAATGTGCCGATACCTGCTTCCATCATGATTTTGTTTCTTAAGTTACAAATATATGTTTTTATGATAAATATATACAAATATATTTGTATTCATTCTACTTAATGTAAGAACTTTTGTATTTATTCACTTTATTTCTTTTGCCCTCTACAGTGAGGAGAAATTTGAATCAACATGTTGTGGTACTGGCTAAACCAAACACAATGACTTATGTATGTACAGTGTATCGTTTTCACTGTTGCATCTTTGTATGTTTATACAAATGATTTTTAAACTGTGCACAGTCACGTAAAGACATTTGTAAGTATCATCGAAAATGGGACTCATCAGTTGGCGTTTACATTGAACAGGCACATCTGCCTAAAAAAATCTTATTGACCATTAATATTGTCAAGACTTTACATTTTATTTTAATATTTTCTTTGACTAAATTTTTGTAAGGTTACTCTTTTCATCTTTATGTTAAGAGCAGGAATTTTCATGTATCTAAAGCTTTTTTGTACTGCCTACCTACCTTCCTTTTTTTCATCAGCTATTCATTGTACAGTATGTGTTTAAATGATGAAATACCTCACATTTGTATTCCACCTTCACTGTGATTCTCTAAAATAAAACCTTTTCAGTCTGTGAAACTCTGCAGTTTGTTTTCTCAGAACATCTCAGATGTGGTTGAAAATGTCTACCATTGCGTATTTAGTCCACGATTTTATGTCCATGTCTCTGCAGATATTGATTTAAAATATAACATTGATCCAGCTGCACTTTCTGAGGATGTTTTGAAGAGTCTTTTCACTTGACCTTGCTTACCTGACAACTCTGCATCTTAACACAAAACGTTCAGTTCAAGGACATGATTCATCCTGAAGACAAAACTTGTGTGTGCTTGAGTGTGCATAAAAAATAGAATATTGATTAAGTATAATCCAAAAAGTGTACAGAATGGTTTATGGTTGTTTCTGTTGAAAAAAATAATGGTGGCAAATTTGGCAATTTTAGAAAAAAAATGTTTCTCCTGATATAAACCTGCTGCAGCACTACATGTGTTTGTCCTGCGGGTGGCGCTGGACTTTAACTAACCACTCCGTCTGCACAGGAAGTACAGCAGCACTAGAAAAACGTTTGCTTGTTAGCAGCTGGTTAGCACGTTGGTCGTCATTTCTGATGTATAAGTTATTAAATTGTCTCTGAAAGCGGCATTATTGATGCGTTGGTGAGTTTTTGGGGGGCTCACAGGTCTGCAGCACCAGGGAAATGTCGAGCAGAAAGCGAGCGACAGAGAAGGAGGACAGACGAGACCACAAGAGACACAAGACATCCAAACAGGATTTAGAGAAACTCAAAACACACGCAAAGAAACTCAACCAACAAGTCCAAACACTCAAACACGTCGACACATTGTGAGTTATATCAGTAAGAGCTTTCCTTCTTTTCCTGCAAACTTCTGCATGAATTATAAATGTAATTTACTCATTTTCTCTCTAAAATGCAAATAATACACATGTGAGTAACGTAGTAAAAGCTAACTTTGACTCTTGTTAGCAAGTTTTGAGAATAGCAGCTATGTTTGAAAAAGTTCACCCTTCAGCTACGTGAAAATAAATGCCTCTATTTTCTGTCTTGCGTGCAGCTATGAGAAACCTCCACCAGGACTCATAAAGGTAACATTACTTACACCAAAAGACATTTAGCGAATGCCAAGAAACTGTAAACTAAGTTGTTTGTTAATGACCTAGAGCATACCAGTCGCTGTTTACTCGAGGAAATATTTAAAAGTGACTCTTGCTGTTTTGCAGGAGCATGAGGACAAACCAGAGGACTGTATTCCTGCTGAGCCGGGAAATGAAGAAGCCAGGAGCTTCCTGGCACACGCCCCCACCAAGGGGCTGTGGATGCCTCTGGGGAAGGAGGTGAAGGTGATGCAGTGTGAGTACAGTTACCCTGATTCAGCAATGTCGTACAGAGTTTTACTTTGAAATGAGTGAGAGAGGTATATGTGCAGCATGTTGTTGTAAACTCAAAGAATTAGTCTCAACTGGATGTTCCACAAAAACTGTGGGGCACATAACATTGGTGACAGAGGTGAGGAATAAGTCCCTTGTTGTTACTTTTCTTTGACTTCAATTGGTCTTTGGTCTGTTCAACGTTTTGGTTTTGAAAAATTCCTTTTGATAATGTCGTCCATCTCAATTTTCTTTTTTTAAAGCCTCTGAATTGTAATTTTGTAGTTTGTTGAATTGTCAAAAGGATCTAATAGTCTTGGGATGTCTTGAATTTGTCTTTATCATGTAAATTTGATTACTGAAACAGTCTTGAACACAGGCTAATGTGTTAAATCACCCTAAACTCAGTAGTAGAACTCGAGAAAAAGTTGCTACAAACAAAGTTGCATTTGTTCCTCATACACTTGAAAGGTCCTAACCTGTGCTGATACATTTTAAAGCACTTTTTAATAATTAAAGTTCATTATCAGTTGTAAAAGTAATAGTAGCACTTATACTCAAAGAACTGTAGGTGGGGGTAAACCTCCACCATGTGTGGGCAGAGGTGATCGATGTCACCACAAGAACTTAACAATTAACACCACATTCATTGTTTCTGTGACGAACATGAAGGGCTAGAGATTAATAATGGTGTTGTTGGAGACCACCTTCTGTCTTCATGGTCAGACAAGGACTGCAATTATATTCAGTGTCCATTCATTCTTTCATCCCACTCCTTTTCATGCAATGTGAGCTGCCATTGACTTAGGGAGTCAGCACACACACACACACATACGTAAAGGCTCCTTGCACAAGTTGCCATTTATTCTGTAGAATCTGAGCACGAGCTGCTCTACTTAACCCTTTGAAAGATTTTACAACATGTCATCATGTTTAAAGGGATGGAGAGACGTCACAGTGAATGATGTAGACTCGATAAACATAAGTAAACGATTGTGCACAAAGATACTTTTGAAGGGGAGACAGAACTTGTGTGGTCTCACTTTACAAAGACTGCAGTTATTCTTGGTACCCGCACTTCCACTTTAAGTGTAGAACATTAAAACAGTGTGGAGTTTTGATACGAATTGCCGCTCCTTTTTGGTAAAGCACAAGTGATAATTTATGATTTGTTTTGAGGAGTTCTGTCTTTTATAACGAGGTGTGCATTTTGAAACACATCACCACATTAGCAAGAAGTTACAGTGTGTGGCTCCAAGTTGCTTCTGCTGGCTTTTTTGAAATACACTGAGGTTTTGAAACTGTAGGGTGGGCCCCACTTGTGGGGCTGAGAGCCACTGAATGAAGAGGTGTGGATGACTAAAGGAAAAATATGGAGTGAAACTAAGTTGAATGAATTCGCTTTATGTAGGGAACTTAAACAAAATAGACTTTGCGTTTACACTGTTGTGCTCAACATTCAGCTTTATAAAAATCAGCCTCTCTATCAGTTACTTTTTCTTCTTCTGTGTCTTAAATTCTGGGTTGACTCCAAAATGCTTTCAGGCATTACTGCCAACTACTGGATTGAAAGTCAGACTTAATCACCTCAAAATAATCAGCTTAAAAGAGGCAGTTTGTCATAATAATCTTAACTTTGTTATCAATGCCTAATAGCTTTTTGCTAAGCTTTCAATCCAATGTCATTGGAAAATTAAGTGTTTCCCAATTATCATGGAGTGGGATCAATCAGCAGCAGGTATTGAACTTGTATGCATTAATGTGGTTAAATTTGACACTTTCACATACTTAATGACAACTAAAGCCACTCTTTGCAAGATGAAGACTGTCAGATGTGGTTGAAAGCTTAAAATAGAGCCATTAAGTGTACATTGAGTTAAGATACTTTTTTCCATGGAATTACTGTTCCCAAGTTCAAGAATGTAACTTTAATGCTGATATTTTATCTATTTTTTATTCATATCTGATGTGTTTTGTTGCATCATTTCTCTTTTTTTTTTTTTGGTTCTTTTGCTGCAGGTTGGAGATGCAAACGCTACGGCCACAGGACAGGAGATAGAGAGTGTCCGTTCTTCATCAAAGGCAACCAGAAACTGGAGCAGTTCAGGGTGGTGAGGTTTTGGTTGGTTTTTTTTTTTATCAGTGCTTGGGAGAAAATGTGCCCACTCAAAGTTATTTAGAGAAATATATTAGATAATAGTCTACAGCTAAAGAATGTAGGCGGGGTTGCAGCAAGGTCAGGAGGCTGTGACGGAGGCGAGTTTGTGTCCGAGACCATGGGCTGAGGTTAACAACAGAGTCGGGACACATTTAGTTTACACTGAGGAATATGTGGGCAGCATAGTTCTTCACACACCCTGTTCCTGTGCGCCTGTAATGGAACAATACCTACTGCAGGGGCACACAGCCTCTGCAATGATTACCATAAATGCAACTGTATCACATTTTCCAACCTTTTATTGTCACAGGGAGGTTTTAAAAAAAACGCTGACAAAACACTAGGATCAGTACAATGGTTGGAATGTGTTGAGTGGGGAAGATGTCCTGGGTCTAAGGTGAAAAGCAGAAACTCAGACAAAAAAGGGGAAAAGGTAAAAGTCTGAATGATTTTTTTTTTTCTGTCCATGTCGGGTGATGACGGATGGTGCTTTGTTTTAACAGGCTCATGAAGACCCAATGTACGACATCATTCGAGAAAACAAAAGGAATGAAAAAGAAACCAGGTACATACATAAATTTTTTTGAGATGTGCTTGCTGTTCATATCTTATCCTGTCATTTCCCTGAAGAAGAGGTAGAGTTTTTTTTACAAATAACACATCAGATGGACAGACAAGAGTCCAGCTGGTCCTTGTTGTAGGTGCTTGGAAATGTTTTACCTCTCATCCAAGTGACTTTTTCTGTTCTCCATAAAAAGGGTGGGAATCCTATGCACCTCATAGGGCTATGATTCATAACTGAGAGGATTTTTTTCTTGCTGCTTGGTGTTCGAGGTGAAACAGACTGATGAGAGTCGGTTTCAGTTGATGAATGCTGCAGTGTGTCAGACAGCCGGTCTTGTTTTGTAGTTATTGCTCTGCTCTGTTGATATTAGTCTTCAAGCGATGAAGGAAAAGGTATTTATAACACACTTCACGTGATGTTAGTCTCGCTAATATAATTATTTAGACATCAATTGTAAACACATCTGGTCCGAGTGAGGCCTTAACAGCCATTCACACTTGGCCTCATGTGACAACCGCAACAATAGTCGTTTGGGGCGATTTCAGACTATATCAGGCATTGCAGCAAGCATCACAGGTTTGTGCGTTGCTGTGTGAGTGTCGGCCCATGACTCTTCTTCAACTTTTCTGCAGCAAGGCCACAGCATTTTTTTCACAACCTAGTGCTATCCACTTCTGCCCGATCCAACAACTCAAATTCAATTGAATGAGAGAATTGGCATTTTTTCTGCAATACCCTATTTGGTCTGAAATGGCTACTTCCCTTGTTTCTAACAACTCTGAATGCTGATATAACAGCCAGGAGCACATATGATCAAGGGTTTTTATTGACCTCGATAAAGATTTTGAAAAAGTTTAAAAACTCATGATTCCCACCAGTCAGAGCTGAAGATAAAGAAGAGGTGAAAGTACCTCCAACCATGTCCAGCTGCCCTAGATTCAACCCTCCTCGGACAGTTTCGAGGCTGCTCTCAGACAGTTCAGTTAAACCCCTGAGAAGTTTTTCACTGTTTTCCCCCAACGGAGTGGAACAATCTTAGATGACCCAGAAATTCTCTCATGGTGGCTGGTTGTCTGTGTCGGTTTCTTGCAAATAGTGTTTGACACCAGGATGTTTGAATTTGAGGTTTGCCCACTTCCAAGTCTCACTGTAGGTGTTTGTTTATGTGTGTGTGTGTGTGTGTGTGTCTATGTATGTGTATGTGTGTGTCGGTATGTGTGTGTGTATGTGAACATGCACAGCAGCAGCAGACCGACACTTTTGTGTGTTTTTGCATGCATTACAAAAAGGTTACTCAAAGGCCAGTGGCGCTTTGAAGTCTCACTTGCGTGTCTGTGCCACATTAATTTTGGCATCTTCTTTGAAAGGGAAGTGAAACAGTCCAGCTTCTCCCAGCAAGCTTGTTTTCCAAGTGCATATACAGAATTGTGTCTCAACTCGTCCTTGAGACCATGGCCTCTTATCATGGAGTGGCAAATGATGAAAAATTTCATGAAAGAAATGTAGAAACCGGACACTTGTTTTGGAAGCACCTGCATTTATATTCATTGAATTTTTTCTTTTGCACTTTAGTGAGGTTGTTATGAAGACACTCCCAGTTGTTTATGGGACTTTGGCAGTCATTTCATGATTTAACCTTCCAAAATGACTCATACAGCATTGGCCTTCTAATCTTTTCGACTTCCTTTTTCTACTTCTGTTTTTTTTTTGTATCCAACAGATTTGGATGTCTATTGTTTGTGTCATTTAAAGGGACACTTCACACTAAAACAAAGAATACATGTTTTTCTTCATACTTGTAGTACTGTTTATCCATCTAGATTGTTTTGACGGGAGTTTACTGAGTGTTAGAGATATCAGCTATAGAGATGTAAAATATAACCTTAAGGGTGCAGTTATTATTCACTGATGTAAGTCAAATGGTAACAACGTTGAAGTTGTTTTAGAGTTTGTTTTTCTTCTCTTATTGGTTATCCAGGCTGGTGGCTTTAATATTAAGTTGTGTTGTTTTACATTGTGAATTTTATGGTCTTTGACTTACTATCTTCCAATAAACTCACTAATTATAGTTTGCAGAAATTATGCCCTCTCTTACATAACTGTTTGAGCTAAGTGGAGATTTTTTAGTATTTGACTGAATGTTGATAAGAGCTTTTATAACGGTGTTCACTTTTAAGGCCTAGCGATGCACTTAAAGGGGTAGCATGACATGTCAGGCATTCAGGTGATCATTCTGCGCCATTAGATCAACCCCATTATTATGTGGCCTGATAGAAACTTGATAAGAGCATGTTAACCTTTTCTCAGAGAAACACTTTGATGGCTAAACTAAATAGTCAAGAGTTCCAGGATGTCTTTGAAAATTTTAGATTTCTGTTGTCGTCACTCTCAGTAGGCTGGCTCACTGTTCTGAGATAAGTAAAGGGCATGTGTTCTGTCGGCCTACAGAGCTGACATTTTCCTCAATTTTTAAAAAATATTTTAGATTTCATGTGGCAGTGTGGGGCTTCCTCCCTTGTTCTGTGATGTATTGATGTTTGTTGTTAACTTTCCCTCTTGAACTTTAATTGTCTGTGGATAAGTAGATAAATTCATCCGAGGCTGGCAACATGCAGCTAGAGCCATCTTTGGTCTTTGTAGTTTTTGTGCCTTTCACCAAAGGATAAAGTAATTATTTTAACTATTTTCTAATCTCAAGGCCAGTCAAAACTGTGCAGAACGTACAAGTTCACTGAAGGAAGTGTGCCTTAATGAACAAATGGAATTCATTTTATTAGATGACTTTATTGTCCCTCTTTGTTAAGGTTTAGATGAGAGTTGTAATTGTTCTTACTCTGTCAGTGCTTGTCTCTAATGATATTTTAAAAAGTCAGCAGAGCTCGAGTCTCGAGTGACAGGATGACCCCATTATCCAGGCATCTCCCAGTGTGTTCTGAAAGTCCTCCACACATCTGCAGTTTTAGCAGGCATTTGGATCTCAGTTGGCAATTACTGGAAATATATAACACGAGTAGGGACTTGGCTAACTTTCCCATCCGAAAACGCCGGCAAGACTGTGTCTTGCTCAAGGACACTTCAGACACTTGCCAACCACGAGCATCTGAGTCTCCATCAGTTATGTTTTCCTCCCCTGTGCTTGACTCTAATGCCCTCTTCCTCTTGTCCTCTCCCTCCTGTACTTTCCTCTGTTTCTAGGATCCAGCAGCTGCAGCAGCTGCTTCAGGACACCACCTCCTCCGATTCAGACAGCTCCTCCTCCTCCTCCTCCTCCTCCTCATCCTCCTCTGACCACCATCGCAGCAAGAAGAGGAAAAAGAGAAAAGACAAAAGAAAGAAAGACAAGAAGAAGAGAAAAGGGAAACGAAAGCACAAGTCCTCCAAAACCAGTGACTCCTCAGATTCAGACTGAGCACATGAAACAATGATGGTGTTCACACCTGTATGCTATGAGCTCTGGGTAGTGAACGAAGTAGCAGCAACGGTAGATCTTCCGCAGTAATGAAGTGTGTTCTGCCTCAGTAAGATCTGCATTCTGAAGACCTTCTGAAGCATTTTCTCTGCAGGTTGAACCCCTAAAACTGTAAACCAACTGCGCATGACTTCTCCCAGCTGTGTTGTTCTCTCTGTTAAATGACACAGCACAGGGCCACATGGAAGAGCTGCTTAAATCGGTTTGTGTACATGTGCCTTGGTGCAAGTGTGTATCAGAAGCATTAGTTGCATGGGTAATGACTCTAAAGTGATATAAAATGAGCCTGCCTCTGTAAGAGTTCCTTCACTGGGTCGAAAGCATGTCAGCAGAAACAGTGTGTTATTAAGAGATTGTATTTTCCACCATGTTTTCTATCCCTGCCATCTCGCTGCTTTTAAATACTTTGATTGTAGAGTGTGTTAAAATGCGGAGAGGTGGAAAAAAAAAGAGTCTAGGTTCAACATTGGAGTACAGTTAATTTGTCTTCCTCACAAGCCTGAATGTTTGAATGCTTGTGACTGTACATAAATATTTGGAATTATTTGAGGCTAGAATATGCTTATTTGCTCTGAAAAAAAGCCACAGAGATGGGGAAAGAATGTATGTGAATGTGCTCCCTTGTCCTGAGAATAAAGATGACTCTTTTTCTCCAATGTTTGCCTGGCTCTAGGCTGCAAAAACAAAGATGTTAATAATCTTTGCTTTGACTTAATGAGCGTGATGCCATAATTCACTCAGATAATGATTTAATCTTTTAAGGATGGAGAGTGAAAAAGTCTGGTCATTAAAAGTACATGGCAAGGCAAGTCTGCAAAAGCAAAGGATATTTTTCTTCTCATCTTGTCCTGCCTGCAGTCTGAGAATACTTCAGAGTGTTTCTCAAAAAAAAAAAAAAGAAAAATCATTTCACACTCTGTAGCCTGCGCAACGCAGAGCAATCCTTCTTCTCTGTGCTGAGCTTCCTTCAACCGACTCATCAAATCAAGTTCTCGACCAGCAGAACAGCGTCGGGCCTGCAGCTCGCTGCGGCTCCATCACACGAGCGATGCCCTTTAGGCCGAGGCAGTCTGCCGCTTCTTTCCTTCATGAGCAGGAATCCCTGCGGAAATGAACTCGAAACATTCCAACTTCCTAATGACCCTGACAGCAAGACAATTACAGTAGACCTACAGGGAACAAACAAACTAGATTTCCATTTAGATTTGTGTCTTAGGCTTTCTGAAGAGCTCAGATGCTGTAGGGAGAGTATGTGTTTATGAGAAATTACAGTTCCATCAAAGAGTGTCAGATTATGCAGCCGTGAGAACATTTTAGTTGCTGATTGAGAGCTTAGTTTTCTTTAATATTCTGTCTGTGGTAGCTCTGTCCTTTCCTTTTTTTTGGCACTTTGACCAATCACCTAAGATAAATCAACTTCATTGAAACAGTCTGTTCCACGTTGGCTTTTCTCTCTCTCTCTCTCTCCCCTCTGAGTCTGAGCAGAACAATGAATCTCCCAGATGAGATTCAGTCACAAGCTGCTCAGAGGGAGGTTGTGCCACGTCGAGAGAATCTGGTCAGCGGAGAGTCTTTATTGAAGCACTCTGTCTTCTTGGACAAGGGACAGGTCAGATTGAGTGCCAGGGACCGACTCACTCACCGTGCAGATTGTGTTAAGAGGCCCGACATATTTTCAGAAAACTAGATAATTAAATCTTTATGACTAAACCACTGCACTTAACTCATGAATAATAATAGTGTTTTGCCAAAAGAGAAAGATGCCGTAACAGTGTTTCTCTCCTTTTTTTCGGGTTATGTGATGTTATCCTCACACCAGATGCGTGGATAGCCAGAGGTTCAGCCAGAGGTTGTGAGACAAGGTGTTTTCAAAAACAAGAGAGTTGCACAACCAGGTAAAAGTGATAACTGAAGCTTGTGCATAAAGCGAAACAATCTCGGGTTTACCTTGTCAGAAGTGAAACAGGTGTGACTCTGCATTTTACCGGTTGCAGAGGTACATTATACTGCAATGTGAGTCTGCACTTTTATTGAATGCATCATGCAGTACTTTAAACCATATGGGCTGGCTTAAACCCACTCCACTGCCTCTTTGCTGTCTCAGATAAAAAGCTTACATCCTCTGTAAGCTCTCTGATGTACTTTTGGACTCTTTGAAGCTAAAGAAAGAGATGCAAAGTCACCATAACTTAATAACAGGAACAGAATAGAGGAGAGAAGAAAATAGAAAAGTATTTATGCTCCTCTATCAGAAAAAAAAGCTACATAATGTCTAGAATTTCTGCACAGTTCAAGCTGCTTGGAGGTTTAACCCTTCAATTCAACCTTCAGGAGTTAAAACAAAGATTCAGTTAAAACTAGTGTTTGACTCAAGTCTGCGTACAATCAAAATGTAATGTTAAACAGGTACCTCCGAACACTCGTATCCTGCTGAGCTAAACTGTTGTCACAGACTGAAATCATCAGTTCCCTTTCTGTTATTTTTGGATCAGACCCGCCTGCCTTCACAGTCCATGTGCGCAGTCAAATTAACAATATAGTTGAGGACACAGGCTGTCGTTTAAATAGGCAGAGGCTTGCATCCTTTGTTTTTCTAACAGAGAGAAAAACCAACACAGAGTGAGAGAGAGAGAGAGATTTCTGCTGGGAGTGTCACTCTAGATTATATATCAGGACGGACAGAGCTCCTGCATTAATC
>JAQNCA010000008.1:10785369-10795772 GCA_029783725.1 Acanthurus tractus
GTTCATTTTTTAAGAAACCCAGAATATTAATCACTGTAGATCAGTGCTCCCAACCAAGGATGCCTCTGCAGCTGCCAGGGGACATAAAAAGACTGTGGAGTAACTCAACTTCTTTTAAAACAGGAGGAAACAAACAGATAGTCAAATTGGTGTAATGCTGATTTTTCTTACCAAACAGCAATGACAGGCCCAGTTTCCTGCCAGGCACTGGGGTCAGTTTGTGCTGCAACTGAGAGTGTGGGAAACTTAAAAACAGGCAGAAAATCCATAAAAGTCTCATGTTAACATGAACCTTTTACCATGGCTTGTTTAATATGGATGTACAAGTGCAGCCATCATGTTTTCCTTGTAGATCAATCCATGAAAAACACTCATGATTCTGGTCTGAGGGCCCCTGGTCATCCATAGACTCAAATTTAAAAACCACTGCTCCATGTTTCCTCAGTGATCACTCAGTAACCATAACAGACCACAACAGCATTGAGCTGTGGCGGCACACGGCATGCCATGCCTCAGCTCTCTCCTCATGTCGGTCATGGTGGGGCCCTGGGGCAACTTTGCCATCCTCTCTTGGTCCCTCTGGCCCTCCAGGCGGCTTCTTATAGACTGAGAGCCCATTTAAATTTAAATGCCCCCGTTAACCACCTAAGATGTCCCTGTTATGATGGAGCTGCACGCTCGCTGTCGTTATCATGTCAACTCAACGATAAGAACAGACAAACAAAGCCTAAATGCAGAAGCACAGTAGCAATGTCTCAGATGTATATAGAAGCAGTTCTGAAGAGATTAAGACAAGGCACAGAGAGAGTGGTAATTTTGGTTTCCAGTGCCATTCTGGGAGTATCACCAAAGTAGAAAGTAAGGAGTTATTGTCTGCTTACTGTAGTTGTTATTTGATGTGAAATTTGAGTTTCTGCATACTTGAACTGAGAGATTCTTGCATTGTGAGGTTTTGGCCTTTATATGCACCCTCGTCTATGTAACTGTGGTTGACAGTGGCTTAGAGATTGATGTTTGGTTTTTAGGTTCAGGTCTGGCATAGCTTTCGGCAGTAAAGGAACGCATTTCTCAACAAACCACTAACTTTAGCGCTCCCTCTCCCATTTTGAACTGGTATGTGAAGTTTGATGTGCGTGCAGCTTCTGGCCAGTAGCTGTCCAGTTAGGAACTGAAGCGTGCCAGAAGCTTTATATTTCGGTTTTACAGTCACCTGTGGGACCCATATGTCAAAAGGAATGCACAAACTCATGTGAAAACAAGTTTTATTAGCCACAGCAAACCTCCATTTCTTGTTAGCAGGCTTGCCTAGAGAAATATTTCGCCATCCCTACAGGGTCCTAAAAATTAGCAATAGTAATGGTGTGTTGCAACACAAGTAAATGAAAAGCGAGACAGTGAAAAATACTGCAGCCTATACTCGCACCAGAAGTCATAAGCAAAGTAAACTGATGGAATTAAACTTGAGCGGTTTGGTGTTTTTGTTTTAAATAGTGAAACATAATCCAGGAAATCAGATTAGTGCAAAGAGGCAGAGACGGCGATGGAGCCTGGAGTGCTTTTTTTTTTTTGTGGGGGGGTGCCTGCTCCTGCTTATTGAGTTGCATCACACACACACACACACACGAGATTCTGGCGTGCATCTGTTTGACACTGCCTCCTGCTTGGCATCCCCTCACCTCCTCCTGAGGTGCAACCTTGCCAGTTTGCGAGCTGTGTTTCTGTCTCCTCGCGCCTGTCAGATCCCCCCCTCCTCTCCCCTTGCAGCTTGTTATCTTTCTCATTAGCTCCCTCTCTTGCACTCGCTTTTCTCACACATGCTATCTGACTGTCTCGCTCATTTTCGCTTCTCTCTATCCTCCATCTCTTGCATTTTCCTCTCATCTGTTCACTCACCCACTCCATATACTCTCTCGCTCTCTGTTCTTGCTCCCTGAGGGAAATGGAGGTATGTAAATTGTTTTCTCCTTCATGGATGCCCGGCATGCTATCTGTCCATCTTAATGAACTCGTTTCCCCCTTTTTTTTTCCCCCTAAAAGCTCAGGAGGGCAGCATTAAAGCAACTCCAAAAACTTCAGGGCCTGAAGTTTCCTGTCATATCTCTGCTGCTTTTTAGTTCCCTTTTTGCGCTAGCCTGTGTCCAGACCTTTGAATCTGCCCCCTCCTTCTAGTTCAGCTGACGGATTCTGCAAAAGATGACAACAATGTGACCAGCTGACAAATCCATCTGATATCAGGCTAGCTAACAGCCACTGAGATTGTTTATAGAAAAAAAACATCAAAAGTACTGCTATCCTTGCTTACAATGCACGCTGGTGCGCCTGTCCTTCGGCGACTTGAGGTTAGATTAATTTGCAGTTCCAAATGAGATGAATGTTGCCTTGCATAATTGCTCCCTGTGGTATGAAGTTAATTAAAACAGCAGGTAGGTACCGAAGGTGCGATGGGAAGGTGCCAGACAGCCAGACAGACATTGGTGGGTGAGGAGAGATCTCATAGGTGCCGCTGCCATGTTCTGCTCTTTAGTTTACTGATTGTTGCCTCGGGCTAATTTCAGAGCCAGGCAGCTCTTTGATTTGTGGGGGGAAAAAAAAGCAGTAAATAAGAGAAACCGATGGCAAAACTTGCTTTGAAATTGTTCTTATGATGAACTGTGCTCTCTTAGCAGTTGCATCAGGGGATACACTCACAGACGCATTTTTGCCCTGTTATGCTGTGATTCTATAACCGTATATGTTTTTGCCCCTCGGGGCGCAGTCCACCGTCTTCCATTCTTAGAATATGCATCAGTTTAAGCGAGGAGCATCCGCGGGCGTGTTTTTCACTTCACATAAAGTCTAGACTTTATGTGGAGTGAAGCAGCCCAAGATGACCCAGAAACTGATACGGCTCCCTCTGCGTGCTCGCTCTGCCCGCTGCATTCCAGCTGTGGTGCTGCTGCAGAGCTCTGTAAATATTAGGTGAGAGGTTAGCCTGCTCTCTTGCTCCGTGTGTGCGATTGTGGTATTTAGCATCTCTCAGCTAAGAACCACTCAGCCCACTGAGCCCACTGACCCTGTAGGATAAATGGTTAGGTAGTCTCTCAGTCCGGCTATGTGAGGGGCTTGAACCGACTTAACATGTCAGAGTCGGGTACTTTGTCAGGATTGTACAGTTGTGAGCAGGTGCTAGGGTCTACTGGACTGTATACATCTGTTGTAGTAGGATTTTGTGTATGTGTCAGTGATGTTAGCGTCACGCTGTGTATGATTTATGCCGTGTCTGCACATGTGCTGCAGAAAATTTGCAGATTTTCAGCGCTGTGCTGCTTAGTCAGTTTTTTTTCTCCAAGGCTCGCCTGCGTCATTTGCACAGTAGCTGCATGCTGGTGTTTCAGTACGACCCAGCTGCTAAACACAGGTTTTCTTCAGCTGTAACCTAATTATAGTTGTGTTTGTGTGTGTGTTTTTACATATGTTCCTCAGCTCTTTAGTTGTAGGGGTCATCACTTGCTCTCTATGCTACATATTTACGTGTGGTTGTGTCACGTTAGTCCATCAGCCTATCCATTCATCTGCAAACCTGTGCATCTCTACAATCCATCCATCTGTACATCCATCGGCCTTTTTTTTTCCTCTTTCTCCCTGTCTATGAAAAATATGATCAGGTGGTCTGATGTTTGATCAGGCATGCACATGGATCATCGCAGAATCCTTCCATGATCTCATTGGCTTTGAAAGGATCACAGGTGTGAGTGTGGATCTGTGTAGGCTCTACAATGTGCACCTCTCCCGACAGTCTCGCTCACTGCTGTCTTCAGTAAGTATGAGTCAGTCGCGGTGCCTCGATTTTCTGTACTTCTTTCCCCAAAGTGTGCACTTGACTTTTAATCTACAGAAGTGTTGACCCATTAGTTCATGGAGGGTTTTGTCTGATGTGGTAATGAGTTTTCTTTTTGATGTTAAATCTGAGCTGCACAGGGATTTTTATGAACTCTGCGTGTGCGTGTGTGAATGTTCTGATCACTGCCGCAGTGTTATTTGCAAGGTTTAACGCCGTGTGTCACACAAAAAGTTTATGAACTGAAAGTTTACAAAGTGTGAGCCAAACAGTAACTTGCACCCAAATGTTTTAGATTCTGAAGGCAGGCAGGAGGTGTCACGTGTCACCAGCCCTGCAGCTCTTTTGCTGTTCTTTATGACGCTTGCTTGCTTGCTGGGAAATACATTTCAAATGTCATTACCTTTTTTGTTGTTGTCGTTTTAGCAGAACAGTAAAAACCTGTAGGCCAGCATCAAGTGCAGTGTATATACAGTTGACAAAGCATTGAACAACCAAGCATGAAAATCAGATTTATAGCTGTACTACGCCTGCATTAAAGTAACTACGAAAAGTGAAATGCACATAAACAGACACTGACACTTAAAAGGAACTAACAATTTCTGGCAGATTATTTTCAACTTGATCTTATAACTGATGTAAATGCATTTAAGGGGAACTTAACACATTTTATATGAGTCTTTTGGTGTTTCTTTGAGTTATGTATAAAAAATAAGTTGCATTAAGTCTTTTGTGGCTCCAGAGGGAGTGAAGTCTGATAAAACTGACTCAGGTGATGTCACTTGAGTCAGTGCTGGTTGAATTTGAAGACTACATGTTAGAAAAAGAGATGGGAGCATCGAGTTAGAGAGAGGTGAGCTGACCAGAGCTTGACAGCATAACTCTCATACTTGCTGAAGGCTACATCAGCCACTGTTAGCATAACAATCTGAAATGTTCAACTGAGCTGTCAGTAGTCAAGTTGCACTGTGGGTAATGTATGCACCAGGTTTTGACAAGAAGGAAGAGTGTGTGAAAAACATGATACTCTACCTCTGCCTCTGCTTTAGAGGTTTTTATGATGTTTATTAAAGTGTGAGTCATGAGTCTGATGATGTTGTAGCATCAAAACACTAAATCAGTGGAGTGCTCTGTAAACAGCTGGCCACCACAGCGTCCTGTGCATTAGAGCTTATAAGAAGTAACATTTTCCCATTAAAATAATGTATGAAATAATGTACAAAACCAGCTATTTCTTCATTATTTATTTTGTCGAGTTGTGTACTTCCATTATCCCAAATATTTCCAACAAACCCTTAAAAATGTGTTATTTTATTTCAGGTAATGCTGCATTTGATTTTGTCTTCTGTTGCTGTTTGTGTCAGCCTGAAGAGCACTTTAGTGAAGCCCTGGTACATCCTTCAGGACTGCTGTCCCCCCCCTGCAAAATCAGAAAGTGCTTTAGGGCTCTTTGGATGACTTTTTGAGTCCTTTGTGTGCCCTTTTGTAAATGCTGCATGCTTTGCTTGAAGGAATTACCTAAATTTCACAATATGATAATGTTAAAAATGTGGTTGACAAGGAATTAGAGTTGAAAAACCCAGGAGCAGCATGTTTGTTTTATAAAAACCTTCACAATCACACTTTTTTTTTTTAAACAAGTATAAGCATTGGTTTAAGAAAATGTGCATTAAAGGTAAACACTAGGCCAAAGATGCGCTTCAGTGTTAACAAATGTCTTAAAAAGTCGGACACAGGGACTGGCAGAGACATTTGAGGTCAGTTTAATCTCCTCATCCCTGTGTTAAAAACAGCAAACCGCAACTAAGAAACAGAGGAGGGTGAGGTTGTTATTCCCAAGTAAAGGAAAGTCTGACTTATCTTGTCCGTATCTTTGTGTGTATACAGAGGTGTGTGTGTGTGTGTGTGTGTGTGTGTGTGTGTGTGTGTGTGTGTGTGTGTGTGAGCTATGAGTCACTATGTTGAAACCAGAGTCCAAATAGAGGACGGCCCCATGTCGTCTCACCGTGTCTCACAGGCGCACACACAGCGATGATCTTGTCATCGCCGTTCCTTGATGACAGTGGACAGCACATACGGATGACTGGAGGTTCATTGAGGTGGGCAGGAAATAACACTAGCCTGTTGTTTTCTGCAGGATGTGAAGGGGGTGACAATGTTTCTAAGAACCCAGCAAATGTGTTTGTTTCTTATTTTACCTTTACATTATTGCCAATATACTGTCTGTCTATTTTTTCTCTTGTTTTCCTGCTCTCTCTGTCTCTCTTTGATTATTACATTGCACCATTCTTCTTAGATTGATTGGTTGGAAAATGACTGGCTTTAGACTTTATTTTATTCCTTGCAGTGACTGGAAGGGAAGCAAAAATACAGTACGGTACAGTACATGCTCAGGAGACACTGGCAGAAAGTGCACCTGTGTCTGTATTCTTTGATGGTGTCGCCGCCTCGCAATGCTTCACTACAAAAACATCTTTTCAGACAGCAGCTCCCTTTGGTACTTTCCCCACTTGTTTGCTTTTGGCTGCAGCAAGTTTGTTCATTTCAAGTTCATCCAGTGTTCACAGGTCTTCAGAGCAGGCTGAAGAGAGAGGTGCAGTTGTTACACAGCAGCAGCTGTGCTGTGATATTAAGCCACGGCAGCAATCTGAGATGAAGATTTAAATTAGTTTATTTTGAAAATCACAGCAGGAAACAGGGACTGTGGTGCAATGTGTAAAGGGGGGGGGGATCATCCCCCACTGAACATCTCCCAATGCAATAACACATATCTAAATGTGTTGTATAATTAATGGACGGGCTGGGATTGAGGATTTGAACCCATTCTGTCACGACGCGGGCCTCTGCGACGTCAACGTGCCGCAGCAGTGTTTTCCATTAGACTAGTTGAGGCTCCCTCTAGAGATCGCTGACTGAAGAGGAGTGGAGGGCCTCTCATAACGAGACAAGGTCATCAGCTCGCCCCTTCTCTGGCTGGGGAGCTGCAAGCCTTGGATTGAAGGTGTGTTGCTTCATGTCAGGGTTGCCCGAGTGTCTGAATAAATCAAAATGCTGAAGGACATTCTGGAAACAAGACACTTGGATATCGCCCTCTCTTCTTGTACTTTTGCTCTCAAACTTTGTGTCCTCATGTCTCCTCTGGAAGACTTGACAAGCTGATGCCCCTTTTTCCTTTCAGAAATCATTTTTGTCTTGCATTTACATCCTCCTGTTGTTGTTTCTGCCCACTCTCCTGCCTTCAATTCGGTGTTCTCAACGGAACTTTCAATCTAAACAACAATGTATACATATCGTCCAGTTTCAGGCCCTCGCTGCCCACACGTTGACCAGCAGCAGCAGTGTTTGAAAGGGCATCTGGAATAGATCGACCTGCACAGCGCTGCAGTGCTTGTTTGTCCTGCTGCTAGTTTTGAGCTCAGAAACAGGCTGAATTAATATTCTGCAGGCTTCAACAAGCCAGTAGAAACAAGCCTTAATCACCATCAAATCCTGACACTGTCTTCCATCACCTGTTCTGCTGGGTCATTTATCTGAAGAATATTTCTTTTAGGGCCCAAAAAAAAAGCTTCACTCAGTGAGAACAAGATGTGAAGCTTAACCAGAGAGCTCTTGGATTTCCCATATTTTCTATGTAACTTAAACTTGCACCAATCCTGAGTGAAATCCTTGTGTCTGTTTTGTGTCCACAGTGTCTGATGATGTCAATTTGTCTCTGCTGATTTCCCCAAGCTGTTTGCCTCATCAGGCCTGTGTGACATGTTAAAAAATGCGTGTTCACAAACACTTACAAACATTTGTCTCTTTTCTGCCTGATGAGACATTGTATAATCCTGATATAAATAAAGTTGGGATGCTGTGTAAAGTGCCCATAAAAACAGAATGCAATCATTTGCAAACAAACCATGTTAACTAATGACAGTTTTTAGAAGTGTTTCCAAGCCTCTGAAGTCATATCCTTCATACAATCTTGTTTCTCAAAGTGAAACCTTTCCAGGATGCGGCTTTCTGCCCAATCATGATGCTATCGTTTGTTTACCTGTGGAATATTCCAAACATGTTTTGAGCATTTCACTTTGATTTTTTTCTTTTTTGTTGTTGTTGCTCCTGCACTGGCTTGTGGGAAACCTGCTGCATGGCATCAAAATCAAAATAAGCATTAATCTACAAAAATCCATTATATTGATAAGATTAAACATTAATCTATTGGCTTTGTGCTGTTTTCATTTGAGTATATGCAAAAAACAATTAGCAAGTGATAAACTGTATTTAATTTCTGTTTCTTTTTTTAGAATTGGGGTTATTGTCTAAAGAAGTACATTTCTGCAGACATTTCTTATAAGACCAGTTTGTGTTTTCTTCTCCCCCTTGTGTGCTTATCAGTGCTTTGCTTCTTGTCTTTGCTGCCAGCTATGTTGTTGTGTCTATAGACACAGATTTTCTCTGCAATCTGAGACAAAAGCATCAAGGAATGTCCCGTTGTCTGTCACACTCGTACCATTGTGTTCAGCTCGAAAATTCTGTTGCTGTTTGTGGCCTGAGAAGATTACCCATCTGTAAACCACCTGCTTTACCCCGTGTCACCCTGGCTGGTCTGCTCTGGCTGCACATCAGTGTTTTCCATTTCCTGTGGATGTTACACGTTGTCACTGTGTCCACCCCTTATCCTTTTTCCTAGCTATGTTAAAAGCTGAAGAATAACACGGCACAGCTCAGCTCAGTAGGGCTCAGCGTGGCTCTCCATTGAGAGAAGGGAGGTATTGTAATGGCAGACTAGCTGGGTTTAATGTCGCCTTCGGGGCTTGTTGCTGTGTCTGTTCTTTTGTTGTCTGCAGGCGAAGCTTAACACTCTGTTTGTATTTTTGTGTGTGTGTGCGTGTCCAACTTGTGTGGCTAGATTTTCCAGCCCATACAGTGCCGCGGAAGAAAGGCACAGGAAATACCAGTGGCATTTTTACAATAACTTGAGAGCTGCCGGATGCATGACACGCTGAAAACTTCTTACATACAGGAGGGCAGGTTTCAGAAGTAGATTTTAGTAGAAGTGAACATATGTCTTCTGAACCGAAGTTGGAAGGTGAGCAACTTCCTGCCAAGATCTGCAAGTGAACCCATACGTTTCCTGTTGATAAAAAGAGTATAGAGAGAGGTCAAGGCAACCCTGCAACCTGATGTAACGTGGTTAGTCAGTAATGTTTGTACCAAATACAGGCCAGGTTGACATGTCAAACATGTCATGTCTGATGTTTCTCAGTGGATAAATGTATAGGGGGGGGGGCTGTCCACGGATTACATCATCCAATGACATCGTACCCACAGCAATGAGAGCCTGGCCTGAGGAATGCCCTCCACTTGTGTTTTCCTTTCTGTCTTTCCTTCCCCCCCCCCCACTTTCTCTGTCGCTCTCTGTTCCACATAAATGTGGGTTACATGCAGTTAACCCATAAAAGGCAAAAATTAGGTTCTTTGAATCTATGCCCCAGTCCATAAATAGCCCAACTTCAGCCTCATTTCAACTCTGGTTGTAGCCTCTATCCCACAAGTGAAGCCCCCACCCACAGTTTTACTATAACTTGACGATAATAAGGCAGCCACTAGCAAAGCCCCAATGACTGGCTTTGCAGGACTCGGTTAAGCAGGCAGGAGGGATGAAAGTGTTTAAGCAGTGGCCAGTCACCACACTGCTCGGGTGGAGGCCGAGCTGGCACCGACGCTGGCTCGTGACTGACCTGGCAGAAGGAGCTGGAGGCCGTCAGTGGATAAACATAGGGAGGGGAGGGCAGGGGTGTAACATATGGGGATAAATAAATAATAAGAAGGCTGCGGAGAGTGGGAGGCTGAGGGCAGAGTTTAAGGGTTAGCAAATTAATGGGTGAGCCCAAAGATCGGGCATGGGGCATCTGACAGGAGAGGGGAGGGCATGGTGGTGAAAGGGTGGGGCATGCACGAAGTGAAGGCTGGGCGAAGAGTCTCGCCAGACAGAGGACTGAGCTCAGGAACAATAACAAACACATACGAAACGGTCCTCCAGAAGGCAAGAAAATTAGAATTAAAAGGAAAATATTTTGAAAATCAACCTTAGCGTATTATTCTGCAGCAAGCATGAGCTCATGTGTTGTGTCTGTGTGAATTGATGTGATACCGATGAGCAGTTGGTGGTGGTAGTAGTGATGATGAATAACATTGTTGTGCCTCCAACAGTGCAGCCAGTCAGTCAGCATGGCGGATAGGCGAAGAGCACTCAGCGGGAAGAAAGAGTGTTTTCTGGTGAGGCAAGACCCTCGAGATGTGTGTGGTGGGTGCATGTATGTGTGTTTGTGTGTGTGTGTGTGTGTGTGGATTAAGGGTAGCATAGCTTGATGTATAGCCACAGCTGGGGGGTGGTTGAGTGGGAGGGGACAGAAAGACAGCTGGCAGAGCAAAGGGTGAGTGTAACGAGGAGTGAGTGTGACGGCCACAGTGACTCCTTTGTTCCCATTCACTTGTGCCAGTCACAGTGAGTTGATGGCTGATCTGTGAAGTGACTGAATCCTTTCACAGCACCTAGACCAGATACACAGACTAGCTTTACTCAAGCCCTTTCCTCAGC
>JAQNCA010000008.1:10822231-10833061 GCA_029783725.1 Acanthurus tractus
CTCATGGATAAGATGCTGAAATGTTACCTCGGCTGTTTTATATGATATTCAGATTTTTTACGTGACTGAAAGCAGCTGTAACACAGTGCTAAGAGGAACTCCAGTGCTTTAGCACTGCACTATCTTAATGTTGGGGGACTCACAGAAGACAATTTAGCAGCAGAGGCTGAGAAATCCTGACTTTGTTTCTGAAGTATTAGTCAGGCATAAGCAAGGGAAAGATGGCAGTGTAATACTTTTACTTAATATAAAGATGTTTTAACATCATTTTCATTTAACAAAATATTCCAAGCCCAAAAAAAGTATAACTGCGTGTCTCTTGGTTTATGAGTATTTGGAAAAACTTGATGAAAACAGTCATAAAATGAACTTGATGTTATAATTTTGAAGTCACATGGAAAGTCTGAATTAACCGTGATGACATCATCATAGTTTTCTTGTCAAACTTTGAGAAACTCAGGAGACGTTTTACAGCTGTTTACACAGGCTGAGTGTCCTTGTAGCAAGTAAAGTTAACTTTATTTACAAAATTATGAGAGTTTTCCTTCAACAAAGGAAACTGATGCAAAATCAGTTTTAATAGCTATGTCTTTTATTAAAACATATTTATATAATAATAAATTTTAGAAAATACCTAAACTTTGAATTTTCTGTTATAATAACTCAAAGCTTCTTGTTTATAATAAATTCAGCAAGAAATTTTCAAGATTGTCTAAAGAAAATTACTACATTGGCTCATAAATGCCTCTGGAAACTGTTGTCAGTAAACAAAAAGTTTTATCAGCAAATCACCAAAAGACAGGAAGTCTTATTTTGTACTTTTGGTTCATGGTTGTAACACTGAGGCGTTAAAGGGTTTTGCATGTGACTATCAATGTTATATCATCAAAACACCATAATATAAACACTGATATCCACAATGTTCAAATGATAATCAGCCTCAACTTACATCAATCAAACATATTTCAGAAGCTGATCTAATCTTTTGCAATGTAATGGGTAACTTTATCTATTATATCAATGTAATAGAGTAGTTTTGCCATATGAAATTAAATGGAGTTGAAGTTAAAGTAGCAAAAAATCTAAATAAATTAAAAAGACCTCTAACTTCAACATATTGTATAACAGTACTTGAGTAAAGGTAATAAAATACTTCCTTCCCAGTGTAAAAAAGAATATCACAGCTGCTGATCTGAAAGCAGTTTTGCATGCAATAATAATGAATGAAATGGTGCAACAGACGTGGTCAGTGATCCCACATCAGCAGCAGGACAGTTAAACACAGACTTGTGAAGAACAGCCTCTCATTGTTTCAGTCCTGCAATATAAAGTAATTGCAGCTTGCCGGGATTTGACTGTTGTTTTAGGAACTCAAGCTTGGACTGTGGAATAAATGTATTTTTGCCTTTCCCCACAGAAAAAGCCTCTTTCAGCCATCATTAAAGAAGTGTGTGAGGGGTAAGTCTACATTGGCTTTTTTTAAATTTGTGTGTGTGTGTGTGTGTGTGTGTGTGTGTGCAAGAAATGCCTTTTGGATTTGAAATAATTCCTCCAGGCTTCATGCAGAAGCTTCTCTCTCTGTACTGTAAATCTCCACAATTAAATCCTATTAGCTGTAAGATGTTCTTCACTTTTTAATACCAATTATGTGCATTTTTTTTCTCTCTCCCTGTTCATTGGCTGTCAGGTGGTCTTTGGGGAACCATGAAAACTTTGCTCTGCAGATTGCTGACACGACAAATTTCTACATCACAGAAAAGGTTTGGTTATCTGTTCGAGCTCCGGGCAGCAGTTGTCTGAGGTGGTGATAAAGGGCTCGCTAACTTCTGCTTTTGTCTCCGTAAACATCCACAGAATCGCAATGACATTAAGAACGGCTCGATCCTGCGCTTGACCACTTCTCCTGTGAGTTCATATAAACACACAGATCACTGAGGATGTACAGAGAAAACTTCCTATTCTTCCTGCCCTCCTGCCTTCTGACACCAGAGCATCTTCCTCCTTTTTTTTTTTTTTTTTTTTTGCTCTAGTATCAAACTGCGGTCCAGCTCCATGAACGGATCCAGTCCTCCAGCATGGACGCCAAGCTGGAGGCTCTGAAGGACCTGGCCAATGCGTCCCGTGACATCACCTTCGCCCAGGAGTTCATCAACCTGGACGGCATCTCTCTGCTCACTCAGATGGTGGAGAGTGGGACAGAGTAAGTCGACTGTCTGTCCATCTCATATGCTTCTATGGGTTTCCTTTGTTGTTGCTTTGCTTCCTCCCCTTCAACAGCTTCCCTCTTTGTGTGATGATTGAAGAGGGAACAATAGAAGAATGTAGGAAGAATGTAGATTTTCCAGTGTTTTCCTGAAGCCTTAATTTCAAATATTTCATTTGTTGCTGCATGCTTTGTCTTTCAGTGTTTATATTTCTCCCTTTAAATCTTATCTTATGAGTTTTAGGAGTTTTATGAGTATCCAGTCTACACAGGTCTGAGATCGGTGTGAATCCAGGGAGTCTTTGGAGTTGCACTGTGCATTCTGGTTTTAAGTTTAAAGCATCCAAGTTACCTGCTCTCAGTTCAGTTACACTCCTTAAATCACTGTATCAAGCCGAATTTATGCTTTTGCATCAGGTGTTGCTGCTGGCCCTCTGTGGATGCCTTTGTTGTGGAAACTGATTACAGTTCAGCATACTTTCAGATGTCTTAGCGCCACAGCAACACCAGATAACTGTGGCATTATCAGGCTGGGCAAAAAAAATTCATTGTACACAGTACCTGAGGTAATCTTGTTTACAATCTTGCATTTAGTCCCTGTCTTGGAGTGATAAAGAAAATGTTTGTCCTGTCTAGAAACTGAAAAGAAAGCTGCCACCCTGCGGTTATTAAAAGCCAAAGAAATCTCTTTGCTTCTTGCAAAAGTACCAAGGTTATGAAAAATGTAAAGGGTGTGCAGTGGAAGTGATGAACCGTTTCCAGCAGCATCAGAAAGTTGGGGTAAAGAAGCTAAAGTAGCCTGACCTGATCAGTACTGTCTGTCTCACTAGTATCTCCGTGGCCGCACAGTTACACTTTTGAGGATGTCTCCATCAGCTCCAGCTGAGCCTACGGCATTGCTGCAGATTCTGTCTGCATCCACGACAAAGTCATAACCCCCTAACTCACTCTAAAGGTGCCACCCAAGTGACATAAGGGCTGAACTGGCTCATGGAGAACATGCCCAGGGGCTCCTTTTTGCCTTTGTTGACCATGATAGTGATATTACACACACCTGAGATGAGAGCTCTGCACTAGCACAGATCCAAAAACCTCAGTGTGTGAAGGGCCCCGGAGACCGTCTCCACTGAAGGTTAAAGCCAGGACGTTTTTTGCTGAGGTGGAATTTTTCAACCGTGATGCCGGTGGGAGGTGTGTTTGTGTATGAGTGTTTGTGTTTGTGTGTGTGTGCGTGTGTGTGCGTGTGTGTGCGTGTGTGTGTGCGTGTGTGTGTGCGTGTGTGTGCGTGTGTGTGCGTGTGTGTGTGTGTGTGTGTGTTAAGGGCAACGCTCGACCAGAGCAAAAACCCAGGGAAAAGTTACGGTAGACTTGTATGTGTATGCATGCCAGCACACACATGGTGCAAACTGGCAGGGGGGGCAGCAGCAGCAGCAGCAGCAGCAGCCAGCAAGCCAGCCAGCCAGCCAGCCAAACCAGCCAGCCGGGACTCTGTCGTTTTCTGCCTCATTCAACTCTCATTATTCATCCCTTTTAGCCAACAAGAGAAAAGCTAGATTGAAGAATTGTTTGCCTGCATGAGGAGTTTGCTCCGACTCAGTCATGTTGTAAAAGCACACTCACACAAGGTCAAATACGCTCTTACTGCGGCATAGTGAGAAAAACACCCAACACACTCATGCTCCGGATTGTTTTCTGTGTACATAAAGGGTCAGATTCCGGTCAGATTTTTAATGTCTTTAGCAGAAACCGCTAAATGATCTTCTGTTTCAGAGCAGGAGACAGCAGCACTTCTGGCTTTACACTGACTTTTTACGATTGGACAGGAAATCGCTGGAGCTTTTTCCTCCTCTCTGCATGTAATGTTGAAATGAGCAAATATTGGCCACTGTTTGATCTCACTGCGAGGAGCCATCACGCCAGCACTGATGTTGACTCCCCCCTGCTTCTTGCTCTTTCATTAAATATGTTTCTGTGTGAATTACCATCACATCTGTTATTCAGTACCGGAGAGTTTAAAAGTGCCTCTGCATGTGTGTGTGTGCGTGTGTGTGTGTGTGTTTGTGTGTGAGAGAGAGAGAGCGAGAGCGAGCCAGTTGTTCTACTGCATTTCCATACAAACAGAAGGAGCTTATGAAACACAGACACACAGATAGGTATCAGTGCCTGACACTCAAACTAACACACACACACACACACACACTCATTAGTGTTCGTGCCGACCAACCCGATGAACTGCGATTATTCAAGAGGCTCAGTGCTGAAGACTCCAGGGCAGAGAAGTGCTATGATCTGCAGCTTCTGCCAGAGATGATGTTCAGTATTCATGTGGAAATCAGTTTGCTGGCTTCTGCTGTTGACCATACAAGCTCTGCAAAGGCAAAGGCAAAGGCAGAGAGCACCCCCTGCTGGCTGAAACATTGACAACAGGTTCTGACTGTGCTTTGACACAGCAGGTGTGCAGAATGTACAGTGCAACTTTAAGGAGCATATTATGAGGTATTTTTACTCAAAAAATCAACAGGAAGGTGGGTTTCAGTTGTTTTAAAGGGTCCGTTCAGTGATTTATGCTGGTCACATAGACAATTTTGTTTTTTTGTCCAAAATTTGTGATTTTCATCTCAGAGATTTCTTTCGCTACCCTGGAGAGTTTCATTTGATTTGGAAAATTCAATTCTTTGTAATCAAGGATAGGTCATCAACAGAGAGTGCTGTAGAACCTGTAGAATTTGACGTGCTCTCTTGGGTTCCTAAAGAAAAACTGTTATTTTTGGGTTCTAGTGTGGAGCCTTGTTTTTAGGTTCAAGACCAGTTCATTTTTGGTTGAAATGCTCCAAACAGTGAGAAAAAAAATTAGATTCCTGGATTGGATCTAGTTCCATCTTAGTGAAAAAAGCCTGTGAGAAGCTATTCCAAGGATATTTTTTATCTAAGCTGTCTTCTCTTTGTTAGTCCCCAGGTGTCTTCATTTGTGCGCGGCTTAATTGCTGCAGCTTTTCGACACATGTGCAGGATGCAAATTAACCGCTGCTTACAGCACATGCGAGTGTAAACAGAGTAGAGGGTTTTGTTCTCCTCACAGAACGCCTGTCACTCAAGACTCGAGACGACAAAACTTTGATTATTTACTGTCTTTTCTTGTCAGACAAAAAGTGCTGTTTGATCATTTCTCTGCATTGCCACCTCCACTCACGCTCGCTGTGTGGCAGCAGCAGCAAACTGCTTTTTCAGCTGTTTCCGTTAAGCATGCTTTTAATGTTTTATGAAAAGGCCCAGTGGTTTAAGGTTTCCTCTGTTTGTTAGTATATGAAAAAAAAAATCGATTTCACATTGTGCACTAGATGAGATTGTTTGGGGTCTGGTCTCTTCTTTGAGGGACATGTTTTGCATTAACTGTGACCAGACTGTGATGTGTGTTGTCCTCTACTCTGTAGGACTGAAAGTCTCGGTTGTTTGTTTTCCACCTTTGACACCAAAGTTTCTCAAATCTTTACAGGCGCTATCAGAAACTACAGAAGATAATGAAGCCCTGGTAAGCCCCCCCCCTCCCCTTCCCCCTCGGTCGGGTAACATCATTGGCTCTGTGCTCTTCCTAACCTGCTGGCCGAGTCTGCATGATTAAGACTCTGGCCCCAGTGCCTTATGGGAAATAATAAATATATGTAAAACAGAGCCCCTTCCAGGCTTCAGTTTGTTTTTAATCAATGTCGCACTTCAAATTTTTTGCATGTGGTTTTGGGCAACAGACTCAGACTTCCTAATCCACAACACAGACTGAAAGAAGGCCAAGATTTGTCTCTAATAATCTCTCAAATGAAAAATCTTTTTTAAAAAGCAACATATTTCTTGGATTTAATGTTTGGACAAGTTGCATTTATTCTTGCTCAATACAAGTCAGCGCTCCCCCTGATTAAATCTTGGTGTTCTTTACAAAGCGGTGCTGCTCAGGGTGAGGGGAACATCTGTGGGCTCGCTATGAGCCAACAACCTCTCTGACTTTCTCTTTCACATTGTTAGCGTCAGTCTCTATCCCCACAGCAACACCATCAATCCATCAGCAGTGTTTCCTTCATCTGATCTGCCCTCTGATTTTAGTATTCTATGATATCAGCTAGCATTGTGTAGTTCACTGCAGTATGCCCGCTCAATGCCCAGATCCATCTGCAAAAGCCTCTTCGTACTCTAGCTGTAGGTAACTAATTGTCTTTTAAATAGATTACTAATCACCAACCATACAGCAACACTGACCCACAATGCACTCTTTTGATCTACAGCCTGTGTAGGAACATTTGTGTCCTAAAAGTATAAATCACCCATTTCTTCTAATTTTGGTTTTATTTGCAGAATTTATTATTCATGTTCAAACAACCTCTGAAAATGAATTTGAAAATTAATCATGAAATAAGGCACTGCCTCATTTCAGATCATTACTTAGTTTTTTCTCATCTGAAGCGTAGATTGTTTGTGATAATTTTATCACCATAGTTTTGTGTGTTAAAATCACTTAAATACAACTAGAACAGTAAAACAGGATGAGCAAACACATGCCTTGTTGCATGTGGCTCTGCAATACCAATTTTAAGCAATAGGGGTCAGTATTGTAAAATCTATTGGTGAGGCCATGAAACATCTTAAAGCTTCAAGCTGACTGAACAGATTTGTAACGCTGAAAAGAGAAAAAATAACTTCAAACTTCCTTTTCTCCCATAATTTGTGTGCAGGTTATAACTTCTATATTTGAATATGATTTGTAAATTTCTCATGAAGTACTTCCAGCAGTAATATGTCTGTGACATCACAGCAGTTAAATGTGTTTCCTGCTTCGGCCTCCTGTGACTCTTGCAGAGTGATTTATTTCTTCAGATATTTGTGTAACTGCATGACTTCACTCTATTATGTAGCTTTCTGGTCCTGATTGAAAACCGCGCTGTGCTGCCTGGCTCCTGCTGGTCTTCCGACGGCCCCCTGCTGTTTCTCGAAGGCCAGTCTGTCTGCGCTTCATCCAAACCTCTGTCCCATTCCTTCCTCTCTCCCTGTCTCTCTGTTCTCAGCAAGCCTGGTTGCAGCATCAAATTTTTCGTTCTTCTGTCCCCTCTGCTGCTCTTCGCGCCCCCCTCCCCCCCCCCCTTTCTGTCTCTGCTGACCGTCCATTCCTCGTTATGTCCCAAGCCATCTGGGCTTTGCAGATACACTCTGATCCAAGCCATCTGCTGGAGAGAAGTTTCCTATGGTGTGTGCTTGTGTGTGTTTGTGCTGTCTTGTAGTTTTGGAGACCTGCTGTCCTTCACTCTGACCGCCTTCGTTGAGCTGATGGACCACGGCATCGTCTCCTGGGACACTTTCTCTGTGGCCTTCATCAAGAAGGTCAGCCAAGAAAATGTCTCCTTTGGCATCGCAGGGATTTAAGGAGGACTCATATTAGTAACACTGCTGTTATATTTGTTGGAAAAGTTTGCTGGAAACTGTCAGTTTATGGCTTCAAGGGCCTCTGTGATTAATACATGATGAAATTTCAGTGTTTTCTCTGGAAGCAATCTTAAACAAACAAGTGTAATTTCTATATGTCTTAAAATAGTTTCATATCAAAATGTGCAGTATATCAAGACACAAGTGAAAGGGTTTTTTACTAAGCCTCTGCTTTAGATCACTTTTGCATTTAAATTACCTCCCCCAAAAATGTTATGTAGTCGCATCACAGCTTGATTCATTTATCCAGGCTCAGTTTGCACCCCAGATTTCTAAACATGCCACAAACATTATGCATGTTTGTGGGAGATTTTCCTTTTTATACAAGTATAGCATTACTAAGTGTGCAGATTGGCAGCTTTATCTTAAATTTAGATCACCAGGTGCTTTTAAAGTCTGTTTTTTATGACTGTACCCTTAAATTTCTCTGTGTCTTAAGAAGTGCATCCAAGAAATAAACATTTTTCCTGCAGATGTTTATCTTTATCTCCGTGGCTCTGTTCCTCCTGCAGATCGCCAGCTTTGTGAACAAGTCGGCCATGGACACAGCAGTGCTGCAGCGCTCTCTGGCCATCCTGGAGTCCATGGTGCTCAACAGTCAGGATCTGTACCACAAGGTGGCGCAAGAGATCACCATTGGACAGCTCATCCCACATCTTCAGGGGTAAGTGGATCACCAAATTGTATATCTGTACAATATTCAGCTTGATTCATTTTTTAAACAAATTTAAACCAGCTGAATAGAGACAATAAACTACTTATTTGTTTGGTTTCAGCTTATTTATATAGTTGTTGTTTATGCTGTTTTCCAATTCCAGGACTGATCAAGACATTCAGACCTATACTATTGCTGTCATCAATGCTCTCTTCCTCAAAGCTCCTGAGGAGAAGAGACAGGTGAGGCTGCAGTGCACACACACACACACAGCACTTTCGCACTGTACATCATTTTCACAATGCAGTGAGCTTTTCATGGTGCATTCAAATGTCCTCATGTCAGTGTTTTTGTACTGTTAAAGTGTATTTTTGTGTCTAAGAATTTACGTGTGTTTCGACCACTTTTCCAGCAGAGTGTTACGGTAAAATGTAGCAGAACAGTAGTGATTTAAGCCCAACAACAAACCCCCTTCTCCCCTTCCCTGCTCATGTTTCTCTCTGTTCCTATGTGCAGAAGTGACATTTTGTGCTCAACCATACCATTATATATCCACTCATCTCTCTCTCTCTCTCACTCCCCCTCTCACTCGTTCTCATGCCTATGTCACGCTTTGCCCTGTAGCTAATCACATGATTCCTCCTATCAGCACCATAGGGTCCAGTGATGTGCTGTGACATTAATAATGGATGATGCTAACCCACAGCTTTTCTCCCATGCAGCATACAAAGTTGAAGGCACGCTATGCAGAAATCAGCCTCGCAGCAGCACCGCATACAGATCGCAGCACACTCAGATGTTGCAGTGCTTCCTTTTTTTTTTTTTTTTCTTTACTGAGGCCACATTTGCACGTTCTGGCGTTTCGACAAACGTCTGCACAAGTCAGATTCATGTCGTTGGTTTGCAGCAGTTTGGAGCCAACTTTTAGTGGGACATTTTAGGTGATAATCAAACCGTGTCTTCCTGTCTCAGGTGCAGGCTGGAGTGGTAATACGTGTATAGCAGACAGTTTGATTTCTGCTGGGAGCCAGGTTTTATAATGTGTCGTAATGGGACAGCACCTGTTCATCATGTCGGGTTGTTTTATATGCAGATTGATCACAGATGACGCATAATAAAACATGCGACAGCCTAACGACAATATCTCCAACATCCATTTGTGCTGTGTGTGTTTTAAAGAAATAATAAGTGTGTGTGAGTGTGTTAAAGGTCTAAACTGCCAGTAAAGCTTTTCTTACGACCTCAGTATGTCACCATTCTGCGGACACCCTCCCACCCCCTTCTCCATACACAAGCTGCACCGCTGACAGAAAATAATTTTTTTTAACCACCTCTCAGACTCTTCTTTTTTTCTGCATTCATTCACTCACCCTCTCTGTCTCTCTGTCTCTGACTTTGTTTCCTCTCTGCACACGATATGGTAGTATGATGAGCACATTGTGGACATCCTAAATTGTCCCCTGACAGTAAGTGCACCCTTGATTAGCACACTTTGTAGTTTGCACTGTAGAAGGCATCAGTTAGTGCATTTAGTGTCCCCTTTTTAAGATTAAGTTCTACTTTTGGGATGGCTTTCTTATTTTTATGGCCTATCACTGCTTGCTTTGCAGTGTGCCAAGGCAGTTTTTAATTTTTTCCCCCCTTGTATTCATTCCTCATTAAAACATAGAAAAACCCTAATAGAAAAGTATGTTTCGTTGGTATATTGTTGTCTCATCTTTCTCACTCTCTCTTTTCTCCATTTCTCCATCATTTTCTTCCTCCCTCTACAGGAAATGGCCCATATTCTTGCCCAGAAACAGCTGCGCTCCATCATTCTCAGTGTAAGTCTACAAATGCCCTTCTCCTCTTCACCTCTCTGCTGTATCGCTCCGTCTCTGCGTCTCCTTCTCCGTCTTTTATCTCTGTTCGGGTTCATGCCTCTGCACCAGAGTTAAATCAGAAAGGAAAATTAGACCTGTCACTTCTGTCTCTCGTAGCTGTTTTTTTTTTTTTATCTGCTGTACTCGCTTTCTCACACCTGTTCCCCTTCTTTCTCCTTCATCCTCTCTCTTGTGTTAAATCTGATTTCTCCCTCTCCTGTTCCCTCATCTGACTCGTATTTTCTAATCCCCCTTATTCATTCCCAAATCCTCTTATTCTCCTTTGTTATCTCTCACCGTCTCCCTCCAAAATCCATGTCTCGTCATTCTAATCCAAAAACTTGTCCTCTCTTCCTCACCTTCTCATTGCACATATCACCTCCACCCTTCTCTGACTTACCCCCCCTCACCCCTGCCCTTCTACCCTCCTCTCTCACCTGTCTCCTCTGCTTGTCCTCCACGCTGCCATGCAGAACGTGATCCGGAGCCCCACACCCATCAATGATGAGATGGCCCACCAGCTGTACGTGCTGCAGGTGTTAACCTTCAACCTGCTGGAGGACCGCATGATGACCAAGATGGACCCCCAAGACCAGGTGAGGGACTCTGACTGATGCAGACAGGGATGGGTGACGCATGGAAGGAAA
>JAQNCA010000008.1:10833161-10847214 GCA_029783725.1 Acanthurus tractus
GCAGGTCTCTGATGTGATGCTTTTGGTGTTTCCTCTTTCAGATGTTTGTCCTTAAAAACAGGTCGCACGATAAAGTTTCATTTCGAGAAAAGGAAAGGAAACTGCTGAGTCATTTCTTAAACAGCTTTGCACAATAGTTTTTAGAAAATATCACAAAACAGAAGGAAAGGATGTATTATTTAAGGACATTTTTCAGCAGCGCATATACACACTCTTTGTGACTTTGTAAGAATTTGCAACTGTTATAATAAGTGTAAATACAAAGGGATTGACTCCAAATAAACTTCAGTGCCCTTGTTCATCATAACAGAGGAACATGTAACAAAAGTGCACCTGTGTGTAAAACATGTAGCAGAGGAATAAGATATATCAGGCTTTGGAGGAATGAATTCATTGCTGCTTTTGGTTTAAATTGAGTCTGTTGGCAGAAAGAAAAATACTGAAAATCACCTGTATTTCAAAGCGAGACAGAATAGTAAACAGTCAAAACATGTCTAACTGCAGTGCTCATTGCACCGGTGAACCAGTAGACCATGCATGTGTTCAGAGAGAAATCCCTAAGAAAAACCTTTTCAGAAAAACAGGAGAGCTACATTTCCACAGAGAACTCTTCCACCAGGTGAGTCTGGCATTATGCAGCTGCCAGGAGTAAACATTCATCCATCTTTTATTCAGCAGCTTGTGTGCAGTTTGGCCCCAGTCTGGCCAGGTTTCTAAAAACTAGTTATTCTAGGTTGGTTAAGTAATAAAAACAGTGGAGAGACATGGCTGTTGGCCAGATTGCCTTGGGCACTTGCAAGACCTCAGACAGCTGCAATGTGACTGAAGTATGCTTGAATAATAAAATAGTGAATGGAAGGAAAAGACAGCTGGATTTATGAGCAGCACCTTAGTATTCTTCTCTGCATGTGCAGGCTCAGAGGGACATCATCTTTGAGCTGCGGAGAATTGCTTTCGACGTGGAGTGTGAGCCCAACAACAGTGGCAGCATCGAGAAGCGCAAGTCCATGTACACCCGCGACTACAAGAAGCTCGGATTTATCGTAAGTGTGGCAGGTTTTTTTCACATGGTCCCTGAAATACACACCTCTCTGAACTTCTAATAAACGCACACAAACAAAAGCAGAACTCAAGATCAGTAAGAAACAGGGCAAGCTCAGTCCGCACGGGATGACAGTTAATTGGACATGGTCATCCTTCACTGTAAAATCTGCAGATTAAAGCGTGTGTCTGTCTCTCATAACCAGAAAAACTGATTTTAAACAGTAATGGAAGAAGTTTTTAGACACTTAAAATAGAAATTAAATGTACTTATGCAAAATTTAAAACACTGTCAGAAGTACAGATGTTTACAGCAGTGGGCTTTTGTCACCAGACTAAACTCACTCTTAAAAAAATGCCCCCACATGATTGATATTTTCATACATGTGACATGTTTCATCTACGGGGGAGAAAAAGCATCCAACCACATGAAGAGGTGCCTTTTGTTTTTTACATATTCATGCAGGAAGACCATGTTAAGCTAAATGACGATCTTTAAAAGGGGCATTTCTCTTTTGACTAATAACATCACATGGAATTGTGAAATTTATGAAATGGAGCCTGAAACTACTATTTTTGTAAAAGGGCACAAGCCCATAAAATTGTAAACTACATGGTTAGTAAATGACATGTGCACTGATATCTTATGAACAAATATTCTGCGTGCAACATCTTAATCTGAAAAGTAAAAATGACGTATGGGAGTTTAAGGGAGACTTAATGTTAAAGGAAATACTCATGTTGGACCTCAACAATATTCACAGTACTTGAGTAAAAGTAAAAAGTAAAAAAAGTAAAACTTCTGAAGTTAGATTGTGTTTCCACTAATCATTAACGCTGTATTTTCTCTCTTTCACCCACTCACATTCTCCCTGAAATATGTTATGTTTGCTACTTTTCTTTCTCTTTCTCACATCACCCCACCTGGAAACATGCATGTTTTCACTGAACTGTAGCTGAGTGTGTGTGTATAGTTTTGTGTAGTACGCAGTAGTCTAACTATAGCATAAGTACTCAAACTAAACCCCTCTGTGGTTGAGTTTAAGCTCAGAGCTGTTTCGGGGTTCTGCCCATCCACACTCCCACTACAGTGTGCTCAGTAAAGATAAGGACAATTGGACTGTCTTGTCTCCACTAGTGTGAAGAAAACCCACCCTAAAATCTTAAGTCTGCTTTTCATGCTAGACAGCTTGCAGACACACACACACACACAGACACACACACACACACATATGCTGCACACACATATACAGAAGCCATACTTCTGTGGACCTTATCACTGCTGAGATCATTTGTTTACCATCTAATGCCTCAAGATGCTTTTAATTAGGAATTGTTGCTTATGCTGACACATTTTTCAGTGTGTCCATATGAGGGTGATATTGAAGCAAAGCATGTGTCTGGGTGTCTGTTTCTGTTTTAAGCCTAAGTCTGCTTCCTGTCAGGCAGAATTACAAAAGTGATGAGCCAGATCTCAGTGTCCTCCATTCCTCTTTCATCCTCCGCTTTTTTCCCCTCCTCTTCCTGTCACTTCCCTTCTTTAACATCCTATCTCACCTCTTAAACTCATGATGAGCTTCAGAGCAATGTGTCTGCACGTGTATCCACGGGTTTTATCATCAGTCGACCGAATTCTCTCTGCAATATCTTTGAGGAATTAAGGCTGATAGGCTGTGACAGCGCAGGCAGCATCTATCTGCATATCTCATACAATATTTAGATGTTATGGGGGGTGGCAGTGTGGAGGCTGGAGAAGCAGACTTGTTAATGCAAAGTTTTGGGTTTGTTCCTTGCAGTGTGGTGAATTGCTTCTTTTTACAATAGCCTGCTAAAAATGTCCATGTGCTTTAACTTGACCCGTTTGCAAAACGTTGTGCAGATTGCATCACTATCCAATTAAGACAACGTATGTCTATGCATGTCCAAAACATCAGTGATTCATTTTATATGTAAAAGGAAGGATGTGAATGTGGTAGTTTGTTACTTTAAAAGCACTGGAAACATATTTTTTCAAGTAATATTTTCCTGTAAGAGCAAGATGTTGCAATACCATTTTTTACTTTCTGATACTGGTTTCCAACGCTGGTACCGATCAGGATCAGAACAACCCTACAAATGATCAGCCAAGGTCAGAGATTGTTGAGTTATTTATCTGAAGATGCTGACGTCATGTGCCTAAGTGCGCCAATCAGAATTTGGCAGCTTCTAAACAAAATGTGATCACAGTGTTAGAAACCTGTGGTGCAATCAGACCTGATAAAACTGCAGCCACAGAATTTGTGAGTATACTTGTACTTTCTAATATTCATTTTGAATCAAATATTAATTTTGTCCTTTTTTAAAAAAAATGAAACTAGGAAATTTAAAAAAAAAAGTTCTTAAAGGCTTTAAACAGGTTACATCCGTCATGCAACAGACAAAGAACATGATTCAGGATGGACTATTTTTCCCAAGATAACATCACGACTCTGCAGATTATTCTTAGTTTAAAAAAAGTGAACTGCACAAATACTGCAGTTCATGGGAAACATAATTGGTGGTTAGTGAAACCCTGGTTGCTCCCAACAGCAGGAAACTGGTGGTACTGTATAACTCCTGGTGTGATTGCCTGACTGTTGCTTTGTGCAGGGAAAATAAATCACTCAGTGGATTATACCTTAAAGAATAAAGATTAAAAAGAAATGTTCTAGTGTGTTTAAGTCCTTGTCTCACCCTCCTTCTCCTCCTCCTTCTCCTCTGTCTCTCAGAACCATGTGAATCCAGCTGTGGATTTCACCCAGATTCCCCCAGGCATGTTGGCTCTGGATAACATGTTGTACTTTGCCAGACACCACCAGGACGCCTACATCAGGGTGAGCCATGCACACACACACACACTTCCTCACTATACGAAGCCATACCCCATGCAGAGACACAAACACACACTGCTCGGTGATTTCTGTGGTGTTAAGTGTATCCTCGTCACCTCAGCTTCCCACCAAACCTCCTTCTCTCCAGCTCATTCATTGTTTGTAGTTTCTGGCTCGTTTCTGAAATTTTTTTTCTTCAGCTTAAAGAGCTTTTCGTGAAGTTTCTCCGCACCAACAAAAGAAATGATTTAATTCCTTTAAGTGTGAATCTCAGAGCGGCAGTGTTTCAACTGCAAGCTTTTTCTTGTTATTTTCAAATGGTGGTAAACACGATTTTAAACCACTGCTATCAGACTCATAGATATAGAATAACTGCAGTGGTTGTCTGTAATGGGATGATATTCGCTGCTCTGATGAATTATCAGTTCAAGTTTACACCGTCTAATTACACTGGTTGATTTGATTCATGTTGTGGCAGCTGTGAAGCACTTAATGTAATTACAATTTTGTGTGTAAATGTGTGAAACGCAAGCATGCAGAACTTTTATCGCCTTCCCTTGTGTGCGTGTGTGTGTGTGTGTGTATACTGTATATCATAATGTTGGTGTGTAACTCCAGCAGATTGTGGACCCAAAAGTGAGGAAAGAGATGTCTTAGTAGCGCCGACTCAGTCCTTATCAGGCGAGCAGAGGGAGAAAACACAGCCTGCAATTTCCCAAATTAAACTGTCACCAGCTAAAATGATTGGGACCTTGATGGCCTCATTTATGGCGTCCTGCCACCATCCACATGATTAGAGTGAATTTTTGCCTTTGAGATTTCATTTATGTTTTTTATGCTTCTGGGCAGGTGGTGCAGAGGGCCACATGGGACTATTTCAAAGGTGCACTGTGTTTTGTTTTGTTTTGTTTTTTTTACAGGCCTCCAAACAAATAACAAGATGGAGATCTCTATAGAAGAATTCAGCAGTTTGCAAAAGACAACATGACTTTTAGAGTCTAAATCCATATGTTTACATTTATAACCTTTTTTTAGAGCACAAAAGAACAGGAAGAGAACATTGCTGTCTCTGAAATATATGACTAAAAAAAACACACAGTGCATCTTTAATGTCAGATGACAGGCGTCTTTAAATCGTCTTCCTGTGGGATTTGAATATTTATGTCAGCTCCGACTTTGAGTGTTCAAAAGATACTGTGGCAGACAGCAGTGTGTGCCGCAACCACCCAGTGACACTGAGAATGAATGGGGGGAAAGCAGCAGAATGAAAGATCACATAAGTAGTCTTTTCATTCAGGCTTTCATCTGCAGCTGTATTTATATCTGCATGCTGTTTTTATGTTACAAAAAAATCCGGAGCAAAAGGGCTGTGTACAGGAATGCATTGACCCAAATGTTGTATTTATATCTGCTAAGTCCTGAGGAGATGTGATCTGGATTTTTCTGGTCCAGCTAATTGTTTCGTCTGTGTTTCTAGATCGTCCTGGAGAACAGCAGTCGAGAGGACAAACACGAGTGTCCGTTTGGCCGCAGCAGCATCGAGCTGACCAAGATGCTCTGTGAGATTCTGAAAGTGGGCGAGCTTCGTAAGTCTACATCGGCAACCAGACACACACGCACACACAGAGCGTTCACACTCAGTGCAGTGTTGTTGGAAGTACTCCTTTATCTCACTTCACTTATTCTGCTCACTACATCTTAAGAATGAACTTCTAGACAAAAGAAAAAAATAGCTCAGGGACTGATTTTACCCACAGAGATGCACATACTGATGTGCACAAATATACAAACATACTCTCAAGTACACACATTTCCTCCCTGTTAAGATGAAAGCAGCTATTATGCTCAGTAATTGTGCTGCTGGGAGTTCATTATTTAGTGATGCACCTCGCCCCCATCGAGCCCCTTTCTGTCTGATGTACTGCCTCTGGGAGGCACAGTGCGCAGAGAAAGAGATGCTGTGCCCACGTCCACTCCAAATTGATGTGCCCTTTTCATTTGTCTTTACTTGTTAAAATGGGTGAGTTGGTTTCAGTTCCGCTCCAGACTGACCCCTGCTGCTCCCCGTCGGGAGGGGGAGACGACATTCTTGGCTCGGTCTTTAACTGATGTACACTTTTCATACGTCACTTTTTTTCCATGAAGGTTCTGAACATGGCTGCATTGCAGGTGTCTTCACTCTTGCTTTGTGGACGCTCGTCTTAAGTCCATGAAAGAATGGTGTCCACTCCTCTGCCTCACAGAAATATCATTCAGATTCTCTCATTTATCCTTAATGTTGCTGATAGAAGTGCCAGGCTAGGTTTTAATACAAGATAAGATGGCACATAAGTACTTTTTTAACATTTCTAAGCTTTTTGTGATTTTCCTGTCCTTTTATATTTAATATGCTCTTATCTCTGCCAGACTCTGCTTTAATGCAGAATGTGTCCACCTTCCTCCCTGTCCTTTTTGAATTCTCAGCACATCATGGACACAGGCAAATGGATTTCTATATTTTACTTTAACCGGAAAGATGCTGTCTGCACTATTTTATTACTCAAATGTAGCTACCTTGCAGGCAGGCCCTGACCTGAGAGAGGGGGTGGGTGAGTAGAGGGTTTTTAGTCTGGCTGGGGGGACAGGTGAGCAGGACAGGTCATGTCTCCTATGCCAGGCTATGTGACATGTGAACACACATTCTGGGTTTAGTTTAGATATTTCAGTGATCCAGTGTTTTCTTTGCCACGTCTGTGTGCATCTAGTTGTGCCTGTGATGTTGTTGTTTTTTTTTTCCTGTTTAAAGTGTCTCAAGGCTTTATTTTTATCCCGAGTGTCTCATTAGTTTTTATCCAAATGTGCTCCGCTGCACATGCCCTTTTGATCTTCTCGCTTAGCGGTCTGAAATTGCTTCCCTTTAGTCTCTCTTAGAAATATCGCTTTGACCTCATTCATATCAAAATGCAGATTAAGCAAGCAGACTCATCCCAAAATAGGGAAGCATCTTTATCTCTAAGGCCTTTCTAAGCATGTAGTTGAAGGCTTATGCAATAGAACTAAAATCCCAAAGATGAATGCCAGACCATCATTACAAATAAGACTTTGTTTTTGAGAGACTTTCTTGTTCAAATATATAGAGCAAGAGCGAGTGCAGGATATAATATAAGTTATAAACAATATATGCAGCCAGACGTTTAAGATTTTGTGCCAGCAAACATACAAACTTAGGATTTAAAACTTTTTTATCAGAAAATTTCTCTATATTTATATTAAAATTGAATAATTTTAACAGTGACCTTGACTTACGGTAGCTTTCTGTTGTCCTCTGTACAGAGGCTGTTAGCCTGAGAGACTGAACCTACTATTAATATTTATGATGCGGTGTGTGATGTGATGTGTGTGTGTATTTGTGCGTTAACAGGGGAAAAAGAAAATAATTGGTGAGTTGAATCTATCACCTGCAGAGAATTATCAACCTTTCTTAGATACTGTCTGCTGCCATAATAAGATACAACCACATGACAGGAATCCCATATGCACAAGTAGGTCGTCTATAGGCTCACAGCAAAGAATTATATGCAAAGGCATTACAATGAAACAAATCCCCTGTAGGAAATCTCTAGGGACATTTTGATAAAGTTATATTTTCTTCGTCCTAAATCTTAATGTCCCCATCCATCTTTGTCACAACTCGTGGTAAATATTTGCACAGACTTGCACCAACAGAGCATTATATGCGTCTTTTCCTTTTGGGAGGAAGTCAGTGTGTCCCACAGTAGTCATAAGCTGTGAAGCATCTTCTCTTCTAAAGAGCTAAGTGCATTTTCATGCACACCCCATTAGCCCAATGCATATTAACATGCATTAATGACTGTATGAGTAAGATCAATGCAACCTGGGCCGGGCAGGTGTTGTAAATGCTTAGTGAGTAACGGCTGGTCATTAGAAAAAGTGTGCAAGTGTGTATGTGTGTGTGTGTGTGTGTGTGTGTGTGTGTGTGTGTGTGTGTGCGCGCATGATGTAGGGGCATGAGCATGCATCTTCCCAGGGGAAAGCAGGGAGAGAAATGAGTCTGAGCTTCATCATTCTGCTGACCTTTTAACATGGAAACAATGAAATCCCTGACACTAATGAGGATGTTGGAGGGTGGGTCTGTGTCTCTGCAACATTTTATCAGTTTTGCTAGTGTGGTATTTGAGTCGGAAGAATATTAGAAACTGTGGTGTATGATTTCACTAACAAGTTGAAGTGTGAAAATGACATTTCAGGCTGGATTTTTTCTTCATTTTACATACTGTATGACGTACCTCAAAATGATTCTTAACCAGACTGGGATTTCTAGATGCTTTTGTCACTCGTACTGCAGGCTGAAATATCTCAACAACCACACGATGAAATATTTCACAGATGCACTATATGTTGTTCCTAGAAAATATAACTCGATGATTTTGGTATTATTCTTATCTACTAGCACCAGCATGAGGTTGACATTTGCCAATTTATTTACAAAACTGTGTAACAAAAACGTTGAAATAAACATGACAGAGTAGAACAGGGTAAAACAAATAAACTAAAAAAAAAGGTTTATATATGCATGCAAATCCGTGCAGTAAATTAAATGTCCATAAGAGGACTAAAGGTCAAAAAAAGAGTTTGAACGACCAAGGAGAGGTGAGATTGAGGAAGGTACAAGACGAAGGCCAAGAAAACTGAAATCATGGCAGAAAAGGCACATTTCAAGATGCAGAAGTTCAACGCAATAACATGCATTTAGTTTCCCGGTTGAAACTTTTCCATCTCAGTATTTTCATTGGTTTCCAGTTCTTAGATCAACTCAGTATCACAGAGAGACTGTCTGGATGGTTGCAGAAGTTGCTGTGCAAATGAAAAATGTCATCCCAGAAGACATTTGTGTGTTTCAATGAAAGCTCTTGACAGCCATCAAACATTTAACAAAAGCTGTTTTTTGCTTGTCATGGAAGGACATACAAGGTGTTACTAATAACATCAATTTCTCCATTATATCCATGTGTCTGATTATGACAGTGAGCCAGCATGATAATTTTAATGGAACTCATCCGTCATTCAATTTAATATTTACACCTGTTTTTTTCTAACTGAGACATGTGAAGTCTTCTGTGAAAAAGGCAAATTGGATGAATTTCTGTGATATTTGTTACGGACCTTTATGTGCCCCTGAAGATGAATTGTAATAGCATCTCTGGTCCTCTGCCTTTTCATTGAAGGCCATCATCAGGTCAAGATATGCCCTCTTAATGAGCAAAATACCTGAATGACTAATAAGATAAGCGCAGTGCTAACCAGCAAAATACCAAACTAAGCTGGTGAGCATGGTAGACTGTGAGCATGTTAGCTTCCAGATGTTAGCATTATATATCATAAGTGCCCTAGTATGGTGTCATGAAGCTGCCGGTCTGCTCTTGTACCATTGAAACTTAACAGGGCTTTTTTCAGTCTTGTTTAATATCTAAATACAAAATGCTGCAGGAGAAGCAGAGCGTGCAGGAGTCACTGCAGAGGAAACAGCAAAGTGCTCCTCAAATGTGTTGAATGGGTGACGCAGAGCTGTTGCTAGAAACTTCATTACAGCAAACTAGAACACAAGCTCTCAGTGATTTTTAATAACTTTGTAATTAAAAAGTCATGGTTGTCTTTCAGTTTCTATAAAAACAATCCAAACCCCTTGTGCAAGAAAAAAAAAGGTCATTTCAGCTCCTCTTTTTTTTTTCTTGTCCTGTTTCTTCTCTGCCTCCCTTTGTGGATAAAAAGCAGAAGAAAGAGACAGCAGATTAATGGTGACGGTGTTGAAGTCTTAGTGGCTCATTTGCTCTTTCCGTCCGTGTGAAATGCCAGTGTGTCTCTGACAGAGGCCAGATACTCTCTTCATGTTTTCTCACGGGGATGAAGCACGGAGGGATTGTGGATTCGCCGCCGGCTGTTGAAGTTGCCTTTTCCTCCCTGCTCGCCTCTTCAAGCTTCCTTTCATGCTTAATTTTTCTCACTCTTCATTCTGCCATTTTTTTCCCTCCTCTCTGCGGGTCTGAAGAACATCTGTCCCTCTCAGACTTGTAATCTTTCCTCATGCTTTCATGCTCTGATTTTCTCATTTTCTAACCCGTGAATTTGACCAAAAAAAAAATAACACCAATGCACAACAAGTAGCGCCTTGGCATTTTTAAAATAAAATAGCAAAAATTCCACTCAAGAATCCGGCGTGACGGTTGTCTCTGCGCTCTTTCAGGTTTTCTCCTATAGCATTTTTTCCATTTTTTGCTCTCCTCGCTTTGTTTTCCCTTTTGGTTTTTGTTGAGACATTATGGTTCTGTGCAGATGTGGTCCGGAGAGAGGGGGCGTGGAAGCTTGTTCAGTTGAATTAGCTGTCAATGCTCCTGTATTCTACATAATTTATAACACTACCAAGGTGTCACTTTCTCACCTTCTTCCTCCAGTTCTTACCCTTTCTTTTTCTCTCTCCCTCACTTTCGCATTTATCGTTGCCCTGCTTCAGATCCTAAAAGATTAATTGTCCCACCATGTTTCTGCCTCAACACTGGGCTTAATGGAATCTGCGTCGTTCAGGCGCCAAGCCATGACTTTTCAGACTCTCCCGTTCAAGCTGGCCCATGGAATATTTATGAAGTTATTTAGAAAGGGCCAGGTATGGTGAGTAATGGCCCTGCTTGGGGATTCATGGTGTGGCATCTCGTTGCTGAGATGGAAAGCAGGGTGGCGAGCTGTGGCAGGTCCAGACACAGACACGCACATGCGTGTGTTAACAGACTCATACATTAGACTCAGACTGAGACCTGCGCATGTACAAACACACACACACACACACACACACACATTCACACAAACACAGATAGAGGCAGGTCTGGACAGGCTCCAGACGGAGAATCACATGATGTCCTTATATTTTTAACTATGTTTTCTGTCAGAGGCTTCAGCTGAAGTCAGAAAAAAAGGCTGTGTTCAGCACCACAGACAGCTCCATTACACGTCTGAGCTCATGAGCATAGTACACCAAGACAATGCATCATGGAATATTTGGATTGATTTTTTTATTTCTCTTGTCTACCTCAAGAGCATTATCAAGGTTCATATTTCATTTATTAGTTGCTTATTTATGAGATCAACATCGGAAGAAAGATACATAAAAGCAACTTGAATGGTCAGAGTAAAGGATGAAGTCACACACTCAGGCTGAGTTAACTCAATTCATATTGTGTGTGTGGTATTTTTACACATCAATTTTCTAGCTTCTTATAGAATAATGTTAAATGTTACATACTGATATGATTGAGAAAAATAATCTTATCCAAATATTTTTGTTTCTTCAAATTTCTTATAAGTTTGGTTGCTTCCTGTAAGAAAAGAGGATGATTTGACTTTCTCTTTAGATTTCTTTCCCATTTGTGTGTTGTCTTTCTTTGGCTTTTGACACTAGTGAATAATACTGTATGATGGAGGTGACCCTGCATATGTCTCATCACCTGCCAATTAAAGATAATTGATAAGTTGAGCCTTTTCTGTGAGAAAACTCCAAAACTCCTATATGAAGCAAACCCATTAGAGTCACAAATAATTTTAGCCAAGTCACTGCATCCTTTTCAGACACTGTTGTGATGCTGTGATGTGTTCGTCTTTTTGTCATTGGCGTGTGTGTGTGTGTCTGTGTGTGATTGCTTGTTCACTTGGGTAAACAAACTGTTTGTGTATTCAGTATGTCCAAACCCAGCAGGTGATTCAGAGTCATCCAAACTCATTAACTGGACAACTCCCACAGTAATGACATTCTTGAGTTTCCTGCTGTGCTCCAATAAAATCAACATAAACCCTCACACAGGCACTAACACACACACACACAATGTGAGTAATGCCATAGTATGAAATCAACATGCTGTGATGCGTTCTGACCCCTCACAGGGTGTCACTGAGATTAAGTTTTAAGACATACTGACACGTACTGTACACACTCACAGTTACGGCCAAAATGAGAAGTCACGTCTGACTGTGCAGTCAAACACTGAAGGGAGGCTGAAGAGCAGATATGAGCTGAAAATGTCAGATCTCAGATTCTCCAACTGTGTGGTACATTTTAAATTAAGGCAAAAATGTTTTAATCTAAAAGGGAAAACAAAATTGTTGTTTGATTAAAATAATTTGGCATTAAATATCCTGCCATAAAAATGTTTTCATTAGATAAGTTGAATTGGGATTTTATTAGACCATTAAAAAGAGTAACCCAACACACATTCAAGCACATTCAGCTACAATAATAACTATAATCTAAAAAGATTCACCTCTCAAGCCTCTGAGGGGTTAGTGTGTCAAACTCAATAGACATTAAGTATCACTTTAATAAGATTAATTATATTCTGACCCACTGAGAGAAGTTTTTCTCACATGCTGACAAGTCATCACATAAATCAGTTAATTAATAAGGTACATTAGCAGTTGCTCCAGGCAAAATATTCACATGAATGTACTTTCTAAGAGTTTGCCTCATAAATCTCAGTGGTGAGTTTCCGTATTTGCTTTTAAATTACTGGCATTTTTTACTTTTCTAAAACACGAGGGGACGGCAGGCTGAATAATATTGCATTAATTTTGTCTTTTACGACACGTTTGTGTTCTTTCTCATTTATCATTTGCGGCGGCTCCCTCTGTAAGCAGTTGCTTCCTCTAATGAAGTACCAGTGGGATGAGAATTAATGTCCGAGATCAAACATTTGTATGCTAACGTTAGTGTTAGCTGAACATTAGCTTAACCTGACTTGTTAAGTCTCAAGGTTTTAGCTGCTAATCCTTCCTGTAAGTTTCCTTCCATGAATCATGAACAAAGTGGGATGATGGCAAGAGGAGGAAAGAGTAAGCATAAAATTTTAAAGTATTCCTCAAGTCATGACACAAGGATCTATTTTTTCAGTTCACAACTTCCCCGCACGGTTGTCAGTTACAGCCTCGAGTTAAAGGGGGAGCATTCTTCAGGGTTTTCTGCTTCGTAGCCTCGGGCGTACACCAGCAAAAGGTTCTTAAATTGGAGAGCGCAAATAAAAACAAACTTGACAGATGGATGCATGAGAATCTCAAGTTTTGAGCATCCTTGGAGTTTTTCCAACACTCCCGTCCCTTGTCAGCTCTCAGCAACCCTTAGTGGACTTGAAGTAGTGCAGTGGATGATTTGCAACCCAGCTGATGACAGTCCTGCCACTCATTTTTACTTGCATGTTTTCTCCAAGGAGCCTCTTGGATGTAATTTAGCATCAAGCTCTCACCAACCCGTCAACCTCACACACATTTTTACCCCGAAACTGTACAGTGTGTTCTAAACAAACTGAAGCTCTTCTCCCGAAAGGCCCCTTACTAGCAGACCTTGTCAAAGGTGAGAGCAGACAGAACATCAGCCTCAGCCTTTCACTGGATGTATACACAAACACATACAAACTGTGCAGCGGATTAAAGTCTTTGTTGAGCACAGAAAAAGCTGATTAGAAAATTTTCTTTTTTATATATTTATTTTGCCTATTTATTCAACAGTTTTATTATTTTTTCCTGACATAAAGGACAATTAGAATGTTAAACTTTAATACAAATTTCAAAATGAATCCAAACTTCTTCGAAATTGAATTCTTAATTTGAATTCCTTGCAATCACAGACCAAAAAAGGTAATGTCCTTGACTGAAATTTTTTACTTTGTCATGGCTGCCAATAATTGATTAATACGCTCCATTGAATAAATCATGTAGCCCTTCTTCATATTTCTGTAAATAAACCTGGTGGTCACAGAGACCTTTGGCCTGTAAACAGAGCTGAGGAAAGTATTTCTGCAGTTTATGCAACAACTCTCCAATACTTTTATCACTCCTTTCCAAAATTGAGAAACCAAAGAGTAATCCTCTCTTAAAAGAAGAAATCTGCATGCTTTAGTTTCACACCTCCATCTGTGTTGACATCCATAATAGTGCCTGTGAATAATTCTCCGGTGGTTTCACTGCACTGCTTTTAATAAGTGCGATTAGCATTTTTGCACAAGCTTTCAGACTTTGTTTGTGTGCTTGTGTGTGTGGGGTGTGTGTGTGTGTGTGTGTGTGTGTGTGTGTGTGTGTGTACAGTACGTCTACATGTGCCCATATGTGCATGTAAGCTGGAGAATCTTCTG
>JAQNCA010000008.1:10861407-10882432 GCA_029783725.1 Acanthurus tractus
TCTCCCTGCATGCATACATCCGAACCTCTCCTGTCCCCCCCCCCCCAGCCCCCCCCCCACAAACACTCACACTCCAGACATCATCTGTATGCAACTGTACATTGTGTGTGCATGTGTGAGTGCGTGTGTGGTGGGGGGTTGGGCTTTTTGTTGTTGTGAATGGGATTACTCACATCACCAACACCCACTGTTTGTCACCAGAGGAATTTAATGCCCCTACTACTGATCTCCACTCCACACTGACTCCCTCTGCCTTGGATGAGCTTCAACCAGTGCTCTAGCCAGAGGGGTTTGACACAGGATTAGAGCGAGGTCAGCTTCAGACTGTAGTGCAGTAGTCTGTGAAATACTGCCAGGACCTGATTTCATTAGTTTTGGACAATAAACAGTACAATTGCATTCACTTATTGTCCTTTTAAAAACAGGGGTTTTAAAAAGAACTACCAGGTGGCCTTTTTTTCTCTTTGATACCTCTGAAAATTGAATGCAGTGCAATTTAAAAACGATTACCTTTGGCTCTTAAAAACGGGGAGGTTTGCTTTGTGGCTACTTACTGACATTTTATAAACAAGTAATAAATGCAGTAGGTTGTTGAAAATTTTAGAAAAATGCATATATTCTTCAAAGGAACATGAAGTTTGATACCATTCTCAAATCTGTCTGTTTAACATAAAGCTGTAGCCAGGAAGCAGTTGGCTTAGTTTAGCATATAGATTTGAAAAAGGGAAATATATCAAAGTTGAAAGAATCTACCCGCCAGCATCTCTAAAGCGTACCGAATAAAAGCTTAAATCTCCTCTTTTTACTCATACAAAAAGTGTTGAAACAAACAATGTGATTCTACCTGGATTTTCGGTCTTTTGAGCTAAACTAAGCCAACTGTCCTCAGGCCCTGGCTTCCGTCTGAAAAAAGAAACAAGTTAATGGTATCAGTTTTTTCTCATTCAACAAGAATTTTCTTAAACTTTCTCTTTAACTGACAGAAAAATAAAGTAAGTAGTTGCAGCCCTCTTAATGATACTGTTAACTAAGTTGCAAGCCAAGCTCAGGTACAAGGAAAACACTTTGTCTTAGTGTGTATCAGTGTCCTGTCAAAGACCTTGAACCTGGTCATCTGTTTTACAGAAAGCCACCTATGGATGAGCATTTCAGCTAAACAAACCAAGCACAAATATAAAGCAAAGCCCTTTTTTATTGGTGTTTGACATTTCTCTTCTGGCCGAGGGTGATACAGAGGAGAGTCGATAATCTGCTTTGTTCAGCCATGTTGAAGACTGACCCTGTCCCATGTGGGATTATTCATGTGGCAATCCTCCAAAGTCCCTGCAGCAGCAGACCGACCCCCCTCATCAGCTATCACACATCACTTTGTGTGTAGCAACGATATCAGAATATTTTTAACTCAGCGTTTTGGCTGCGATTCTGGTTTTACTTAAGGACGCTCATCGCAAATCAATTAAGCTCACTTAATGCAAATCAATGTAAATGATTTCTGGCTTTGCTTTTGAACAACAGGGCAGTTCCTCCACTGTGCCATTAGGTTACAGCATGCACGCATGCATGATTAATGAAATGGGTGTCGAAGTGATTTGACAGTAATAATGTGAGTGCAGGTGCCATGTTTGGAGTCCAGGAAGCAGCTTGGGACTGTTAGTGAGAACGCTGCACACGCTGCCAAATGCCAACAACTGTGACTGCTGCTGTCGTGCTTTGCATGAAACGATACATTCATGACTTGTATCAGGACACGGTAAAGCAGCCCCTCCCCCACTCCTCTCCTCTCCTCTCCTCTCTTCTCCACTCATCTCCTCTCCTGCAAGGAGACCTGCTGTTTTCTGATTTCATACTGGTTTTTATTTCCCTCTCCAACTGTCTTCCTCTATCTATACCTCTCTAGTCGCCTCAAACCCTTATAGCTCTTTCATTCTCTTTCCTTCTCTCACCCCCTGTGCTCTCCCTCTTTCTTTACCTCCTCTTCATCCTTGTCTCTCGACCCCCCTCCACCTCTTTTGTTGAATTCAGACAGGCTATTTATATCTTTCTGCCTGGCTGCCTCACCCCCCACTCCCTTAACAAGGTTTGCTTTATTGTTTTTGCAGGTGTGTATGCACACTCGGACAGTGTGTGAATGTGTGTTCGTATATGCATCACAACAGATTGAAGTGTTTGAGTCCTGGTAGGGGTGTGTATGGCTCTAAGTTTGTTTTTTGTTTTTTTTTTTCTAATGGTTTATAAATGAGTGTGTAACAGGAGCAAAGTGTGAATGCCAAGCTTTGTGTCTTCGCTAGGACTTGTTTTTTTTTTCTTCTTCGCATTAGTTTTTCATGATTACGAGCGTTTGTGTGTGAGTGAGTTCGCCTAAAGGGGGCGGTGTCCGATCTCAGGCAGTGTCTGGCCCACTCGCGCTAAGTATGCTGAAGCTAGGCTCACTAATCAGACAGATGAAATCATCAGCTGTTAGCATCAAACATCAGAGATGCGTGTGAAGAGATGTGGAGCAAGCATTTGTTTTGTTGGCTATCAAAATAATGACACTGTCATCTCGTCTTCACAGCAGCTCACTTGAAAACAGCAGAGGAAAAGAAAAGGTCTATTTGCGTCTCAGTAATGAGAGCATATGTGTATGAAATCCTTTATGTGCACAGCAGTTCACACTAGAAGTACTTTAGATTCCTTGAAAACCACAAAAGTCTTATTATTAGTATCACTTAGCAGTCGATTTTTAGTTATATATATCTTGGTTATGGTTTAAACAATTCATCTGCGAGGGCAGTGAGTGTGATGATGAGTGTTACAAAGGGAGACAAACACTCGTATCTTCTGTCTGCAGGTTTCGGCCTGTGGTCATCCTTCTCCACCCAACAACCAAAAGCCCAGAGTTCAAAGTTCAAGTACTCTCTCTGAAATGACTTCCTCTGTGTTCTTCACGGCAGGGTCAGTCCAAGAGTTTGAGAGAGTTTGCATATTTGGCAGATTATATACCAGCAATAGGTAGAGCAGCATGTAATTTAACAAAACTGCCAGTTTGGATGCTAATGGTTACGTCAGACTGTAAATAAAAACAACCACTGGATTTTAATCAAATGTCTTTGTTCTCTCTGATATTTAATGCCTTACTTGAGTTTTTTTAGCTCAAGTCCCAGCAGGATAAAAGAAAAAAAGCTCCAAGAATCCAGACAAATAATTTTATTTCATCATCGTTTATTGTAGAATTACCTGCGTCACAGCAGTAAATGCCACATTCTTTGAAGGCTGTTGTGGAAATCAGCATATTCTTGTACAGCTCCGTCAATCCCCAAAAATGACTTTCTCTGTGAAATATCTGACTTTTTTTTTTTTTTTTTTGCTAAAGTCCTGTAACTGGCCTCGGCTGATGCTCTTTGCATTATTCATGGAGAACTTATCTGACTTCAGCTTTCCAGACATCTTCAGCGGTTCCTGAAAGGCATTAAACTGATTTTGCCTTTCCTACTCAGCAATGATGCATCATGGGTAGACTCTCAGATAGAGATCGTCCCCTGATGAGCTATCTCATATAATGAATTAAACCTGTTCTGTTGTCCTTGAATGGATGTTTAATCACAACCAATTCACCCATCCCTCTGGGACAATTAATACAGAATGTTCATATTTCCTGCAACATCCGTGTCATAATAAAACACTCATTAATGCAATGCTGCGCACAAGCCAAGGTCAGCGCTTGGCTTTCATCAGCATTTCTTGACTCACAGTAAATGGCAATTTCCCAGGCGACTTTGCTCTCCAGTCATCCGTATGGGCCTCGCTGCACCTCACGTTGAGCTGGTTGTTGAAAAAAAGCTCCTTTGACAGTTTGTCTGGCCGTGCAGCGCTAGCACTCTAAATATGGCAACAACAACAGCTAGCAGCAACAGCCGGCGTCGACCCTGCACCACTCATGCGGAAGGAAGAATAGGATAGATGGAGGGAGTCTCCAGATGGGTCTTGTGTGTGAGGGTACATGGGAATATTGGGGGGATTTACATGGAATAGTTTTGTTTTGCGTGCGTTGCTGCTTGTACTCCTTGTGCTCATTTTGTATAATGAATGTAGCGGAGGGGATAAATTAGTGTTTGTGCAGCACAAGTGTGTACATTAAGATTGTGTATATTTGTCCCACCTACCATACAGTATGTACTGTTCCCTGTGGTGCCTTAATGCTGTCAAACAGGTCCCGAAGGCATTCACAGAGAGAGAAAAGAGCTGCTTTTCACTGCGCTTTAAAGTTACATTTACCCTTTACTGCTCTATTTTATTTTATTGAGAAACCCAGATACAGTGAGTCTTTGCATTCGAGCCGTGGGGCGTAGATACATAATTGAAATTTTAATGGATGACAGTAGTGCCTTTCCACTTAGTTGCTCTGAGCAGACTTAACATGGAGCCATGACAGCGTTGTCAGGAGAGTCTAACAAGAAAAGCTGAGTGTACTAAATATAAAATCTGGGAATCTGGCTGTTGAGCAGCATTCACCTCTTGTTCTTCACCTTCTGTGAAATGGCAATATGACTGTCTCTTGCCTGCCATTTTATACAATACATCAGTTATTCGGGTTGCAGTTTTCATTATCAGTTAGTATTTTTGTCTATAAAATGCCAGAAACTAATGAAAAAATGCCCAAGACATTATTCCAGAACCTATTGATATTCAATTCATTCAACCAGAAGTCCAAAACCTTGAGGTATTCAGTTTGTATCAATATCAGACAGAGAAAAGCAGGCAGTCCTCATTTTAAAGTAGCTTGAAACAGAAACCGTCTGCTTTTCTTTTCTTAAAAATGATAAAACAAAATGCTTGCAGATTAATGGGTTAATTGATGAATGAATCCAGCCTGAGTCATTATGTTTTTGTCGCTTGGACTCCAAAGCACTGATGATACATAGCCAACACTTTTTGTCAACAACCTTTTATTACTGTTCATGTTACGTGATCCATATTAATTTTGACAGCCCTCTTCCTTGCTGATGGCAGTATGAACATCCAAATGGATGATAAGGCTTCATCCCGCACGGTCCCTTGAATGTCATCTCATCTGACATGATAAATGTCTCTGTGACTGTCATGTCCGCCACACCAGCAACAGCCTGAACTGTTGTTCCAGAACAAGCTTTTCGTAGTCCGAGCAAGTGGGAAGCATCCGAAGCAAAATACTGTGTTGTGACCAAAGTGCCGCTGCGGTGTGTGTTTTTGTGTGTGTGTGCTGTCTTAACGCCTGTCAGGCAGAGGTCTCTGTTTTGTTGAGCCTCCCAAAAGGTTGTGCTTTAACCGCAAGGTTGACACAGAGCTAAAACGGCCACAGTCAGTATTGTTGGCATAGATTAGTGTCACTGTCCTTTCATAAACAGAAACCAGAAGTAAACACTATGTGGTCACCTGCGTGTTGCAGCGTGAGAACAAACAAGGCTCGTCTTAAACCTGTCAATACTGGATGTGATCCTGTGCAGACAACACAGCCCATCGCGGTTGAAAGCTCTATTATTTGGTGTGTAAAATATTACAATATAACAAATTTAACAGTGACAACGGCAGCTTTGCCTTAAGTTTGGTATTAGAGCCATAAATCTTCCACAGCTTTGTCATTTTTTCAGCCCTGTCAGCTTTCAAAACACATCTTTGCATCTTTATTCTGCATTGCATTTTTATTAGCTTCTAAATTTAACACAAGTCCTTGCAGCAGTCCTCTTTCTGCGCTGCCTGATAAGGGACAGACATCCTTTCATGTCCATCTCTGTGGCATTGTTTTATTTTGAATGACATCAGGGTCAACTCTGAGGGAGATAATTATTAATTGAACATGGGACATGGTGGCAGGGAGGAAAAATATAATTACCATTTCAATAACTGAGACATGGATTCCCTTTATTCTCTTTTTCTGCTGCTTGTTAGAGGAAAAACAGGCACAGAAGTGAACTTGTGCTTTTTTGTGTGCTCTTACTCGTGTGAAACATGCAGGATTTTGCTCACTTGAGAGGCTTTAAAATGAAGAATCACAACTCACAGACGCTCCCTATATTGTTATTTCTATGCCTTTTTTTCAGGCAAAGGAAATTATTGAATGCTTACCCTTATCTATTATGAAGTCAAGTACAAAACAATGAAAAAGTAATCACAAAATACATCAATCCTATTCATTAAACAACCAAGATGCAAACAATTCAACAAATACAGGTATAAAAGAGGCAAAATTATATTTGATGATGACTTTACTGAAGGTACCTAAATATTGATCTTAAAGATGCACAGCATTTAGGTGATTTAGGGCACAGAGATTAAAGGCAGATCTTTAAAGCTAGATACTAACTTGAGGCACTGATAGTGAAAGACAGTCTTCACTATAGCAAAGATGAGATACCAGGAGGCGACTTCCTAAAATGGGCTTGTAGATAAACAAATACAAAAACATTTCAGGTCTCTCAGACAGATTAGACCACCTAAACTTTTTATACAGGATGCAGTGATAAGTGCTTTGAACCTCACCGATAATAAACCTAAGTGCAGGATGATAAACAGCATCCAAAGGCCAACGAGTAAAGGCGGAGGCTTGCCTATAAATCACATTCCCTTAATCCATAACAGGGAGGAAAAACAGCTTTGACCATCCCTTTTCTATTAAACACATGAAAGTTAGTTCTGTTTAGTTCTGGAAAAACTATTTTTTGTTGTAATTTTGTGAACCATATCGTCTTTGCGGTATCTTTGTGTGAGTTTATCATCTATCAGCACAAAAGTACCCTATTTATATTTTGTGTCTCTGTCATTGGATCCTTGTGGAGTGAAAAAAACAAAAGTTTTGCTACCATCATCTTTAGCTGTGGAGAACTAGTTTATGCAAATAAATTCCCTAAGTTGGCAGTTTCCATGTGACTCGAGGATTTTAGCTTAAATGTGACAGATTTTATGTCAATATAAAGTTACTAAGGTCTCTCAGTTTTCCACCTTTATGCCGTGGGACAACATGAGCCACTTTCCAGACTCTTGAAAGTACACTGTACACTGTACACTGTCTAAGTTGCAATATCTTTTATTTATTTGCAGTGTTTCAGTGTTCAGACCTTCATCAGGCCAGTTTAATTATTTACACATCCAGAGTGGGAGTTGCTGGTCATAGTGGGGAAAAAAGTCAAGAACTGAACCTTTTTCTCAGGATTCACATCCGAAGGAAAGAACTGCAACACTCACAGTGAACCTGATGAAGCACATTTGTGAAACTCTTTCACTGTAAGAAATTAATAGAATAAAGATGCAGCATTGATATGAGTCAGTCAAGGGAGGCAAAGTTTCCAGAGGAGTGAGCAGACTTTTCCTATGGAAGTAAGTCCTGATATTACGATTGGATTATTAATGAAGATGGCATAAGTCAAACCTAGAAAATAACACTATATAAATTAACAGTAAGGCTGACTTCAATGACAAGGAAAGGCACTTAATATAATTTAGTGTATTTGTTGACTGGAACTGAATGAAAGACTGCCAAACCAGAAACCAAGATATTTGGTCTGCGTGCATTTCTGAGGGATCATCTAAATGAACAGAACAGTCATCTGAGGTAACAGGGAGCACATAGCTTTCACTGTGACCTCCAAAGACATTTTTTCAGTCTTTGTAATATGCATTATGCATAATTACAACTATGGCTTTGCCTTGAGCCAAAAAGACAGTGCCAGGAAGCTCGAATTGTTGCTCCCTTTATTCTTTTTTGAATAGAGTTCTGCGTGCACACACGCAATCTTTACTTTGTACTCGCTCATCATGGCAGCACCTGCTCCCTCGCCTCTTTCTCCCACTTGCCCTCTCCTTATCCACATACAGGCAAAGACACAAAACACCAACGGCACATGAGTTTTATGCATATTGTATATCTGTTTTGGCCCAAAACCCATGAGACTCATCTCACAGTGCATCACCTGCTCTGATTTTACTCCGTTTGTTATGTGGTTGCTCAGACTGGAGGTGTTACTCTGGCCACAGTCTCTTCTGCTGGCGTTAATCACGATTGTCACTGCATCATCATTATCATGTCAAAAGGTTAAATTTAGTGACTTGTAGTAGCTCAGCAGGAACCTGCACACAAAGCAAAGCAGAGACATCTGCAGGATGATAATCGCACGAGAAAAAAAAGTTGAAAATCTGAAAAACAAGACAGATTAAAGGATCGATCTTAAGATTTAGTTTGTTCCAAATGCACTATTTGATATGGATCTTTTTCCTTATATTTTTCATGACTGTAATCATCATTATCTTTGAGTACAACATACTGCAGCATTTAAAGGCAGGTGAAAAATTAAAGGAGAAACCAATATGAACTGTCTTAGAATGATGTTTGGCCACCACAAACTAACAAACAGCATAAATTCTTTAAGCGACTAACTTGAACTGATGTCTGAGAAGTAAAACACCATCATGTTAAAAGACAAAGAAAAAAAGGGGCTCAATGTATCGTGAAATGCAGCCTAAAAAAAATAAAACAAAAAATAAAGATAAACTGAGTAAAAAGTCTGTTTGTCAGAGAGTCTCTGGCAGGAGGACACAGACGCCGACGCATGCCTGCCTTTGTCACTTCTTAGTCTGAATTATCACCATGTGAGATTGACTTTTTGATTGCTTTCAGTGGGTAGCAGCAAAGTCATTATTCGGTGATTACCGCATTATTATTTTCCCACCAAAGCTCCTCTCCAGCACAACCTCCTGACTTCAGCCCCCATGCCTGAGTGGCAGGTGAGCATTTGACTGACAGCTGGTAAATGATGTCATTAGCATCCTCTTAGGCAAATGGAGCAGCGGCAGTAGTGGATTGGTCAGCCAGGAGGGGGACGGTAATTTGTTACGGCTGATATGTTGTGGATGATGGATGGCGGGGCATCTCCAGCAACGAGAAACTGCCCGACTGTCCCGTTTGAGGAGAGACTGGCAGGTGGAGAGGAGGAGGAGGAGGAGAGTGACGATGAAGGAGTGTGGCAGGAGAGTTAAGTGTGGCCGGCTCTTTATTGCGTGTTCTCAACGGCTCGCGGGACAGTGTTTAATTACTTTTGCTGACACTTTGCTCTGCTGTCTGACTCTTTCTAAAGAGCTACAAGAAAGAATGATGGCCTGTTGTCTGGAGGAGATTGGTGAAAGTAGAGGACAGATATAAAGGTGGACAAGATAGAGGAAACTAATCTTGAAACAACAGCTCTGACTAAATGGAAGAGCACAAGATGAGCACCTCTGTGCTTGGATCATCCCGACTGCAGCTAAAATAAACCAAGCCTAAATATATCCCGAGGGTGAGCTCAGCCTATCAAGTTTGTTTTTAACTCTGACGTCATCTCACCTCTACCAAGGTGCTCTCTTAGCAATCAGTGAATGAAAAGGAGGGATGAAAATAAAATATTCATAATGCCCCTGCGCCCTGTTATGAAAGGACCATGTGGTCGTATTAAATGTGATGAATATGTGCAGTGTTAATTAGCATGAGTGCAGCCGCATGGGCCAACAGAATTGTTTTCCTCCCGGAGACATGACTGCAAACAAGGCATATTAATGAACATTCCCCTGGGACGGCTGTGCTGAGACACCGCGATGGATGATAGTCAGTCTCTTGAGATCAGGGTGAGGCTGCAAAATGAGTTGCAGGTGACAAAATCTGTCTTGTAAAGCTCCTAAAATACACATATCCTGCTATTTTTATCATTTCAAATAATAAGCTTAAAACCAAGGTTTCTCTTTGGTATAATTTCATATGATTTCTTGAGATTTTTTTTTTAAGGGAAGAAGGTTCGTGCCAGGCACACTGACGGACCATTTGTAATCTTAATGGGAAAATGAATTAATCTGAGGCTTAATTATCTTGATCATGGGTGTGTGTACATGTGTAAAAATTCACGATGGGCACCTCTGTGAAGTTGTGATTAAAAGCAGTGGCCAGGAGTGATGGATCTCTTGTAGCATGATTGCAGGCTGTGGCTTCATCCGTTTGTCTGCACATTTTTCAGCTCATACATGAGGGGAGGGGGAGGGGGGAGGGGCTGAGGCCAGGGGCTGAATCTGAAAGCCTGTCTTGGGGGTTGTTAATCCAAATGCCCCTCCCCAACCCCCGACTCATGAAAATATGGCGTCTGTATTACAGAGAATCACAGACGAGACCTGAATACGCAAAAAAAAAAAACGTCCTCCATGAAAATGAGATCCAGAATTGAAATATGTTCCGAGCCGATTCAGCCGAGGGACGAATGGACAGATGGATGGATAAACCAGAAGAGGGGTGGGAGCGGACAGACAATAAAAAAAGGCAGAAATCTTTTTTTTACGATGGCTACCTGAAGCCTACAAACCAGCCCAGAGTCTCTGCATGCAGTCACCTTGAACAAGTATTGACCTGTGGGTAGAAGAGTGTTGACCTTCGCCCTCTAGTGGCTGCTCTTTTTTAAGCTGGTGTTTGCATTCTGGGTCACTGTGTTATACCACCTAAAACTTGCTCCAGTTTCGTAGGTGGTCTTCTTACTGACAAAATCTGAGAGTTTAAGAACTTTCACATAATGCATTTCATTAATCCTGAAAAGTTGTGATCGAGTCGTTGTTCTGTCACCGGCTGCACACTGGTTTCCTAACAGTTTTTTTGCGATTATATGAAGAGGTTAATATTCTGCACACAGGGGCTTTTAGCCCTAGAGAGGAGCTTCTCTTTTAAAACAAGCGCGATCCTGATCTTAAGTCCTGTCTGCCTCTGTCAAAAGGGATTTGAAAAACGTACTTGTGCTGAGTCACTGATGTTCCGCATCAACTTTAATGCCAGTTAGATTTGGATCACACGAGAGGAGACCTCATGCACTGATGTGGGTGTCTGAGCTTTGCAGATAAATCAGACTACATTGGTTACTCAGGGTCATTATCTACACTCAGCAAGTGATTCTTTAAAGACATCATCTGAGGATTATAATGGTTTGTCATATCTGGTCCCTAATATGCGCTAAAGCTTATTTCAAAGCACAGCTGGTGCCTGAAGGCCACATGCTTTGCTCATTTGAACTGACTGTCCTCTTTTCTGTCGCAGTTGTCAACCTTTTTTCTTTTTTTTTTTCAAGGTCAACTTGATGCCTGTTTGTCAAAAAAAAAAACAACTGTGATTAGCACCTCTGAACATATTTGCATGTCTGAAGCTAATCCCTGGATTTTTCACCATATTTTTTATGGTAAGAGAGGAGTTTTAACTCAAGGGCTTATCTGATATAGAATTAGAAATGGGTTAATTCCTTTCTGTAACACTCTCACTGTGCTATGCCAGCATCTCAAAAGGAGATTCTAAGCCCAGAATGCATTTTTACAGAGAGCAATGCTGATTCAAGAGGATTATCCTCAATCGCCTTTGTTGTCTTGAGCTTTTCTTTTTTTTTTTTTATTCTATTTATTTTTCTTTTTTGGAGCCTGGCTGAGCTTGGTGCTATTGCTATTTCTTCTATTTTTGCTGGCTTCACCCCGAGCTCAGTCTGACCAGTGAGAGTTCAGAGGTCAGCAAGTTGATGAGTAATCGCCTTGCAGTACAAACAGCAAGAAGAATATTACATAAGACTTTGTTTGGGATCTTGGCTCGCTGGGTTTTTGGCATGGTTGTTAAGGACGAGGAGCCCAGATGAAACAGAACAGTGCAGATGGGGATAACTCATGAATAATAAGGAAAGTCCAAAAACATCTACTTTTCCGTGCATGTGTCAGCGCACACATACACACAAACCGTCTTTCTGAACTCTTGTTGTCGTTCATTATAATTGAGTTGGTGTGTTGTGAAGGAGTGTGTTTGCAAGAGCTTGAAATACTCGCGTGTCCTCAAGCATTTGATCAACAAGACAAGCGGAGAAAAGATAAATGGGGTAAAATCAAAGAGAACAGAAGGGAAGACAGTCTATTTCTTTCCGTCCTCTCAACATGATTTGATCCAGTGAATCAGCATCTGCAGGCTCAGAAGTGGCTGCTAACAAGGCTGATCTAAAATCAGGGCTGATCGTCATGTCTGCCATCACACCGTCTGCAGCAGCTGGAGCCACACTGCTCAACCTGGCCGCAGAAAAGTAAAAAGTTTTTCTGGCAAAGTATCATACAGAGCGTCTCGGCAGGGCTTAAAGGCTCTCATCAACCCGACAGTCGCTTTTTGGGGGAATTTGCTGTGATTTCCTGTTGTGTTTGGATGCTTTCTGCACATTAGGAGTCATGTTTGCTCTTTGAAAAAGTCCCTCCTGTATAGGCTGAATACTTTTAAGTGAAGAATCAATCCTTTTCTATACTACTGTTCAAATTCTAATTATCCAAAATGCAAACCAGAGCACGAAGCCACATGGAAGCAGCTGTCACTGAAGATTTCAGCTCAGGATTCATTTTCCGAAGGCTTAAGTGTTCACACAGAAGGATGAGGAGATTTTATACTTTAGAAAGAATCCCTGCTTTATTAACTGTTCATTGTCGTCCTGTTATTAAGTGGCTCAAACTAGGGTTCAGTTCCATTTTACATCTCATTAACAACATATTTCATTAAAGCTATTTCTACTCTGTCAGTGTAGCTCTTCTAAACTAATTTATTCTTCAAGTTAAATAAAGATCTTGCTTATATTTTGCTTGTATGTTGCAAAGACCAGGCTTTTACACCAGATTTAATGAAAAAAATATCAAATACAAAACCATTAATCCCCTTATTAACCTTGATTATTTTCTACTTTTATTCCTTTTTATCTGCACAAACATGAGATGATATCTTTATCCAGTCTGTGGCCTGTGTTAGCAGAACTACTTAAATGTGTGTGTGCAGTTTTGCAGCTTGTGTGTATGAGGATTAATTGTCCTGACAGCAATGCATGCACTCCGGGCCGACTGATGTAGGCATGCATGATGTGTTTAATGTTTTGTCGGGGAGTGCTTCTCTATTGTCTTGTTACGTCCGTTGATCACAGAGAACCCTCGAGTGGGACTGATGACTGAGAACACCGCTCATGTCATGCTTCTGCAGCCACAGCCGGGCTAATGGTGATTAGCTGGCTGAGATATTTTAGGAAAGTTTCATCATGCATTTCACCGATGCATGATACTGGAGATAACAGCTGACTAGCCACTGTTGAATTATTCCTCTCTTCCCTTTACTCTTAAGGCTCAGTGCACCAGACTGGATTATAGGCTTCAGTTCTGAAAAAAAATTATTAATCCTGTTGGGAACTGAATAGAAGTTTATATGCTCCCCTGATCCCCTAAAAATAGGCAGAGGTTTACTTTTTGACTTCCTTACTGCACTGACTGTGACTGTTGCCAATGCACTTACTCTTCCTCTCTCCCTCTTCATTCTGTTTGGCTCCTACATCCATGATGATCTCACCTCGCCCTCCTCTGCCCTCCCCCCCCGTAGGTAATGCAGGTGGTGAGGGAGCAGATCATGCGTGCACTGATTCTCAAGCCTAATTCCTTGGACCAGTTCAAGAGTCGCCTGCAGAACCTGAGCTACACAGAGATCCTGAAGATTCGCCAGTCCGAGAGGATGAATCAGGAAGACTTCCAGTCCCGCCCCATCCTGTAAGTCAACCAGTCGATGACCGGAATGATGACTTAACATAATGTGATTAACCTTTATGCATTACCTCATCTGTGAATGTTTAGCTATAAGTACACAAAATAAACCCTGTGGCCCCATGAAATTATGAAACCAGGCTTTTATTTAGTCTTGATTGAGAGACCTCCAGCGGTAAAAACTGCACACTTACATTGTGTGTATGGCATGTGAAGGATATCTGCTGAGGTTTTATTTGTGCGGACTGAAGGTCTGACAGTTTGTTTAGAAGAAAAGCTATTGTGAGTAAACAGAAAAGTGAAGTCTGTGAATTTGGAGGAATTGTTCAGTGAAGTCCCTGCTGCTAACTCAAGTCGCACTTCGTCTCATTCTAACGATCGGGACTCAAATGAGGACATCATTTGCCATCTACAATAAGGAGCTGTGATCAATAATATGCTTGTAATTGCTTTTTGCTTCTTCTTCTTTCCATTCGTTGGCGATATGCTTGTGACTGGCCTAAGGCAGGATGCACCGGTGCTGTCTTCTCATGATTGAAAATATGCATTAAATTCAAATTGTCTGCAAATGACATTCCCAGTGAATGCTCCATTAATGACCCTCCAGCTCACTAAGCATGGAGAGCTAGTCTGTAATAGATCATTCATCGACTGATCATGGATGCCGGCCCCGTAATGGAGAACATTGTTTTGTCCTGCCTGTATTTAATGGAGTAGCCAGCAGTGTTAAAAAATCGTTTCACCGACAGAGCTTGTCCCTCTGGACAGTAATCAATGCTGAGCCAAGGGCTTATTGAATCGATATCAGAAGGGTAGAGACCAAACTTAAGCAACCAATTAATTCAAGGGAAAGGAGCGGAACAAAAGTAAAAGAAGGTTCAGAAAAATGTTATCTGAAACTGCAAGTAATGTGGTTAAGGTCCATTTTTTACAACAGATTTAGTTATCTTAATTTTATTTAGAATAAAGTAAAAAAAAAAGCACTTTGCATCATTTAAAACACAATGAAACTAACACGATTTCTCTGTATTAACAAGGAGAACTAAGAGTAGGATGGAACAAGCTCTCACACAAATTTTAAGCGGTTGTCAAAAAGCATGTTGGGAGGAACAGGCGATAAGTAATTTAGGGAGACATTAAAATAAAAAGACTCATTTTAACATTTTCTCTCAGAAGGACTGTTGAAAAGGACTGAACATAACAGGCTGACGAGTCCCTCTTTAACAGCGTGAGACTGCCCGAGGGTGGAATTTTCCTCTAATCAATACAGTTCAGTCATGACTTGTAAACATAATGAGCAGAGCATGTCAGACTGCAGATTTAAAGGAGCTCCGTGTTACTTGCTTCAATTGCTGCCGTTTTTTCTGCTATCAGTTACTAAAGAGAACGACTTTGGGCAGACAAAGAAGGTTAAGAGGAGCCGTTATGGCTTCAGATCAAAGTTATGTGTCCTGTAGAGCAGAAAAAGCCTCACATAGGTATTTTACAGTATTTGCCACAGATATTTTAACATGGGCGTGAAGATTTTTGCATTTTCAAAATGTTGCTTGGACTATAAAATAAAAAAGACAGCGCTGAAGAATTCATGCAACAGGTAAAAAATTAGAACTGCTGACATGTCAATTAGGAAAAAATATAAATATAAACTACTTAATTTAAATGCATCCCCCAGAAAACAAAAAACAGTAGTTTTGCTTATTTCAGGTCTCTCTTCGTCTTTGCTTGGATATATTCTACTACACTTTTTGAGTGCTGTATATTTCCACAAAGCTTGAAATGGGTTTTGTGCTTCACTTTTTGTAATCATTACAACACCCGACACCAACCAGAGTGCTTCTTCATAGAGGTTTACAAGTACAACACCTCAGCCCTTTAATGTAATAGTTTGTGATTTATGGTCCTTGCCTTTCAGAATCAATTTAAGCCGAAACCAGAGCTTCTTCTTAAAAAACCATCAGAAGCTTTCAGTCATAAACAGTCTCTCCTGTGCTGAGCAGAGTCAGAGGAATAGCACATGAGGCAGCAAAGCCTGGCTATCATCATCCATCCTTCCTAGAGAGAGCCACGCCCTCCCCACTAGCTGTTTCTTTAAAGATGTCAGAGGGAATTTTTAACCAGAGATCAATGTAATGAGTCACTGATGAGGCAAACGCCTTAGCAGGGGCAAGGGCAAGAAGGATGAAGGGAGACATGGGCCTGAAGGAGTGAGGACAAAAATGTGATCAAGGACATCAGCAGGGGGAAAAGTGTTGGAAATGTGCAGCTCTAATGTGTGTAGAAAACCTGAAATCCTGTGGGAAGTCTGCAGACTTTCAGACTGGAAAAAGAGCAAAAAGGTAAAGAGGAAGAGAAAAGACTCAATACATTGACCAGAAATAAAGCTTGGGTTGATCATATCCATAATTCATGTTAACTTCACATTCATATGCAACACAGGCACACATGCAGTACATGTAGTACAGCATTAATAAGTGACCGAGATCCGAGCAAGAGCTGAAGCAATACAGATTCCCACTGATCAGCCTTTTGGGATGTTTTATGACATTTGTCTGACTGGGTGTACATGTGCATTTATGTACTAAAGAGTATCAGTGTGTTTGGCTTCTCTGTTCCCTCCTGACAGTCTGAATTCAGGGATTATTTGTTTGTAGCCTGATTATTTAACATTGCCAGAACACTTGTGAAAGAATTCACTCTCAGGGATTAAAGCATCCAGAAGCTGTCTGTTGCCTGCTTGCCACACCTGGGCAACACTTCTTATCATATTTCAACAACTCTCGTGTGTATGTGTGTGTGTGTGTGTGTGTGTGTGTGTGTGTGTGTGTGTGTGTGTGTGTGTGTGTATGTGTATGTGTGTGTTTATTTTCTGTATTTCTGCAGGGAGCTGAGAGAGAAGATTCAGCCCGAGATCATGGAGTTGATCAAACAGCAGAGGCTCAACAGGTTGTGTGAGGGAACCTGCTTCAGGAAAATCAGTAGTCGCAGGAGGCAAGGTGAGACACACACAAACACACACACACACACACATGCAGAGCATTCATAAGACATCCACGAATCATAACCAGACAGACCTCTGCTGTGTTCACAAGAGGGATTCTTCAGTTTCCCCTCATCTCCCTCGGTGTGTTTGTTCTTTATCCCTCCTCTCTGCGCCCCAACTCATCGCCTTATTCCCTTTGTGGTATGAGAGCCCCACAGGAGATGTGATATTGCAGGAGATCTTTGAAGCTCTGGACTGCTGTGCAACTGCTGTCATGATGGTTCACACATTTTTTTTTTCAGGCTCTGTCAGCCTCCGAGGCAGAGACATATAGCAACACGACACCTCTCTTACTTGAACACATTCAGAAAAACAGTAGACGTCTTTGTATCTGCAGATACACAAACAGGCTGTCTTCACCCTCCTTTTGCTCCTACATGCACAGTTATGCTGCATGAAAAGTAATACGAAAACAAGTAAAATCCAAAAGAAGGGTAAACATGGATTTTTACACAGTTGTCGAGATGCTAAATTCTAGAGAAAGCTTTAGAAATGAAATGAAAGAATGACAAAAGAGCAGACTGCAGCAACCCTGGGCTCCACAGTATGGAGGTTGCAGTGGAAATGATAAAGCATTGAGACATAACAAGAGTCAGATAATTAATGCATGCATGGTGGATGTCAGACTATCAGGGGATATTTGGAGCTGATTAAGGTCATTAAGGATGCGTGATTTTTATATCACGTACAAGGCAACTATAAACTTTTCATAAAATAAGTTCAAAGTGTTAATGGAATTCCTGCTTACTGATACAGCAGAGGAGGGAAGGAAAAAAAGGATGAAAAGTGAAAACCCCAGCAGCCAGCTCAGACATGAGCGTGTTCACATCATTCAGCCTCGGTCTGTGTTGAACGCTTGCTGCCACAAGAGAGAAGCGGAGGAAGAAAAAGGAGTAGCAGTAACAGTTAGTCTGTATAATATACTGCTCCTCAGCCAAAGAGGGTTTAATCTGGTTGAAACCTGATCCCTTCACTCTTCTGTCCTCCTTCTTGCACTTTCCTTCACCCCCACGCTGCCTGCATATGCAAACACATGAAATAAAAAACAAAAAAAACCCAGTGACAAGCTCAGGTTGGGGGTTTGCCTTATTGTTATTGCATTACTGTCATCAGCTTACCGACGGGAGCTGAACTTCCAAATACGTCAAATCAAATTGAGGACAACCAGGTGCATTTTTCTCCACTGACACCAATGTATTCAGGCATTTGAAAGCCTGATCACGATTTGTCTTGGCAGCTGTCACCCAGATGTCATCAAAGCTGGTTTACAGGAACAGGAAAAATGAATGCAAGAGTGACAAAAAAAAAAGGATCCGAGTTAAAAAGGTGTTGCAGGACAGATGTTCAGGTGGACGGTAACACCCCGCATTGAGCGTCTGATCGTCTTCTCTGCTTGTGGTCGTCTGATTAATGCTCGTCTGGCTTTTTATGCGGTGGCTGGCTGTGAATTGTCCCATATTACCATATCATAGCTACGACTTCAGAGATTCCTACAATGCTTGTCAAAGGAATTGAGGACAACATGAGCAAAGATGCGCACACTAGCACAAATGCTAAACACAGAAACAAAGCCATCAGCCATTCAGGAGCAGTACACCCGCACGGATGTGTATGAAGCAGTCCATGAGCCCCACTGGATTTAATTTAGCACACTAGCCTGTAGGGTTACACCAGCTTTAATCTGCTGCTACAGCACACCAAGAGTAGAGGAGTCGTCTGCCTGCTACAAGCTGGAGCTGTCTTTGCCTCACAGGACTCCTGAAGGTGTCAAGGACATGCTGTTTCTCCACAACATGCCTCAAAAAGCTCCCTTTTTTTTTGTTGGCTTTGTATCTTTCTGTTTGGGCATGTCTGAATTTAAAGAACCTTTGTGTGCTTCTTCCATTATCCATCCCCCTCACTCTCTCCTCTCATCCCCTGACATACATCCTGCTGCTACTTGCAGTATGTGCATGCGCTAATAAAGTGAAGAGCACTTTGTCTTGCAGAACTTCGGAGCGCTGAACGAGAACAAAAGCAGCCCTATAGCAAGTTTATTTCTCTCTCAGCGTTCCCATGAAATGAGACGTTAAATCAAAAGAAGGGGGTTGCACACATACCACTGAAACTTGACTTATTAGTGAGATTTTTTTCTTATCTTTTGTGCATTCCTCCGACAAACTAATGTTCACTCTCCATCGGCTGTTATGTGTCTGTCTTGTCCTTTCTTTCACACACACATAAAATGGGCTCCCTTCCTGTCTCCTTCTCCCACTTCTCCCTTGGCATCTTGTACGACTACTTCAAAGTCCTCCAGCCTGCAGGGACTCAAGCACCTACATCAAATATTAATTTAGCTGACTTCAGTGCAGATGACTTCTCTTTCTCTTTACCTTCCAAAGTGCCAGTCTGCCCATTAAAAGGGGATGCTTCCCTCTAAAAGCTCGGGTTGATGGTGTTTTGAAGTTTGGAAGAAAGAGCTTTACCTGTGGGTTCGATCTATCAAGTGCAGGGTGCGGACAGGTAACAGCACTTGGGGCTCAGGAGAGTAAACCTTGTGTTAAAAGCTGCACGAAAGCAAAACTAAAATTGGAAATTTGGTCTGATTCTGTTGAATCTCACTGTATCGTTCACCCACGTCCTGACAGCTGACTCAGATTAATACAATTATAGCTGAAGTGATACAAGACTGATATTCAATCCAAGATAGAGATACGGCATCTGAAAGCCAAAGCAACAACATATGGACTTGTTTAGAGACAACGCATGCACACGCAAATCAGTCACTAGTCATTTAAGCTGAACAGTTGATAAGATCCTCTCCCAAAAGGCCCCCCTCCCCCTCCTCACAGCTGCCACACACATCTTGTCACTCCCCGTGGACCGGTGCCACTGTGCACCAGCCTGGCACCGCCAACTGTCTGTTTTAAGCAATTAGGATTTGGACTGTGGCACCCAGGCGCACGCCAGCCAGACCTCCCCAGTGTGCGCCCGCTCCCTGCCAGCTCAACTTGGTGCCCACCTTGGCAGGGAACCGCTGAAGAACAGCAGGCTGGGCCGCAGAGGCTGGCGGTGGAGGCAGTGATTCAGTGCCGCACAGACACAGCTGGTGGTTCCAGGCCTCCACTGCAGGAGGACAGACTACACGTCCCATCAGCCAAGAGGAAAAAAAAATACTCTGAACTAGATCAGCAATGCTTCTCATTTTAGGAGTTGTCTGTAAAAGTCTCATTGCTACCTGTCTTTGATAAATAATACAGCCAGATCAACTTGTGAGCACACTATGCTGCACCTGCACCACCTACTTTAAGGCTTTTAGTGATTTTCCACTTATGTTTACTAATACTGTACAAAATGGCAGAGTAGATATGAAAAGTATGAAAAACGGGTTGCATTAGTGTGCAGGTGTTCTCTTTCATTTGTTTAGCGCACATTTGAAGCACAACAAAAACAGTCTGCTTGTTGCCTCTGAATCTGAGCCTTTGTTATTTAAATTAAAACATGTCCTAACACCAAACACCTGTTTACTGAGTTTAAGTCCCTGTTGAGTTGACAAGCACTTTTTTTTTTTTTTTTACCTCTGCTAAGGAATCGTTGAATTTTAAAAACCCTCTGGATACCCTTCTGTTATCTTGACTTCAGTTTGTATATAGTGGTTGAATCATTGTTAAAATGATGAAGGCCAACTGTCTGTTCTGTGTCCCACTAAGATCCCTTCCTCATGCAGAGCATCATGGCCCATCTGTGGATTTTCCTCAAGGCTGTTTTCTCTTTCTTTTCTTTTTTTTTTTCATTTTTGGTCACAGATTTTTTTTGCCATGATAAATTTCTCTCCTGTTGATGACTCATGCAATCCCATACGATGTTTTATGCCAGCCGCTGAAGTATTTCATAACTCCTTAAAATCTGTCTTCTTTTCCTCCCCTCTGTCGTCCTTTGTCCTCATGTCTTCCCTCAGATAAGTTTTGGTATTGCCGTCTGTCACCGAATCATAAAGTCCTGCACTATGGAGATTTGGATGAGAGCCCTCAGGGTGAAGTGCCCCACGACTCTTTGCAGGACAAATGTGAGTGTTATGTCTTAACCCATTATTGTGATGCACTGTGTGCTTAAATATAAATAAATCTATAAGTCTACAGTCTCTATCTGTGCTAAGGGCACACAGAGCCCCAAAAAACAGCACAAGCAGTGGCAAGACACTTTCATTAACTGCTGACTTTAAGAGTCCATGTTAACATCAGTTTTACTTGATGTATCTGGGGAGACTTTTAACTTTTAATCACTTGAATAAAGCAGCCACCCATATGGAACAACACAGTTGTCACAAAGATGTTGTTGTTGTTGTTGATGTTGTTGTTGTTGTTGTTGTTGTTGTTGTTGATGTTGTTGTTGATGTTGTTGTTAACTCACTTCTGTCCTCCCTGCAGTGCCTGTGGCTGATATCAAAGCTGTTATCACCGGCAAAGACTG